>CM067368.1:635564-1235564 GCA_034401795.1 Chaetoderma sp. LZ-2023a
AGGTATGCACTCACGCACTAATGTTCCTGTTCAAAGTCCATTATCTTAACACTTGTTACCCATCGCCTGTGGTATGCGTGATTGAGTCTGTTAAGATAATCATGCACGGGATGTAACATGGTTAAAGATCTACGCAATTTTGAACTATTAATGGCAGTTTTGAATATTGAAATGATATGACTCCCAGTTCTTATAGTAATATATGAATTCTTTAGCTATATGCGTATAGCTCAGAGAGGTTAAATCTGTTGTGTTATATTCACTATTTTGTTCATCACAGGTCATTAATATACATGTAACGTGTACAAGTTCTATTTTAACACATAGTGAATGTGGCTTGAGTTTTCAATATTTCTGAACTCATTGCCAAGTACGGGCCAACATTCAACTATGAAAATATGCAATCAACTTTGAGTAACCATTGTAATTGTTTCATCAAATTACAACTAAATTTAATGAAAATCATTCAAAAAACCCATTTTCTTGAAATGAATAACATGGATAAATTCAGCAAGAGTTTGCGAGCCATTGTTCGCTCATTACCGGTAAGATGTCCATTATAGGTAGCTGACTCAGGTCGCCATCTTGGGCCACCTAAATTGAGCAGCACAAAAGAGCTGGGACATTAGACATTTAAGGATGTCATGCAGATTTTCCCATGAGGCACACAATTTGACAGATGGTAATGTCTGAGATATCAGCAGTTACTATCGGTGAGATTCCTGGCTCACAAAATCAAATGAGATTCTTGAACTCTTCTTTGCATCAAGGGTGAAGACAGAGTTACGATCAATGAAAATTAAATGATGTTTAAAATGTGGCTCTTTCAATCGTTAAAAAATCTTGAACTAAAGAGAGCACATTCACACCATTGCTATCAATTCCGGTTTCCACACCGTGAACAGGAAAAATTATGGTCAGTAGGCATGTAATAAATCTGGTGATGGTCATGTGATATAAATTTGGTCCACATATTTATAAATGTGGTTCCTCTCATTTTCTGCTAAATTTTATTCATGATTACATGATGTCATCGAGATATGAATTTTGGTGATCACTTGAGTACAAATGGCCTAATGGTTTAATGTTCAAAAGGAAGACAAATCCTTATAGCAATGGTTATAGTAACACATGCTTACCTCCCTTGAAATAACAAACCATTTTGGCTTATTTACAGCAAAGTATAATGAAACCAATTTCTCCAAGCCGAAATTAACACCATTATTATGACAATACAATGAGTTTTTCTCATGGGCTAAATCATTGAATTTTCTGAAGTACTTTACTGTCATGTACTTTAAGATAAATTGTAGTAACAATAAACAATAGTAATTTTCTATGACATTATACATTGTGCAATCTCAACTTTGACATTTAAAGACACGCGAAATCTCCACGACCTTGGTAATGGGTCATTTTCGTCTTTAGGGTTATAAAACCTCAAAGTTTTGCGTCCGGAAATGTCATTACATAAAATAGCATCTTCTGTGCTGGAGAACATGGACGTTTTTATGGTTGTTTAGATTTGTAGTAAAATCTATTGAAATATTGGTCTGGGCTAAGGTTAGGCAGTTTTAACGGTGGGCATACGCTACCGACTTGCTTTAACTCTGGATATTTTTCGGCAATTTTTTTCCGACTTCGGTAGTGCGTCTAATTCTTCTTAACGAGCTAGAAACTACGGATTAAAATTGGGGAACTTGGATTTTTAATTGATTTTTCTTACAATCAGAGAAGTTTTGATCCAGTTTCTGAATTTTGCTATTTTTGACTTTAAGGTTTCGTAATCGTCACCACCAGTTGGAGATAATTCACTTATAGCATCGAGCCCTCTGTCAGGTAGAACCGTATTGACAAGGGCCACCCAGAATTCAATCGGCCAATTATAAAATCTCGCTGACGATTCAAATCATTCGAAGAATATGTCAACATTATGCTCATCGAACCTAGGCATCAAACAACATTCCTTTCTAATGGAAACGATAGGTCTAACGATGGACTGTCCATCATAGTCCAACTTAGCATGCTCCAAGTCTGTCTGCGCTATCTTGTACCACATTATGAGCTGATCTGACTCAGTCATATCAATGCGGTCAACATCTTGACCCCACTGCTTTCCACTGGGTTTTTTTACATGGACTTTTTAAACCTCTCTTAACAGGACCCAATGACGTGTTATGTGTTTCACGGGTAAAAATATTTTCAGGAATTTTTCCAGACTCAGTCATGTCAGCATTAGAAGCCTGACCGATTATATCCTGATCTGGATTTCCATCAATGACCCCTGCCTGTCTTAACTCTGATATAATAAAGTCCACCAGTTTGTATTGGTCTGCATCAGTGGGAGCTTTTATGTTGTAATACGCGCAAACGCAATCTAAATGCTTCATCTCAAGGACTCGCAAACTCTTGCTGAATTTATCCATGTTATTCTTTTCAAGAAAATGGGTTTTTTGAATGATTTTCATTAAATTTCGTTGTAATTTGATGAAACAATTACAATGGTTACTCAAAGTTGATTGCATATTTTCATAGTTGAATGTTGGCCCGTACTTGGCAATGAGTTCAGAAATATTGAAAACTCAAGCCACATTCACTATGTGTTAAAATAGAACTTGTACACGTTACATGTATATTAATGACCTGTGATGAACAAAATAGTGAATATAACACAACAGATTTAACCTCTCTGAGCTATACGCATATAGCTAAAGAATTCATATATCACTATAAGAACTGGGAGTCATGTCATTTCAATATTCAAAACTGCCATTAATAGTTCAAAATTGCGTAGATCTTTAACCATGTTACATCCCGTGCATGATTATCTTAATAGACTCAATCACGCATACCACAGGCGATGGGTAACAAGTGTTAAGATAATGGACTTTGAACAGGAACATTAGTGCGTGAGTGCATACCTACTCGTTCAACTCAACAAATATGGAATATCCTAGGCGATCGTTTTAGAGCCTGTATGTAAACAACGCTCAGCTTATTTCCAACTGTTTGTAACCATTGCCGCCGGAATCGGTAAACTAATTTTAATTATAGCAAATGCAGTGAGCGTATATATAGATAACATGTATGTATGCGTAATGAGGAAAAAATCTACAGAAAATTAGACAGAGAACCAGGCTAAAATACATATACCATGCGACTGAGAAAGCTTCGTTTCCAGTCTCGAGGGTTTTTTTGCTTCCGGTTTCGGCTTATGATATAGCGTTTGTTGTTTCTTCATGGGCCCCCATTGCATTATGGGATATGGTTCTTCATTAAGCATATGTTCCCCTAGTTATTTTAAGGCAACCTACTGTGCCTTTTCAATGCCCAAATTTTTTTGTGATATTGTTATCACAAAATAGCATACATTTACTTCAGAATGTAAAACGGTTAAATCGTCTGATGCATACCAGATACAAGCTTTATTTATTACTATTTATGCGTCTGTAATTGCAATATGTTTGGTTGACTGTTTCTTATTATTTATAATACTCATGGCCGTGGAAAGTCGTTGTTGTCAATGTCGTATGTATTTAGCGCTGATAGAAGGAAATTTAAGGCTGGGTACCATGCCATTCGCACCCGGATGGAATGTACATTCATGTATTTACTCGCAGACATGCATTAATTCCTGTTTTTTGTAGTGTATGTCTGGATAAACGGGATCTAAAAATTCTAGCGGATGACATTTCATTATGATGTCATAGTTACTATGGACTTGTTTGTATTTCCCCAAATATTGAGGAGCACCTCGATACGGCGGTACAAATTTTACAACGTTATTGGATGGGCGCAACTATTTCATGGTGCAGGCCCCGGTAAAAGATGCAATAATGCTGTCGTATATCACTGACAATTGGCAGACGCATTGTTGTGAATATCGTGGACTAGATTGACCAGAATGCCCTCCACGCATGATTAAAAATTAGCTTCGAATAGACTATACATGGACATAAATATTTAGGACATTTCGAACCTATACAAATTCGTCCCATCTATTTAACCAATAAATGGTGTCTGCGTTCGCTTATAGGCAATGCCTATTTTCATATTAGCGAACGCAGTGAGTGAAGCCATCGTGAAGGAAGTGAGCGTATATAGATAACACGTATGTAGGTGTAATGAGGGGAAAATCAACAGAAAATGAGACAGGGAACCAGGCTAAAATACATATAGCATGCGACTGAGAAAGCTTCGTTTCCGGTCGCGAGATTTTTTTTGCTTCCGGTTTCGGCTTATGATATAGCTTTTGTGGTTTCTTCATGAGCCCCCGTTGCACTATGGGATATGGTTCTTCATTGTGTGTATGTTCCCATAGTTGTTTTAGGGCAACCTACTGCACATTTTAGTCTGTTTCAAAATTTGTGTGATATTGTTATCATGAAATAGCTTACATTTACTACAGAATGTAAAACGATTAAATTGTCTGACGCAGACCGGGTGAAAGCTTTATTTATTCCTATTTATCATGGAGGTATCTACACTAGCTAGAGGCATATGTGGCGCTGCAATTTTGTCTACCAGGCAGCTGTCTTAATGGCGGCTTTAAGATGGCAAAAGGAAAGATGCTCGCTATTATCTTAAATGCAAAAATAACATGCATGTTTCATACACTGCGTAGAATTTTTACGAACAAGTGTGAAAATGGAATGGGAATTAACATTTCACTTGTATGTACGCATTCTCTTTTATGATAGGGATCAATTGTAGCTAAGTAAACATACACATACCAGTTTTCGTATGACAGATATTACATGTTTTCCACTTGCAGTCTATCGTTATTCAGGCCTTACAATTATGATGAGCAATTGGCCAATAGCGGTAGTGATCAATAGATTCTTCAACCCATACTTATTATTTTGTTATCTGTTTTGTTTACTGACAGCAGTGTAATTAAACCCTTTGTTTGACAGATTTGATTAGGAAAAATTAAATTTTCTCAGATAATGGCCATTTGCAGACCAAGAGAAGACAATTTTTGACAAATTTTGTATTAATATCTTAGGAGAATTCACTATCACTACACACACTCATCCACTGTCTGGGATCTCTCGCTATCTAGTCTCACATGTCTTGTGGTGGTGCATGCATTACATCTACAAGGTGCTTGATAGTCGCAGCTCGTCCCTTCCAAGGGTCATTAGCTGTAGTGGTTCAACTCCACTGGGTGCCAGAAAACAATGCATGTTACAGAAGCCATTCTCTCTCTCAGATTTCTCTCTCCTCTATAATTGTAACGCCCCATCCCAGCATATTACTATAGTTGTAATGTAAAAACGACAGCCTTGCAACAATGTGATGTTGTAGTTTGCAAAAGTAACTACTGTTTTCCTGCTTGGGGACGCAGAAGACTGGGCAGCCATTTCTCACGTTTTCTCCTAATGGTTTGTAATGTACTTTAAAGTATGGACAAGTTAAATATTGTCAGGTGTGATACTCTCTTGCAAATTATTAAATAATGTTCAAAATATAGACAATCTTGGCTGCTAATTCTGTCATTTTCTGCAGAATTTTACCATTTTTTAAATGGACACTGATAAAATCTGTCTGGAAATAGGTAAATTGGGTATGGAGAAAGTATTGAATTTGTGCAGAAGGCACATATGAACATCATTCTGGTGAGGAAAGCAGGTTTATATTTAGATTTAGTGTTTTTACTGACGTTTCATTATGCTATGACATTATGATGATTAAGTAGGTAGAATTGCTGATATGCACTGTATGAATGTGTTGTGCTATATTTCAGGTTTTGCATGCAAGGAAGTTGCTGATGGAGAACTATTGCCTGTTTCCCGACGGGTATAGCCATCACTGAAGATGAAGCAAGTGGAAAGATGGATGTATCTATTGATCTTGATCACAGGGTTCATATATGGATCGTGAAAAACCTAGACAGTCAGGGAATTTTAAAAGTAAAATTCCAGGCCTGACAAGCCTGTAAAAGCTGTACTTTTTCATATAAGTCATGGAAAAGTGATGAAAAATCAGAAAACCACTACTGTGTAGAATTATGCTATAGAAATTGTCATGACAAAAAAAGAAACGCAGGCAATAGATCTACCATCTGAATGCATCTAGCATGTTTAGATTTCAAATGTGTATGGTCTAAGTCTTGGACAGTTTCCATTTATATGTCAAGGGAGCGTATTTGAAAATTTACCACTCGAATGACTGACTCGGTAACACAACCAGTCACTGTCACTCCAGGGATACATTTTCAAAAAAATCTGCAGATGGTCTCGGATTCAGCGGAACTCTTGCTTTTCTTGACTACTAAATGGTTGAACATGATAAGTAACCGTTTAAAGGTAATAATTTGTCAGAAAAACTAAATATTTGTGCTTATCAAGTGTTCTTTTACAGGACAGAAGGCTGTATTTGAAAATTTACCATTGAAATAACTCTTGGTTAGTTAGCAAGTTATGGGTCCAGTGGTAAATTTTCCAAATTATGATCTCTGGGCCTACAAATGAACATTCATCAAGACCTATGTGACTTGAAAACTTATAAATATCAGGGGGAAAGTCAGTGCAATGTCAGGGAATTTATGCTTCAAAGCCCCTAAGAATGGTAAACCCTGTATATTGTTATAATGATGTCAATGATATGATGATGTCATGATAATAATCTAAATAATAATATAAAATAATAATGATGGTAACGGTACTAGTGATTGTAATAATGATGATGATAATGTTTGTAATAATAATATGTAAATATTGTTCATTTGAGTATCCCATATGTGACCATGTGACCTGGTTTCGTAAATAAATCAAAATTGTATTGTAATTGTAGTAATGGTATAATGATATAACAATATAGCATTTGACAATGATGGTAAATATATCATTTAAAAACAATGATAAATTGATAATATACAAAGAAACCGTCTTTGTCCAAAATCACTTTATCGCCAGAAATGTTTTAATTTACACATTGCAGGTATGCTTCATAATTCAATTTCAAAGCAAGCTCACAGACAGGCTGATTAATATTTTGAAATCAATATGACTTGTAGCCGCCATAGACAACATCATTTGAACCTTTGATGGTCACGATTGTCTTATATCAGGAACTGATAATCATATTGAAACTAAATTTGGACACATGGTTACATTATTGTAACTAAATTTGGACACATAGTTACCCTGAGGTAGTGCAATGACAGTGAGATCACAAGGTCAATGTCATCGTGACCTTGAGCAATATTCAATTTTTTCTAGTCCGGTTATTCGTTAAGTTTTCTGTAAATTAACTCTACGTGTTGTCTTATACCTCCAGTTTTCTTTAACTCATTGTAACCAAATATGGACACATGGTAATACATATATCAAGAGAACGCATAATATCTTGGTCTGGCAAGTATGATGATGTATCCTAACAGTCATTTTGTCTACATGGAAGCTTTTTAAATTGAGTTTGGTGGATGTAGCTAATTTTTTTGTGGTGTGGGGGAGGGGGCATGGCGCAAGACTCCCCCTGAAAACATGAACATTTTCGTGGTTAGCTTGGGGACGCAGAAGACTGGGCAGCCATTTCTCATGTTTTCCCATGATTGGTGCTCTTTTGGAGGGGTCGGTGGTGGTGGATGGGATGGAAAAGGCAGGGGGTGTTGCCACAATAGGGCCTAATACATTTATCACAATTGTTGAGGGGGTGGGGGATGGTGGTGGTGACTTGTCCTCTGTTCCGCCGATTATATTTAATTATATCAGAATCCATTTTGAAAACAATATGACTAAAGGTTACTTTTTAACAAAAGTTATTTCAAAATATTCGGTAACATTTTAAGGTGGCTAAATATAGAACCGGTTGAATATTTTTGAAAATATTTTTACGCTCAGGCAGCTAAAGTTTCCAATAAGTAAGCAGATTTCTCTCTACACTTTAACACATGGTTACCTATGTTGATAATGTTAGGCCTATACAATGGGAGGGATGGTAAATACGAAGGTTGCTAACCATTTTGAAAATGATTTCACTGATTCGGATACAAAAATCCCTGAAAATCGGGGATTATTTAAAACAATTGTCCATCTATATATGTTCCAAATTAAAAATTTTTAAATCGTAATTAGTTTTTACTCAACAGTTGTTTGTTTGTTGTATATTGAGACATGGTATCGAGCAACAACAGTAATGAATATTGCTGACTATTTTGAAAGGAATTTCGTTGAAATGAGGGTTCTCCTTGATAAAATTTCTTTTTAAGGTACCTGAAAATCGCGGATTTAAAACATAGACCCTTCTATATATGTTCCAAATTTTATTTTAAAATCTCCAGCAGCTTTTACATAACAGCGGTTTTAGACCAGGCATATAGCAACAACAGTAATGAATATTACTGGACCATTTTGAAAGGAATTTCGTTTAAATGTATACATCTACTTGACCAATATGGCTGAAAATCAGGGATTATTTAAAACATGCCCCCCTTCTACATATGTTCCAAATTTTATAAAAAAAATCACAAGTAGTTTTTACGCAACAGGCGTTTGTTTGTATACATAAAGCCGCCAGCCCGTGTTTACACGTAATAGCGGTGTCGCTCTTTTGCCGCAGCTGGGTCCATGTTGTCTGGTCTAGGGTGACTGTTTCGAGCGCATGCGTAAAAGCGCAACTTTGTCACTTAGAAAATTTGTGATAATTTAGGCAACTTCGATTAGAGACATAATAGGCGCATGCGTATGCACTCAGTTCTCAGACTATTTTTATCTCCACCTGTTGAAAATATGTCAATGAGCTACGTCATATAGCGCGGAGGCCGCGATTGGATAATTTATCCAGGGGGCGGGGTGCATTCAAAGTCCCATGTTTAAAATTTACGGGCGTTTATATGTTCCGAGTCTCTCTTTACGTAAGTATTTGTCTCAAATTGTCAACCAGTTTTCGTTATAAGTAATCATTATCATCATCATCATGGGGTATTGAACTAAAAACAATTTATTTTTTATTCAATCACAGGCCATTGAGTTGTTCGTCCACCATATATATATATATATGTGTGTATATATAGAATCACAGCATTAATCAACCACACCCCACAACACATCCACCCCCAACCCAAGCACCAACACACGGACATAGCCATCCACCAACACTCTGAACGACCCAGCCTTTATATCAGCCTTTATATATATATATATATATATATATATATATATATATATATATATATATATATATATAAATATATATATATATATATATATATATATATATATATATATATATATATATATATATATATATATATATATATATATATATATATATATATATATATATATATATATATATATATATATATATATATATATATATATATATATATATATATATATATATATATATATATATATATATATATATATATATATATATATGGTGGACGAACAACTCAATGGCCTGTGATTGAATAAAAAATAAATTGTTTTTAGTTCAATACCCCATGATGATGATGATAATGATTACTTATAACGAAAACTGGTTGACAATTTGAGACAAATACTTACGTAAAGAGAGATGTGTTGTGGGGTGTGGTTGATTAATGCTGTGATTCTATATATACACACACACATATATATATATATATATATATATATATATATATATATATATATATATATATATATGTGTGTATATATAGAATCACAGCATTAATCAACCACACCCCACAACACATCCACCCCCAACCCAAGCACCAACACACGGACATAGCCATCCACCAACACTCTGAACGACCCAGCCTTTATATCAGCCTTTATATATATATATATATATATATATATATATATATATATATATATATATATATATATATATATATATATATATATATATATATATATATATATATATATATATATATATATATATATATATATATATATATATATATATATATATATATATATATATATATATATATATATATATATATGGTGGACGAACAACTCAATGGCCTGTGATTGAATAAAAAATAAATTGTTTTTAGTTCAATACCCCATGATGATGATGATAATGATTACTTATAACGAAAACTGGTTGACAATTTGAGACAAATACTTACGTAAAGAGAGACTCGGAACATATAAACGCCCGTAAATTTTAAACGTGGGACTTTGAATGCACCCCGCCCCCTGGATAAATTATCCAATCGCGGCCTCCGCGCTATATGACATAGCTCATTGACATATGTTCAACAGGTGGAGATAAAAATAGTCTGAGAACTGAGTGCATACGCATGCGCCTATTATGTCTCTAATCGAAGTTGCCTAAATTATCACAAATTTTCAAAGTGACAAAGTTGCGCTTTTACGCATGCGCTCGAAACAGTCACCCTAGACCAGACAACATGGACCCAGCTGCGGCAAAAGAGCGACACCGCTATTACGTGTAAACACGGGCTGGCGGCTTTATGTATACAAACAAACGCCTGTTGCGTAAAAACTACTTGTGATTTTTTTTATAAAATTTGGAACATATGTAGAAGGGGGGCATGTTTTAAATAATCCCTGATTTTCAGCCATATTGGTCAAGTAGATGTATACATTTAAACGAAATTCCTTTCAAAATGGTCCAGTAATATTCATTACTGTTGTTGCTATATGCCTGGTCTAAAACCGCTGTTATGTAAAAACACGGACATAGCCATCCACCAACACTCTGAACGACCCAGCCTTTCGCCCAGCCTGTTATCGGACCACCTACACATCCAGCCAGCCAAGCATTCACCCACAAATCCACCCATCTAGTCATCAAGTTATGCACCAGATATCCACCAAGTCCACTTAACACAGAGGAAATTATATACATATAACCTGTCTTGAGGGACCACCTTATGGGGCACAAAAAGGAATGTTACAACGGGGAGACTTTCAGAAGATTCCGACCACTTCCGAAATGCCGCCGTATGCAGATGAGCCTGGCTAACTAACGTCGCTGATTGGGCTAGCTAATACGATGCATCCACGGAAAGCTGGAATATTTCTATTGGTTGTCTATTTTTAGACCTGGGAACCTGCCCCCCCCCCCCAAAAAAAAACAAGAAAAACCACAAACAAACAAACGCCTGGAATGTAAAAAGCTGACTACTAGCTGAGCAAAGATTTCCGTACATGCCTATTAGCCAACATACCTATATTAATAGCATACAGACCTAGTACCTGCTAACATAAGCATATCCTAGCATACAGGCCTAGCTTAGCCTACATGCATTGTCTAGCCTACATGATTAACATGACGTCTAGTCTAGAGCAATCACTGCAATCTAGTCTAGTCTAGTCTAGGCCAACCTAGTCTAGTCTAGGTCAATCTAGTCTAGTGTAGCCTGGGCCAATCTAGTCTAGTATAGGCAAGTCTAGTCAAGGACAGTTTATAGTCTAGGCCAATCTAGTCTAGTCTATGCCCTATCTAGTCTAGTCTAGGCGATCTAGGCTAGGCTAGGCCAATCTAGTCTAGTTTAGGCCGGTCTAGTCTAGTCTAGGCAAATCCCATCCAGTCTATGCCAACCTAGTCCAGTCTAGGCCAATCCAGTATAGTCTAGTCCAATCTAGTCTCGGCCAATCTAGTCTAGGCTAATCTATGCTAGTCTAGGCCAATCTAGTCTAGTCCAGTCTTGTCTACTCCAATCTAGTCTAGTCCAATCTAATCTAGGCCAATATAGTCTAGGCCAATCTAGTCTAGGCCAATCTAGTCTAGTCTAGCCCAATCTAGTGTAGGACAATCTAGTCTAGTCTAGGCCAATCTATGCTAGTTTAGGCCAATCTATGCCAGTCTAGGCCAATCTAGTCTAGTCCAGTCTAGTCTACTCCAATCTAGTCTAGTCCAATCTAATCTAGGCCAATCTAGTCTAGGCCAATCTAGTGTAGGCCAATCTAGTCTAGTCTAGCCCAATCTAGTGTAGGCCAATCTAGTCAAGGCCAGTCTAGTCTAGTATAGGCAAGTCTAGTCTAGTACAGTTTATAGTTTAGGCCAATCTAGTCTAGTCTATGCCCTATATAATCTAGTCTAGGCGATCTAGTCTAGTCTAGGCCAATCTAGTCTAGTTTAGGCTGGTCTAGTCTAGTCTAGGCAAATCTCGTCCAGTCTAGACCAACCTAGTCCAGTCCAGGCCAATCCAGTATAGTCTAGTCCAATCTAGTCTAGGCTAATCTATGCTAGTCTAGGCCAATCTAGTCTAGTCCAGTCTACTCCAATCTAGTCTAGTCCAATCTAATCTAGGCCAATCTAGTCTAGGCCAATCTAGTGTAGGCCAATCTAGTCTAGTCTAGGCCAATCTAGTCAAGGCCAGTTTAGTCTAGGCCAATATAGTCTAAGCCAGTATAGTCCAGGCCAATCTAGTCTAGTCTAGCCCAATCTAGTGTAGGCCAATCTAGTCTAGGCCAGTCTAGTCTAGTCTACGCCGGTCTAATCTAGGCCGATCTAGTATAGGCAAATCTAGTCCAGTCTAGGCCAATCCAGTCTAGTCTAGTCTAGCTCAATCTAGTGTAGGTCAATCTAGTCTAGTCTAGGCCGATCTAGTCTAGGCCAATCTAGTCTAGGCAAGTCTAGTCTAGTCTAGCCCAATCTAGTGTAGGCCAATCTTGTCTAGGCCAATCTAGTCTAGGCCAATCTAGTCTAGGCCAATCTAGTCTAATATAGGCCGATCTAGTCTAGTCTAAACCAATCTAGTCTATCAAACTCCAACAATAGATCTTCTCTTACTGCTAGACAATATCATGACCATGTGTTTCCAAGTGTGTATAAATGGTATGTATGGATGCATATGTATTTGTTTAACCCTGTAATGGCCAATCTGGTCAAGAAAATAAAAATATCCTGAATGCCCTTTGCAAGCCAAGAGATTATTTTCCCCAGGGTGTACCACTTGAATGAAGGGCTCCGCTATCGAGTCAGTCATTCTAGTGTTAAAATTTAAAAAATGGCATTCTCTTGGTCTGGAAAGAATGGAAGTTCCTCAAGGCCACTGCAGAGGCTGGCCTGCCGTGAAATGGTCAAATGTATGTAATGTTCTAATCTTTCATATTATTATTCTACAGCTGATGATATCACTTGAATCCACATAGAATAGTTGGCAAACTGTGACACCAAGCAAATCCTCAACACGGTAATATATAGTACACAAACCACTATGTGTTATCTGTTGTCTGTCTGTTTTGGTAAGTGGTGTTGTACATACTGTTATATTGTATGTGCTAAATGTAGTCCAAATGTACATCTGTCTGTTCTACCAATTACCTAAGTAGGTGAAGTAACAAGGTGAACTCCCAATATATCTCATTCTCAATGTCACCACTTTGTCTTAGGCAGCAATGGTTCCCAGTCAGGTTGACTTCAAAAGACACAACAGTATACGTTCGATATCACAAAGATTCTACTTTCTTTGAAACTTCTCAATGTAAGGGCTAAGATGTTCTATCTTCAATGACTTAAATGATTGTTACATGAGTATCCATAAATGTAGCTACGATCCCAATGCCCATAGGCTTGTCTAACCTGTGATCTGAATACTCGTCACTCTCCGAAAATACATGTCACCTGGCCTTACCTTCGCTCATATCTGTCCATGGCCTAACTGGCATAACTTATGGTTACATAAATGCTCACCGCTACCCATATATGTCGCCTCGCTTTACTTGTGATCTATCAAACTCCAACAATAGATCTTCTCTTACTGTCAGACAATATCATAACTATGTCCATCTAGTCCATTAACATTATATATAATCTCATTTTATTAGATAAACACTATCTCTCCATCACTGTAGCCAGCAATAGCCTTTAGCCACCCCATTTTTTGCTGTCCATGCCTGTCCGGTTCCCGTGCTTATCCTGCAACAAACCTGTCAAATCTAATCAGCGTGCAATTCTATGTGACTGTTGTGGTGATTGGGTGCATTTAAGATACTCCCAAGGACTAACTATCACAGATTATGAAGAACTCCAGAGTTCTGATGAGCCATGGTGGTGTTTTCAATGTAACCAAACTAATTTTCCTTTTAATCACTATGAAAACGATACCGAATTTCTGCTTAATATCCTAGGTGCCAAATATGACTACAGTACATATATAAATGCAAACATACTTGTGAACCCATTCAAGCTAAATACTTCTAACCAGGGCAATGAATACACAAATTTCTCTGAAACAGATATTGATAATGAAGGTATGAATTTTCCACTCTGTGACTATATACTTCGGAAAGAATTTAATGATAATATTATCAAGAGTACTGATGCTATCACCTTTTCAATGATTCATATTAACATTAGATCGCTGCTAAAAAATTTTGATAAATTTAATAACTTTATGGATTCCAGCTCACATGAATTTAGCGTCATAGGAATTACCGAGACATGGTTGAAACCTGACTCACCACTGGACTTAATTAATATGCAAAATTACAAATTCATTGAAAAACACAGGCCAACTAAAAAAGGTGGTGGTGTAGGCATCTACATAAAGGACAGTTTACAGTATGATTTGAGAGATGACCTGTCAATGAATGAAGAATTTATTGAAACTATTTTTATTGAAATTCCCAATGAAAAAACTAAAAATAAACTTGTCGGTGTCACATACAGACCTCCTGGAAGTGACAACAACAAATTTATGAAATCATTCGAAAAAATTCTAAATACCATACAAAATGAAAAGAAATCCGCTTATATATTAGGTGACTTTAATATTGATTTGTTAAAACAACATAGCTTCTACACTCAAGACCTATTAAATTTATTAAAAATATCTGGCTTTTATCCATTTATAACGAAACCAACAAGAATTACAGAATGCTTGGCTACTGTTATTGACAACATCATCTCGAATAATGCTGTAAGTGGCAAGAATCAAACAGGTATCTTTGTTGTAGATATTTCAGACCATTTACCTATTTTCTATATAGAAAAAGAAAACAAAAAAGGAAAATCATTTGTAAAAGAAACAGTAACTTGTAGAGACTTCAAAAAGGAAAATATAGAAATGTTCAAAAACAATATGGCTAACATAAACTGGAACCAGGTAATTGAATCACAGTCATGTGAAGATGCCTACAACACCTTCCACACTATATGCTCTAACATCCATGAATCTGCCTTTCCACTTAAAAATATTAAGAAATTTAAACAAAATCCTACTAAACCCTGGATTACAAGAGGAGTGATAGCTGCCTGTCACAAGAAAAACAGGTTATATCTGAATTTTATTAAATATCCGACAAAGTATAATGACTCACAGTTCAAGAAATATAGAAACAGGCTAAATCAGATAATTAGGACAGCAAAAATACATTATTTTCATAATAAATTTGATGAACAAAAAGATAATATAAAGGAAACATGGAAACTGATTAAATCATTACTAAATAAGAAAAAAAACAATACTGAAGCATCACGGTTTATTTATAATAATAGAGTCATTAACGACAAAAAAGAAATAGCAGACAAATTTAATGAGTATTTTACTAACAATGGTCCTAATTTATCACAAAAAATTCAACCCAGCTCGAACATAAATATAACGGACTTTCTAACAGGTAGTTATCAACACTCTATTTTCCTAAATCCAACAGATACTCACGAAATCTACAAAATACTAATGCAAATTAACACAGCTAAAAGTGCTGGAATCGATAATTTCAAATGGAAAATTTTTAAACACTGTGTAACAGAAATACTAACACCATTGGACCACATCTGTAATCTCTCACTTACACAGGGAGTATTTCCATCAAGATTAAAGGTTGCACGTGTGACACCCATATACAAAGCTAAAGATGTATCTGACTTTACTAATTATCGGCCAGTCTCGGTACTTCCACTTTTCTCAAAACTCTTAGAAAAGCTGTATTTTAGTAGAATTACTAAATACCTAAACAAAAACTCAATCATATATCCTTCTCAATATGGTTTCAGAGAAAAACACTCTACTATGCTTGCCATTGTGGATATGATAGAAAAATTATCAACCTCCCTTGAGAATAATGAACATACGCTAGGTGTATTCTTGGATCTTTCCAAAGCCTTCGATACAATTGATCATACAATTTTACTGCAAAAGCTTGCATACTATGGAATAAGAGGTACTGCATTGAACTGGATACAGAGTTACCTGTCAAACAGGGAACAGTGTGTACAATTCAATGGGGCTATCTCTGAATACAAAAATATAGTTTGTGGTGTTCCCCAAGGTTCAGTTCTTGGGCCCCTGCTGTTTCTCCTATATATGAATGACATACCCAAAGTCTGCAAACATCTCTCACTAATACTTTTTGCAGACGACACAAATGCTTTCTGCAGCCACAAGGATATAGAAATTCTATACAAAAATGTCAATAATGAAATGGCAAAATTAATAGACTGGTTTAAAGTAAACAAATTGTCCTTAAATGTATCAAAAACTAATTATATACTATTCACAAAATCTAAGAAACTAAAAGAAATAGCTCTCCCAAACCTCTATATCAACAACCAGATAATTCAAGAAGCACAATATGCTAAGTTTTTAGGAGTATATCTGGACAAAAATTTAACATGGGAGAAGCATATTGAAATTATTACTACCAGGGTAGCAAAAAGCATTGGCATCATTCGCAGACTGAAACCCTATCTAACACCTAATATTATTAAAACCCTGTACTGCACAATGATACTTCCTCACATCACCTACTGCAATGTTATCTGGACTAATACATTTCAAGCTAGACTAAAAAAACTAAAATCTCTGCAAAAGCAATCTATTAAACTATTTTCACAAACAGCAGGTGGCCAGGATATCTTTAAATCAGAAAAGGTCTTAAAACTTGAGGACATAGGAGGGCTCCAACTATACACAATCTTAAGGGACTTCCACAATGGCAACTTACCCTCATCCTTATCTAACATTTTTATGCTCAATACACAATTGCATCCTCACAACACAAGAACAAGAGATAACCTCCATTCAACACACC
This sequence comes from Chaetoderma sp. LZ-2023a, assembly GCA_034401795.1. NCBI lineage: Eukaryota > Metazoa > Mollusca > Caudofoveata > Chaetodermatida > Chaetodermatidae > Chaetoderma > Chaetoderma sp. LZ-2023a. The sequence goes on from CM067368.1 coordinate 652,523, forward strand.
ACCACACAAAAGCAGCACAACAAAAACCCTCATACAAAGCAATTCAGTTATGGAATAATACAGACACAAGCACACGCACAGACATCATAAAGCTACAGTACTTTAAGCAGAATATCAAAAAGAAGATTATAGAAACCTACTAGACTCTGGAAAACACACACCATCATGGCATGCTATTCTCATACTTGCACCCAGTCACCAGAACAAATAATAATAAAAATAATAATATTAATAATAAGAAGAATATCTGTCATAATGGTAACTACCAAACAACTAACTCTACCATCACAGCCTAAAAAATACTTTGTCATTGATAATAAGAATATGTAATATAGAATTATTAACTTAAGCAAGATAAGCACACATCCCTCTGTCATGTCTTTCCCTGTAAAAATGTAAATTGTCATACGTCTATTAACTGTTGGACTGCTGGAAGCGGACAATAACTCCAATTGGCAATGACTCTGGATTGGCTGAGTATTTTAGAAAAATTTGACTGAAAGTTGCTTGTGGCTTGGCCACCGACAACGTTCGGTTAAAATTGTTTTAGAGGTACTCAGCATACCCTGAGTTAGGCTCCATGGAAAATGTAGACTGCAGAGGCTTGGCAGCGAGACAGTTAACTATATGTATATATAGGACTATAACATGTTAACCGTATGTATTCAGTATTCTCATGTCCTATACTGTTGTTGTTATATGTTATATGTTATATGTAGGGGTCCACCGCCACATAGGCTCTGCCTTTGGTGGACTACCTGTTGTGAAACTGTAAATGTATATTCTATATCAAAATAAATAATCTTGAACTTGAACTTGATAAATGTTAAGTAGAGCTGGTGTTTTGTATGACAGGCAGCTATTAATCCACTTGTAAGCCAAGGTTTAGTTGGGTTATGCTTATATTTTTTACTTTCTTTCATTGGAAAGCTTTGTTCAAAAATAGTCGTGCAGATGTCATGAAATTTGTTGTAGGCATGCTCACAAGACTGAATGTCTGTTACTTCGCATCGTATGGTGAAAACCACTGGTACTTGTATAATACGAGTATCAAACTATTATATTTGATCAGGAGTGTTGCTAAATCGTTCCACAATATCAGAATACACGTGAACATCCACCGCAAAGCAGTACACTATATATATATATATATATATATATATATATATATATATATATATATATATATATATATCTATATATATATATATGTCCAGTGGGTGAATAAAAACATGGGAAGTCGTTCCCTCTAGCTTTAAGCTAGAGTTTATGAAGTAAAATAAGCTATTGTGATACTCTGCCCATCCGACGACAGTGGTAGCGCCAGAGTTGTTCAATTTGCATTTAGCTCAACTTTTCTGTTTATATCTCATGAATCAAACTGGACTCAAACTTGGACACATGCTTCCTTATAATGACCCAACATCACACAATGACCTTGAAAGTCAAAAGGTCAAGATCATTGAGACCTTATTAAAAACCTAGTTTTTTTAAAGATTAAAACCAAATCTGCTATGTGATTTACTCATGTGATTGCGGTGCAGAAAGTCAACTTTGGCGAAAGTATTGAGATGCTACTAGTACAAATTAACAATGTTAGTGACTGTTTTTAGGTCTCTAAAGAAAACCGTATATTCTTTTAATTTTGTGTGTGCAGATAACTGATGGTGCATTTTCCAGTTATTACGATTTGGAGGTCGGTTATGCTATGGCCAAGCCACATCCAAAGTTCTTCTCTGGGCAAAAGGTATCAATATCTTAAAGTAATAATAATAAGTGCTAAAACCAGATTTACACTGACCTTGGCCTCATAATCTGAGCTAAACAGGAGAGTACAGTACAGCTCAGAAATGACTTTAAATGTTTCCAAACAGTAAAATCTTTTTAGGATAATGTAATAAATGTTCTGTTGAATACTTTGGACTTAAGCAGCAATATCTTCCACTCAAATTAAGTCCAAAATATTCAGCAGTACATTTTAGTTTGTTTCAGAAACGGTTAGTTCTGAGCTGTAGTGTACATGTATAATTTTGAAAAATAAATTCTCCATCGATCAATACTTACTGTACCATTACATTACTTACTGATTTCAACCGCTTTAGAGGTTGTACTCTAAGACTTTAGACTTTTACATAAACTCCTACCGATTCCTGGAACCGGGTACCCACCCCAACAACCGGGTACCCATTGTCATGAATGCTTACTTTCGTTTGCATAGCCAAGCAGAGTGACACCATTTTGAATTGCAAATCTCAAAGTTTTTACTTGTGTTTATTTGTGATAATCTGTGCCATAGATCTTCAACATGGAGCTCAACTATGGTCATTCCAATTTCAACGAAACTTTACAGAAGTGTTCTATGCAATACAGGGATATGAACTACATCATTACTGATATAATCTTTCGCAAATTTTACTACTTTTTTCAGTTTTGGACTTTTTGTATAGTTTTTATGGACCACTCATTTTCAACAATGGCTCAGAAGATATCAATACAATTTTACAGCAGCATTATATACTATGCATGGGTAGGATCTGCATCATTACTAGTTTCAAGATCAGACTATCCACAGTTTGGAAAAACTTTCCATGTTTGATTCGTTACACTTTGTAGATATGGGACTGTCTTGTGGGGAGGTCATGACCCCGCTGGGCATCTTATATGTACAAGGAGTAAGCCCGATTCATATATTAAGATGCACCGATCAGCGGCTATGTTTAGATACGTTACTAGCACTGATCATCATCCATATATCTTCCCTTCTCCTGGCTGGATGCTATTACCATTCACAGCGGTAAAAGTGATGCGCAACAAGTTTCGCCATCGAGGGTTAACATAGGTTTAACATTCTCTTCCCGTCTACAACGATTCAATATTCGTACAACTTGCATACTGCCATGATCAAACTCATTGATGTTTGTTGCTGCAGTCATTTATGTTACTGCAAAGAGAGTATTGCTCATAAACGACTTAGCACCAAGACAGCAACAACTTTCACTCAGGTCATTATCAAGTTTTACTACCACAACTAATTATTGGGGATTAATCGATTCACTGGTTTCGTCCTTCAATTTGAATGGGTTAATCTCGCTAAAGTGCATTCCATCCGGCTATTTAAATATTGAGATAAACGTTGCTGTGTAAGATTATTATCGTTCCACACACAAACATCAGTTCTCTTTAATAAATAGGGTCTATGTAATGTTAGGAAATTATATATTATCAGCACTGCGCGGTACAGCTTTGAAACTGAATCGAGTATGAATCATGATGGTTAGCACCAGGTTGGGATCAATCAAAGAGTAGCAATCTATGTTCTCACAGGACGTGGGACCAGATAAGCCACCGTCTATAGCGTCCTTGTAAGAGGAATGTATGCATCATCAGAAAATATATACATTATCAGCACAGGATATGTATACGTTATCAGAGTATGTATACAATGCTAGTCAGTTAGGGAAACGTTGAAGTGAATTCTTAAGTTGTTGTAAGTAGGAAAACTGAATCGAATCAATAAGTTTTATTGTAACTGTTATTGTGACAGTAAAAGTCACTTTTGTAGAAAATATTATATATAGTCAAAAACTAGCAATTAAAAGCATCACCTTGTGATTCTACTACAAAGCAAGAGTTTGTGTTTTCAATAAAGTTACTCCGACATCTACGGAAAACCACCGTAGCTTATCATCATCTTCTGAAATAAAGTAGTCATGTCAGGCCCGGATACAGACAAAATATCGTTACTTTCATCTTCTAATGAGGCGAGCGTGTATCGATCACTTTCGTCGGCGGTAAGACCGGTTGTCGCAGCAACCACACATACAGGCCTTACCGAAGATGTAAGCGATTGTAGTCAGTTAGGAATAAGAAGACATCAGAAATCTTCAACTTGTTTGTTGATGCCTTACTGAATATGTGTATTATGAACCAACCAAGTTTGCTTTGGCAATCCGCACTGTCCATGCCTTTACAGGCAAGACAATGTACGCTTCAGAATTCTTGTTTGATTAGAGGCATATGAGAACATGGAAATGTCGGAAAAGTGATGCTTATGTCTCGCGTTATGCTTCACAGGCAAGACACAAATTATATTTGTCACTTACAATGGACCTTTCCAGTTTTAGCTATGCCACACCCTTCGTGGATACATTGTTACCTATAATGTTAGGAAGCAGCAAATCTTATCTGGTTATATTTCGGGATTGCTTAACCCAAATGGAGCACAACTTGTGTCCATGGTTGCTTATACCAAGATGATACAGGATGCTGACATGGAGGTCACCAGGTTAAAGGTTATTCTGACCTTGGTTTTTTTACCTCAGCTTTTTTAACCAAGTTTTTCCATTCAGCAAATCAATCATATTTCAGGATTGGTTAAACCTACATGTATTGGAACTAAATTTGAATACATGGTTACCAATAGTAAATAGCATGATAACACACAGGCCACAAGGTCAAAGGTCAATGCCACTATGACAAATGGGAGACAGGTGAGACATTTAATTCGGCAGAATTCTTGTTTAGTAATACAGTTACATGAATCAGTGATGACTTTCTCGAATGGCCAATGAACACATATGTATACAATGTTATGGCATTGCTCTTTGGTAATCAGATAATCTGGTAAGTTGCTAGAGATATATTATGTTTGACTGAAGGAATATATATATGAGACACACTCCATTTTAGAATTCAGGTGCAGCATTCAGAGCATCTGATAAGAAAGGCACCAGCAAAACTCTCGAAGAAGAAGAAAACATTGCAGGCATGTAGGAATTTTTAACTTTTATACCATAATTGGACCACACATGTCATTTATAAGTCTGAAGATTGAAATTGGCATAAGCCAACAATAAAAAATGAGCTATTGTGATACTCTGCATGCTGTCCAGCATCAGCATCTAATGTGCAGTTAGCTCAATGGATAGCAATTTATATCTCATGTTTGGTTAATCATACTGAACCTTGGAACCTACTTCCTTTGTCCTTATGGTTAGACGGCATCACACAATGGCCTTTGGACTAAAAGATCAAAGGTCAATATCATTTTGATAGCAGTAAAAGAAACGGTTTTAGCGTTAACATGTTGCTTTTACATGTACCTCAACTTAGCCATTCATATCTCATGTTTTGTTAATTATACTGCATGCAAACTTGAACACAGCTGTGTTACAGCTCTGGAAACAGACATACCCTTATTGGCAATGATAACCAGTTACCTTACTTAATCAGACAACACTAATTAGGCAAATTAACTAACTGACATAGATTCCAATGTAGTTATAGACTATCACCTAGCATAATGGCCTATTGAAATTTTTGGTTGTGTACTTTAATTTGCAGGTTGTCAAAGTACAGGTACCAATAGACTGCCCATTTTGTATGGATATCTTTAAGTTTGTCGATCAACTGCTGGACCACATCATCACAGAATGTATGGAGCTCCAGGAAGAACATACAACCTGGGTAAGCTTAGTGCATTATAATGCATTTGTATGTATTAGGTCATTTTCAGGGTCAGCAATTTCACAGGAAATACTAGTGGGAAATACCGGGAATACTCAAGACAGGTGGAAGGTTTATATAGTTAACTTCATTGTTGTTTAAGAAGACACTGACAGACATTAGTAAATATGATCTACGATAGTTGTATAAAATGAAATAGGTTATGCTGTATTATCAGTGTGTGCTGGTAATAAATAAAGTAACGCAAGTGACATATGCATAAGGTGACTTACTCAATAAGAAATAAAGAAAATCTGATTGGTGGACTGAAAACCATACTGTAATGTTACTTCACATAGCAGGAGATTAAAGGACTGTACGCACAGAGATATTTGAGTGGGCGTATGTTAGTATGATGACGCGTTCACTGATGTGCATATTAACAAATTTTCATTTTTTTAGGCGGCGGCAGAGCAGGATGTAAAAATGACAGTCAATGGAACTTCTCAAGTACAGCCTGAAGAGGTTAGTTTTGTCTGCTTAGTAATTATTTGGTAATATAAAATGTATTACGTTGGTCATCATACTAGAGTTAGACTGTTAAATGTGATGACGATGTGGACATTTTTGTTTCTTAGGAACAAATATTTATAAGGCAATTCTACTTTTTGTCTCCTTTATCAAATCATTTAAATTTTTATTTCAGAATTGCTTCATTCCACCAGAATTAAACTTGGACACATGCTTCTCGATACCATAAGTTTTATTCTTGGCACGAAAATTCTAAATACCACCAGCTGCCAGCAGTCCAGATAAATAAACGGCCAAGTCTTTTTCATAGAGATATTATAGACCTTCAGCGTGTCAGTCAAAGGAGTACAGCAAAGCAGATATACATAAATCAAAACAGAGAAACTTCGGTACATGTAAACACTCCTGGACAACATAGCCAATCCTTTAATTCCATTAGCCAGATACAAAAACGAGTTAACCGAGTTGATAAAATGAGCTGAAACTCAATATTAAGAATTTGGATGAATTCCGACTGCCTGGTTCGGACTGGCGAAGCACAGCAAAAGTTCTGGAAAGTAATTTAGAGTATTTTATTTTTTCAAAGAGGATATTAACAGAGATTATCATATTGTTATTGGTAGTGACAGCAATTTAACTAATGTAAGAAAATATGGACAACACGTGTTAGGTTATGACACAAAGCGTGATTTTGTTTCTGTTCGCTTTAGTACTGAGATGGAGGTGACATTCGCTGATGCAATGAATAAGGGTCAAGTAGCTTGTGTAGGAATTTGCAATCAGTAAGACACTTGGAGCCATGTTTTAACCTTGCAAATACTTTTGGCAAACATACCCTGCTAAGACTCTGCATGTTCTCATGAGAGGCAATTATATATATATTCAATGACCAAAATGGGTTATTTTACTTCCGGCCATGTTCTCTTAAAGAACCTTTCAAGCCAATGATACAGCATGACAAGAGCACTTCCATAAAGGCTGCTGTCGAGGAAATTGGTCTTTTATCAACACTCTGTACGTTTAATGCACTAAATGCCCTAAGAGAACATATCATTAGTGATACCAGTTTGAAAATGTGTTTGCGGCCATCAGAAGCTGGTTTTAAAGTAATCATGCACAGTTGGAACAAAGAGACATATGAAATACTTATTAATAAGTATATAGATTTTATTAAGATTGAAATTCCTGAGACGTTTGTTGATACTGATGCCAAAGATAAGTTTGTAGGCTACCTAAATAACAACTGGTTTCAATGTATTTGGGCGAATGATTTTACATCAGAAGTTATTTACAAAGTGCCATTTGAAGAGAGGCGCAATCCATTATTATTGACAGATAATATAACTGAGCGTAAGTTCAAAGATATTGATGAAAATTTATTCAGTTCTCATTTGAATAAATCAATTGCTAATTTTGTGCGCTTAATGATAGATAAATTTCTATCTGCTGAGCAGAGTGAATGTCACCATCGCAGAATCGGTCATGGCAATTTCAGAATAGCAAATGTTATTGATAAGTCAAAGGAGTTTAATAAGATAGATCAAGCATTAAAGCTTATGGACAACAAGGCTGTTATAGAGATTGCAAATCCTGATGGATGGATGTTTGTTTTGAAAATGGTGGATAAAACAAACCAAACAAGCATAAATGATGTGCTTTCAGATACATTTGCTACATTGCTTTGTTATGAGAAGTTACAGACCAAGTTCGCGCTTCAGGTGTATGTGTCAATTTTCTATGGAGTTATGCCCCCTTTCGACGATAAATATCAGCTTTCCACACTTTTTGGCACTCCTTCGACATATTTACGGGGAAATTGGTACATCGTTTTAGTATAAGGGGTTAAAGCGCAAGTTCGAGTTTCAGACATTTTCGTCTGTGTTTCATGGAGTTATGCTCCCTTTCGCCTTATCAAATACGAAAAATGTTTTCCGCAATTTGTTCTTGCAGTCTTTCAAGATATTCAGCTGAGAATGGGTACGTTGCTTTGTTATGAGAAATTACAGGCCAAGTTCGAGTTTCAGGTGTTTGCATCATTTTTTATGGAGTTATGTCCCCTTTCAGCTTATGAAATACAAACATATCAGCTTTCAAAACTTATTCGTTCTCCTTCACCATACGGTATATAGCTGAAACTTGGTTTATTGCTATGTTATGAGAAGTTACAGATCAAGTTCGAGTTTCAGCTGCTTCTGACAATTTTTAATGAAATTTTTGACTGTCAATCTCTAAAGATTTATATCACCAAAGCAATACTTACAGAATGCTTATTCTTATTCTTATTATTATTATTATTATTATTATTATTATTATTATTATTAATGGATACGGGGTTGTCAGGAATCGGGATAATGACAGTGAGATCACAAGGTCAAAATTACTGTGACCTTGGTACAAAACATTATTTTCAACATTGTCTACTTTTAACAGAACTTCTCAGTTTATATTTTGGGATTTATTGACGCTATAAGAACTAACATGGATTCATGGTTGACTATGCTGTTCAGAATCCTCCCGATGACAATAAGGTCACACAGTTAATGGCCACTGCGACCATGGTACAAAACTGTTTTTGTTCAACATTAAGTTTTTGAGCTTCTCAGCTTATATGTCAAGATTGGTTCGCCGTATTTGAACAAAACTTATGGCTGCGTACGAAGTTAGAAATCAGCACAACAGCATTGGATCACAAGGTCAAAGGTCCAGTTCATTGGAGTCAATATTTCAGATGAGAAGTATGTATAAAAGTCTATTCGTTAGCGTATGACTCCGACAATACATAGTGTTAAGTAATTCAGCAGTGTGATGTATGGTTCCAAAAACTTACACCCAGTTTATCTGATGTAGTTATATGAATTGGTAATGGCAAATGTAGTAGCATACACAACCTTGAAATATCCCGCATATGTAGAATTATAACATATGAAACATCTGAGCTTAACTTTGCATTGCAACCACATTTTGCTTACCTGTTTTACATCAGTTTTACTACTAAAATTTTATTTTGAAAACTAATTCTAATAATTCAGAGGACATACGTAAGTGGAATCTGTTATTAGAGAAGGAATATGTGAATTTACAAGTCAATCTAATAAACATTCTGTTGATCATTTTATTTATAGTCTTTTGGTTCGCGTCTACATTAAATAAATTCGGAGTTTGAGAGTGTTAGCTTAACTGGAGTGTTCTTATATTTCAAACTAACCAAGGTGGCAATTAATTTCCATGGCATACTCAGTGGTGTATCTTTCCATGAGTGCCCACCTAAAACGTTTACTTCTGATATTTTATCTTCCATGATTGGATTCCCAGTACCAGTACATATAATAAGCATTCACATTTGTATTTAGCCTAAATCTAACAGATTCCACGTTGTCCTCTGGGCATGCCTTAAGCTTTACATGTCGACGTCTCCTTTCCATTTGGTAAAATAAGAAGGGTAAGGCATGCTGATGAGCCATAATGATGGTGAAACATGCTCCAGAAGTCCTGATGTTAAATTGTGAGCACAGCAATCAGTGAAGATTGACTGTTGCATGCAGTCTGTGGTGTCCATACTAGACATATATTTTCATTTACCAGTTATTGATTGATATATTTGTTTACGTAATAAATATTTCTATGTTATATGTATTGCCATAGAGATTTGAAATTGTTAAAACGAAGGTGTGGGGGCAATTTTCCGGTGACCTAATTAATGACGTAATATTGAGTTTCCAGATAATAACTCAAGTTCTTTTGAAGCGATCATTACCAATCTGGCTTGGGAGTTTATTCGTGATGGCCCGAAGAACGATATCGATTTTGTGATCAAATGTCAAGGTCACTGTGACATAATTATTGATGTAATATTGCGTTTCCGGATGATAAGTCGAGTTCGATTGAAGGGATCATTACTAATCTTGCGTGGGAGGTTGTCCTTGGTATTTTGAAGAACCCTATCGATTTTGATGTCAATGGTCAAGGTCACTGTGACCAATCCTGGGATTTGTGCTTGGCAGAATAGGGGGGGGGGCATATTTTAGCAATCTCTGATTGTCGTTCTTGTTTAAATACCGCATTCGCTTTGCGTTTATTTTAATTATGGTGTCAATTGATGAGTAATGTTTGTTTAACTAAAGTCTTACTATTTTAAAATAGTCATTGTGTTTTTTATCATCAAACTTCTGTGCGATATGGTATGGTTGCGATTGAGGAATCTTTGTCAGAATTTAGTCAAACAGACAGACCGACTGAAAAGCCAGCTGATTTATGAATAACAGTTCGAGAGTGTTGTCAGCAAGTGATGGCTGAAAGCTACCCAACATATAGGATCAGTGAAATCATTGATTACCACCTACAACTAATTGCGAATAGACAATTCAACTTCTTGAAAAGTACTGAAGACTCTATCTCAGGTTTCTTGAGATCTCGATACATCCAAATTCACATGATTACACTCGACATCGATGCTATGTACACAAACATTGACATCGAAAAAGGGCTGAATTCTGTCTAAAATGTTTGAAAAATACCCAGATAACAACAGGCCCACCAGCGAAATATTAGCTCTCTTAGAGCTAAGCTAAAGGGCAATGATTTTGAAGTCACAGGTGAAACATATCAACAAATTTGTGGCTATGCAATGGGTAAGCATTTCAGTCCAAGTTTTGCCAACAGCTATGTCTGTAGGTGAGTGGGAGGAGGATACGCTTACATGTAGCAAATGTCCAAAGCAGCCTCTTTTGTACTGCAGGTACCTTGATGACATTTTCGTTATTTGGCATCATACAAAGGAAGAATTATGAGTTTTTGCTATTTTGAACAATCATGACCCAAATACCAAACTAAAAGCCAACATTGACCAGATGACCGTAGAATTTTTAGCTCGATTTTACGAAGTAACACAAGATATTGCGATACCCTGGATGTTGTCCGGCGGTGGTGGTGGTGGCATCATCCAATTTGTGCGCGTTTAGCTAAACTTTTCTGTTTATATCTTAGGTTTGGTTAGTCATACTGGAACAAAACTTGTGCACATGCTTCCTTATAATGACTCTTATGCTGGTACCCTCCAGAACAACTTCCAAATTTTGATTGGTCAATATTTTGGGTGAAAATCTTAGATTTTATGAAAAATGTACCTGAAATTGTCAAAATGCTACTCCTTCTTAGTTGCTTGACATAATTCAACCAAATTTGGATAGACGGATTCTATGGTTCTACGCTCTAGATCATATACTCAAAATTTTGATTTATCAATTTTTTGGGTGAAAATCATAGATTTTATGAAAAATTTACTGAAAATCGTCAAAACGCAACTCCTTATTAATGGCTTGGAGGATTTAAACTTAATTGGGCTGGAAGAATCCTGTGGCACTAGGCTTCAGAACATGTATACAGAATCTAGGATTTTCCTGAAATCCTCTAAAATGCTACTCTTCCTTAATCAATGGCCCAATATTTCAAGGGAACTTGAGTGGAATGCTCCTATCATGATCAACTTCAATAGTTCTGATGAGAATTTTGATCGCTCAATTTTTTTGGCAGGGATCTTGGATTTTCCAGAAATTATCCATCATCACTTCAAATGTTAATGGTCCAAGTGAGCATCACAGGCCCTTGGGCCTCTTGTTGATTAGTCTATTCATAAGCCTTCTATAAAAAATTTTATGTTTGAAGTCAAGCTTCATAGATCATTGCAAAGACGAGCTTCATGGTCGCATTGCAACCAAATTTCTGGTTGGTTGTGACTATACAAAGGTTTAAAATATGACACAGGTGGTCACCTTGACCACAAAGTATATTTTAAGCCCACAGATTAGCATCAATTATTGCACAACAATTCTTTGCATCCGTCTCAGACCTTTAAAGGAATTGTAAAATCACAAATTATCCATTTTCATTTGTCGGTCCTTCCATCCTCTCATTATTCATTCCTTGTTCATTCTTTCATTTCATTCTTTATGGCTTTCATTCTTCGTTCATTGTTTTCATTCTTCAATCCCTCTGTCTATCCCTCCTTTCCTTCTGCCCTTCTTTTCCTCTTCTTCCATCCTTTGTTCCCGATTCCAGTCCCTCTTTCCCTCGCCCAATTCCTTCTTTTTCTCTCCTCACTTTCTTCGACCTTTCCTCCTTCCTCCCTCACTCCATTCCTTTCTTCCCTCCATCCTCAATTTCTTACTTCCATTCTTTCATTTCTGCTGTCCCTTCATCCACCATTCTTTTCATCCGTTCCCCATCCATCTCTCCCTCCCTCCGTTTTCATTTCTCCATCCATCCTTCGCCCATCCCTCCTTCCCCCTCCACACCTCTTCCTTCCTTCTATCCTTCATCTCATCAAACCTTCCTTCATTCCTTCCTTTATCACACTCTTCCTTCCTTCTCTCCATCAGTCCTTCTTTCAACCCGTCATACCTTCTCTTTACCATTCAACCCTCCCTTTTCACTACCCTAGCCTACCTGATGGCGTCTGTTCAACTGTGCAGCTCAAATTTCTCTTATTCAGACAGTCTCGAAAAGCCTATTCCGTGCTTTTGCAATACAGAAGTCAAACTTGGGAGGGAGGCGAGGTTGGCCGTGAAGTCATAAAGCTGTGTGGTAAATTTTGGCTAAAAAGCTCATGGCCATGGCAGCCAATTAATTAAGATATCATTATTTTTAACAATAATAAACATAATGTATGAATACCTCTGGTTCTATTGGATATCTCTTGATCAGACTTGGGTGGAACGTTGACTGTCGGGTCCTGAAGAAATGTGATAAATTTGGGGTCAAAACCTCAAAGGTTGTGGCGACCAAAGCAATTAAAGTATTATTTTTTAAAACTAATTCTGGTTGTATTAGAGATATCTTAACCAAACTTTGGTGGATTTCTGTTGGTCCAGAAATGTAAAAAATTGGGGTCAAATGGTAAAATATCAAGGTCATATTGACATAATTAATAATTCTTCCGAGCGTAAACAACTCAAGTATTGCACAAATTTGTGCTTGTTTATATTACATAGAGCAGTCGCTGGATGCTTTAGAAAGACCTTCCACTGGTTAAGTGGATAGCATATCAATAAACCACAATGTCCCTTCATTAGTTATTTAGTTCATCAGTCAGCCATAGAAATTTATTTCGGGCTGTCGGTGCAAGAGTTTTTCGCATACAGTAGGACTAATCAAACTTGACACGAATTGTAGGCTTATGTAGCATAACAAAAGTATATCAGTTTGACCTACTTGTCACGTTTCACCTAGACTAAAAGGCAATAATGATAGGGTAGACTAGGTCAGGCATGCTGGATAGGCATGTAGGATAGTAGACTAGGCTAAACATCTATGCTCACTATGCTGGCACAGTAGGCTGGGCCAGTCAGCTAGTAGAGTATGCTAGGCATGTACATGTAGGATAGTAGGCTAGTATAGTAGACTAGTTATGTAGATAGTAGCCAGTAGTAGGCATGTTGGCTATTACTATATGCTAGTAGGGTGCTCGGACAAAATCCCACCGGACATAATCCCACCCGGACAAAATCCCACCTGAATATAATCCCACCGGACATAATCCCAACCAGACAAAATCCCACCGAGCATAATCCCACCAGAATTCCACTGGACTTAATCCCACCCAGACATAATCCCACACAGATAAAATCGCACCCAAGAGAATCACACTGGATTACATGCCCACTCCGTTGGGACCAACCGGGATCAACTCAAGATTGTAGAGAAAGCCACATATATGAGCATCACATTTCGAACAGTTGTCAACTTGTAAGCGATTTCGGGGCTATTACATCCCTTGACCATAGGCAGCAATAGCATCCAGTCAAATTAGTTTCAAAATATTCAACAGCTTACCTTATTACTCTGGAAATTGATAGTCAGGGAGTTCAGAGATCGATCAATCCGAAAACAGGCGTGGTGTGGGTGGAGCTTAGCTAGAGATGGGCAGGGCATAACTAAAACTGGAAAGGTCCATTGTTATATCTTATGCTGTGGAACTTAATTTAATAACTTGATCACGATGCTCCTCTACTAACGTCGGGATACTCTAAGAATCGACAATAAATTCGAAATCAGGTAACACAACAAATATTTTAATAACTGCTGTTCAAATGAACGTCCATAAAGCATATATATTTACACGTAGCTAAGAAACATAAAAGCGTGACAGTTTATAAATGGGATATTGAAAAGGATAAAGGAAAGATAAGTGATTTAAATTCTGAAGTGGCAACCATACGGACACAGAGGATTTTTACTAACCTCAGACACCACCACAGAGGAGTTAGAACCGGCAACAAACAGCTCCAAAACGGTTGCAACACCAATACAGCTATCCAACCGTTTCAACTTATTACACAAGCCTCCAATAGGCACACCAGCAAATGATCAAGCATACGAAGACAGCATAAATAACACAACAAATATGAATACTCAACTACTCTCCCAATCTAGCCATATCCAAAAACAAGCTATACCAAAATACAGCCAATGGATTATTAAAACAAACTCTAAAGAAATAACAAATACATGTATATACACAAATGCGGATAGTCTGATCAACAAAAAAGCTGAACTGGAAACGCTGGTACACGAGACTCGTCTTGCCATCATATTAATTACAGAAGTGCTACCTAAAAACACAAACATAAACATTAGCGAACTACAAATTGCCGAATATAAACTCTCACTGAATAGTAACCCGTCAAGAGGTGTCCCGATTTATACTAACGAATCAATAAACGCCAAGGATTGTGATACACTAAATACTCATTGCTTCAACGAGTCAGTGTGGACATCATGGATCTCACAACAAAAAGCAACAATCCTTGTTGGATGCATTTATTGAAGTCCAAACTCGGACGGCTCAAACAACAAAAATCTGCTAAATCTGCTAAACATGGCAGCTGAGTTTGGTGCTGACCACATTCTTATAGTAGGGGACTTCAATTTCAGTAGAATTAACTGGAGCACTGGCCTTTCAACTAATGGAGAGGAAGATGCATTTATGGATTCCACTAATAATATTTTTCTACAACAACTAGTTACTAAACCAACAAGGCATAGAATAAATCAGAAATCTAATCTACTAGATCTCATCTTAGTAAACAACAGGAACATTGTCCATGAAATAACCCACCTACCACCACTAGGTAAAAGCGATCACGACATTCTCCAAATTTCACTGCACCCAAACATTGTAAGCCATACCAAACAGACAACTAAATCCAAACTACTATTGAATAACGGTAGGTATGCTGAAATGTGAACAGAGTTAGGAATGATGGACTGGCAGAATCTGAACGAACTCGATACAAATTGTAGATATGGGATTATCTTGTGGGAAGTCATGACCCCGCTGGACATCTTATATGTACGAGTAAGTCCCGAGTGAAATTCATGTGTGAATACCAGGTGAGCTAATAGACTATGTCACCATGTATATTAAGATGCACTGATCAGCGGCTATGTTTAGATATGTTACCAGCACTGATCATCATCTATATTTAGATGTATTATCAGCATCTTATTATTTGGATATATATTACCAGCATTGGATGACTGGCAGTAGGTAGCTAGTGCGCAGGTACAGTTTCGTAGAAACTGAATCGAGTATGACTCATGATGGTTAGCACCAGGTTGGAATCAATCAAAGGGATTAGATAGGACAAACGGACTTAGTTAGTTACGTAGCGGTCTGTGTTCTCACGGAAGCGTGGAACAAGATAAGCCGAAAATAATCCGGCTATGAGGAATGGTAACTCGTGTGCCGATTAACTCTAGCATTCTACAAGTTGTCGACTAATAGGTAATGAACATGACATGGACATCGTAGCGTCCTGTAGGCATTAGGTACACAATCGAAAGTTATTATCAAAAACATATCAATTGTAGAGGCGTGCTAGGACACAATCAAAAGTTATTATCAAAAACATATAAATCGTAGAGGCGGGCTAATCCACCAGCAAGCCTTGTTATCAAACAAGCTTCGTCATTCTGGGCAGGTCATTCGTCAGGAATGACATGGGAAGCCAGCTGGAATTCTAAAATAAAGTTAGGGGGATGACAGATCCCATCACTCAAGAACCAGCCAAACCGCAAGTGCTAGGTAGAAAGCACCCTCCCGGGGAGGGAGGGTCGGAGTTTTGATTAGTCAAAGTGATGTCATAATCCAATGAGAATCAGAGCAACCTCCGGCGATGCGAAACCAAGATGGAGGGAGAATAGAAACTGAGATAGTATATAAGGGGGACTTTAACTTTAATCGAGAGTTCGGTCCGCCTCGCACCTTGTGAAACGCTCTTGCTGAATGGTTTTAAGTAGGCAAGAGCTGGTTGAAGTTGGGGAAGCTTAGGAAACATTAATTGAATTTATTTATTGCTGTAAATACGGAAACTGGTAATAGCATAAATTGCCAAACTTTGTAGATTTTATCATACAGTTAAAGCTAGAAATAAAACGATCACCTTGAGTGTAATCCAAGGCAAAAGTTTGGTGTAGTTCGTTGTTACTCTGGAGAACACGGAAGACCACCATGTTGAACCAACCACTCTGAAACGCGCAGTCCGATAAGGCCCAGGCACTTCTATGAATATCGTCAGGTCTCTGTACCTACGAGGCGAGCTAGTGTCGCACTCCATCTTCGTCAATATAACCGGTTGTCGCAGCAGCCAAACATACAAGGTTGTACCGACGAAGGAGGAGCCCACAAATAAGTGAGTGAAGAGGATCGGGAAATCTTCAAAATGAAGCATGGAACCTATTACACAGAAAATTAACCACTATGAAAGAGCAATATATTCCTACCTCAACAGGGCAGAAAGAAACATCTCTGGATTGACCACACCGCATCACAGTCACTTACACTAAAGAACCGAGCCTACAAAACGTATAATAAAACTAAGAAAACTACAGATTATGAGCTTTACAAGACTGCCAGAAACACAGCTACATCATCCATCCGAAGAGCCTCTGAATGTAAAAATAACCCTAGAGCATTTTGGAACTATGTAAAAAGCAAAACAATGCTGCATCAATCGATTAGTCATCTCCGTAACCCAGATGCTGGCACCATTAGCACAGATGACAAAGAAAAAGCAAATATCCTCATCAACTTCTTCTCAAGTATCTTCACTTCTGAGGACTTGTATAATATATCAAGTATCAGCAATATGGCCACCAGCACTATTTTAGACAGTATATTAGTAACACCTATGGCTATTGAGAAAAAATTGAAAGCCCTCAATCCAAATAAAAGCAATGGCCCAGACGAAATTCCAGTGAGAATACTAATTGAAGTAGCCAAGGAAATTAGTGTACCTTTATGCATCATCTTTAACAAATCTCTCGAAGAAGGTGTACTACCAACCATCTGGAAATTGGCAAATGTGTGCTGGATATACAAGAAAGGTTAAAAAACTGATCCAAATATCTACAGACCAATTAGCCTTACCTGCACCCTGTGCAAGATCCTTGAGTCATTTGTTAGGGACAGTATCGTAAACTATTTGGAAGAAGCCAACCTATTCTCTACAAGCCAGCATGGTTTCAGACATAACAGATCATGCAAAACTCAACTGCTAGAGTATCTCGAATACGTAACGACTAAGCTTGATGCAAAAGAATCTGTTGTTGCTGTACATCTGGATTTCTCCAAGGCCTTCAATACAATACCACATAAAAGACTCCAATCAAAATTGCACAGCTACGGTATAGGAAATAAAGTAAACAAGTGGATAGAAAACTATTTAACCAATAGAAAACAAAGAGTAAGAATTAATGATGCAACATCAGATTGAGCAGATGTAACCAGTGGCGTACCACAAGGAAGTGTTCTTGGGCCTGTCCGTTTTCTAACTTACATAAATGATCTACCAGAATCACTAACCTGCCACTGCAAAATATTTGCCGATGACACGAAAATATATGGAGACCATGATACACACATAAATAACATCGTATCTAAAGCGAATAATAGAGTAGGAATAATCAAAATAACTTTTTCCTGTATAGAGCCATCTATACTTACTTTACTCTACAAATAGTAAGATCTATTCTTGAATACTGTAACTCGGCATGGTCACCAAGATTTAAATGACAATCCCAGCTATTAGAAAGAGTACAACATCGGGCAACAAAGTTATTACCACAAATTAGAGACTACAGCTACACAGAAAGACTCAGAACCCTAAATCTAATGTCATTTAAATGCAGAAGATTTTGAGGAGACGTAATCGAAACATACACAATCCTTAATGATATGTACAACATTGGCAAAAGCAGCTTCTTCAAACTCTCCACTAATACACACACTAGAGGACATAAGTTCAAGCTCAACATGAATCGCAGCACTAAGGATATTCGCAAATACTTTTTCTCTAACAGAGTGGTACCCTATTGGAATTCACTGCCAGCAACAGTTATAGAGGCACCAACGGTTGAATCCTTCAAAAGTAAACTAGACAAGCATTTCAAAGAAATGCTTCATGATTTTGACTAAACATGATTTGCATAAAGAGATACTAGCATAGAGAAGGAGACCCGGATAGCAATAAACACATTGAACAGGCCATATGCTTATCAGACCATCACAAAATCATACTGCAATTCTGCCAACCAATACAGTGGACTGATTTTGGAGTAGCCTCTGCATAAACAAGAACATGCTCGGTAGTGATTCCAATCACCAGTAGATAATCTCTGCTCCCACGTCCGCACTTTGTGGTTGCATGAAGAGACACTTGCATAGAGGAGGGGACTCGGATGGCGATGAGCACAGAGAATGAAAACAACAGCAATTAGATGAACCACGGCCTCCACAAGTGAACATGCAAACAAATGCTAAGCGCAGCAGGGTGTGACCATGCGTGTAGGCGGCACACCGCAGCTGGCACAGGGAACACTCATCTGCATCATAGCATTTCCCAAAACACAGCTAAAGTTTTAGATCTAATGTCACTGATATACTGACGGTTTCGAGGAGACTTAATTGAGAGACAATGGTCAAATCATTCAAATACAAACTAGATAGATTTATTTCAAAGAACAATCTTTTGAATTGAACTGAGCTAGCCATATGATAATAAAAAACACTGAGGCAATAACAAGCCAATGGCTTATGCCTCGTAAAATGATGATGATGATGATGATGATGATGATGATTGCAGTAGCCGTAATCATTCAGTACATATTTCATGATTTTTCTAAGTGTGAGAGTTGCGCTTGTACGCATGCGCTTGAAACAGACACCCTAGACTCGGCAACATGGGCTGTCTTGCGGGGCAATCTGCATGTACAAGAAATGAGGACTAAGATCAATTCCAAAGCATATATTGGCCCTACATAAACAGTCCAAAGCAGCCTTCTGGCGCTGGAAGACAGCGGGAGACCAAGAGAGGCAGTCCTTTTTGACGAAGTCAAGCAACTCAAAAAGAATGTCCGCAGAGGACAACGGCAGGCGAGAATAGCAAAACAGAAGGAGCTATATACCCAGATACAAGAGGCCAGCACAGGCGATCAAGAGCTGTTTTTTAAGCTAGTGAACCGGCAGAGAAAGTGCCAAGCAGCAGTCACCACCGAGTTAATGGTAAACGGCGACAGTCACAAAACCACAGACTCTGTCGGACAAGCATGGGCTGATTACTTTGAGAAGCTTGCCACACCATCTGATAACAGTGACTTTAACGAGGAGTACAAGCGACGGGCAGAACCTGACATCACAGGCATAAGACATCTGGCTACAACGAATACAACCTACATGAAACCAATGACGGCAGAGGAAATCTTTAAAGCATCCAGAAAGCTTCATAAAGGCAAGGCTGCAGACAAATATGGTATTGCATCTGAACACCTTATCTACACCATTAATATCCTATCAGTGATCCTTACACATATATTCAACGCAATACTTGACATCCAACAAATCCCTCAGGCTTTCAAGGAAGACATCCGTACACCAATTTTCAAGAAATCTGATATGTGTAAAAAGCAGCCTGACAACTACAGAGGCATAAGGGTTTGTTCCACTATTGGGAAACTCCTGGAGATTGTTCTAGTTGAGAGGATGTCACCCTATATAGAGCGTATCTAAAGCCAACTACAGCGAGGGTTTACAGAAAGTGCAAGCTACCTACACACCACCTTAGCTGTTTCTGAAACCATTGCAGAGTTCGAAGAAGCAGGTGATGACCTCCTGTTTATCACCTTCGATGTCCAAAAGCCATTTGACGAAGTATGGCATTGCGGCCTCCTCTTAGAACTATATAAGTTGGGGATACCTACACAGATGTGGAGTCTGCTCGACGATTGGTACAAAGGACTAACCGGCCAAGTAAAGTGGGAAGGTGAGCTGTCCAGACCATTCAAGATTCTCCAGGGCACCGGGCAAGGGAGATCTTTTTCTCCAAGCAATTATAATGTGTTCAACAATCCCCTCCTCAAGATGATTGAATCTGCTGGAACAGGAGCATATATTGGAGATATATGTGTAGCTGCACCAACGTGTGCAGACGATGTTGCCATCCTCGCAAAACACCAGTACCCAGACGCTCAAGTCGCATTGACAGCAACTCAGAATTTTGCAAGTGACCGTCGGTATGTCATAGGGATGGCTAACACTAGTGCTATCGTTTACAGTACACCCTCGCAAGAATCCGGCGTGAGCTACAAGAAAGAGAACCTGGCAGTGTCTGAGGAGACCACACACCTCTGCACTCTAATGAGCGCTTCCAGCAAGGTGAACCAGAAAAGGGTGGAAAAGAACATCACTTCAGCCCGAAGTGCAGCACACAGTCTCTTCGGTGCCGGCCTACACGAAAAAAATGGCCCGATCCCAGTTGTCTGTCGGAAAATCTGTTTAATATATATTCTGCCAAGGCTAACTCATGGATCCAAGCTTTGGAAATTGACCACCAAAGAAACCAAGCCACTAGAGATTTTTGCCAGATCAATCCTGAGGCACAATCCTGAGATTTACAGAGCTTGTCTCCAAATACAGCAAACCCAGCTGTATATGGGCTTCTCAGAAGTATACCTGTCGCCGGTGAAATACACAAGAAGGCACTCACTCTTCTAAGGAATCTGGTAGCAGACTCAACGCGTCGGGAGCATACAATCATACTGTGACAACTTGCAATGAAATCTCTCTCCAGTAAGTCATGGCTGCCATACATACAACAGCTCGTCTTGAAATATTGCCTACCGTCGGCTCACGTTCTCCTAGCACAGCCTCCCTCAAAAATAGAATGGAAACATCAGATCAACAAAGGAATAGCAAGCTTCTGGGCCGCGCACCAATGGGACACAGCATCTGGAATGTCAACCATGCAGTTTATGTCGCAGTCAATGATCACACTTGAGAATGGTCCAGCTCCAATCTGGGCAGAGTCCACAGCAACTCTACGGGAGACCAAGAAGGCTATCGTCAAGGCCAGACTCCTGACCGGAACCTATCAACTCCTGTCTACCATGGCAAAATGGGACAGAAAAGGCACCATCTCTCCAGTCTGTCGGCTATGTAATGACGGCAACGAAGATACCTCACACTTCCTGGTATCCTGCGCCGCCTTCGCAGAGACTCGACAGCCACACTCTCTCCAACTGTACAGAGCAATCCAGTGCAAGCCGAATGACGAAACCGTGACCATGCTGCTGCTCAATCAACTGCATCCTGACATACCAGCGTCAATATCGGTAAAACCCATATCCTTGATTGAACAAATCAGCAGAGACTGGATTCTAACCTGTCACAAAGAAAGAACCCTTCTCCTGACAGCTCTATGTCAGGACCACTGACCCACTACACGTACATGTTTCTTCGTTCATGTTTGCTGTTGTGTTTTTGCGTCATAATTAACTATCGTTATCGTGTTGCTTTCAATATAAACTGTTTTAAAACTTCACACGGAGGTTCCTAAGACTAGGGGGAATCTGCATGTAAAAGAAGAAGAAGAAAAAGACGCCATTTTTGTGGAAAATTTTGTGTTTTTCTTTTTTCTGGAGAAGACTCCTGCTTTTAGGTCATTTATGACAGTTGATTTGTTATTTACACTGAGGTAGTGCTAAGATGGGTCGATCTAGAAGTAGAAGCAAATCTTCTAGCCGCCAGGTACACCGACCTAAGCATAAGAAACGGCGAAGTCGTTCGCGATCCCGTTCTAGTAGAACCGCAACGTCCACTTCAGCGACTTCCAGCAATAGACATCACCGTAACAAATCACGTGATAGAACTAGCAACAGTAAGAAATCAAGGTATGACCTCAAAATATGTAGTTTCATAATCAATCCATCGATAATACAGGGTTTGCACAGGTCATGGAAAGTCATGGAATTTGAAAATCTAAATTCCAGACTGGAAGTCATGGAAAATCGTAATTTTGGTCAATGTCATGGAAAATGGAAATCTCGCTTAAAAAAATGTGATGGATCATGGCAAAAAATCTGCTGTAAGTGTGACAGCTTATCGAAACAAGGTGTTGGCTTGGTCATGTCATAGCACGATATTCGCTCACAATGGCTGCATTGTTATTGAGCAATCGCTGCCAACAAGTCTCGGTAGTCTCATGCTAGCGAGAAAGTGTGAGATTCTCAACCCAAAAATGAAAATTAATTATGCAGATCGATTATCATTATGCAGATCGGAGATCGGCAGGTTTTGACTGCTACTACTACGAAGTATGGTAATAAATGCGAAACGAACCGAAGAGAGTGAAATCTGTGATAAATTTTACCGGAAGAGATTGTTTTCTCTGCGTAAACAAACATGTCATGCGATCAAGCTGGGATTTTCAGTTGTTTACAGTAAGTAAAGCTAACAGTAAATAGTTGCCGTAATGTGTTAATTTTTAAGTTTGCGATATTTCCATGATAAAATATGACTGAGAAAGTTTAACCCTAAGGAACCTACGAGCCGTCTAGACGGCGCGCAAAAAGCGTACAAATAAACCTACGAGCCGTCTGGACGGTTTTCAACAAGTTGACGTAGAGAACTACGTGCCATCTGGACGGCTTTAAGAGCACCAGTTTTCGATCGCTAAATACACAAGCATTACGGGCGTTTTATCCAATCAAACGTAGCGTTACATTACGTCAGATGACTGAATTTTATAAATCCACTGTTGATTGGTCAATTCAGTTTGTTTACAAATTTCTACAGGAAAATATAAATAGTTTTCTGTGAATGAAATTCCTAGCGTAAAATCGTCAACGATAGCGTGTCGATTCCTTTATTTAACCGAGTACTCGATTCCTTGATGGCCGGAATCGCTTAGTGAGAATGTCTAACCTAATTTATAATTGCGTCGGTAAAATATTACATACAGCTGAATAGCTACACTGACGCCTCCAAGATTTAAGGTGCATCCTTACATAGCTTGCCCATTAATACCATTATATCACACCCGTCATTTAGCTTCTAGGGAGATATTGTCATGCGTCTACGGTCTAATTTCTGTTCCTCAATCATCTATCATGATACCGCATGTTACGGGGCCGCTACTGGGTCAATACGGGCCCGTAACATGCATTATTAAAGTAATGCGAGTCATGAGACATATTAGCTTGCTATTGCCATTTGAAATCACCTTTGTTGACTGGTCCAGTTTTATTTCCGTTTTCTAGTGTTCTTTCATCTTGTAAATGTTTCTCCTCTTTTTTTCTTCAGGATCATATGGCGAATAGGACAGTTATCTGGTTGAGATTTCATGAAAATGATGATTCTGTAATTCTATCTTCTGCACTATTTTATTAACCCCTACCATTCTGTCAAAATTTTAAATTTTCAAATTAAATTAAAAGAACTGGTGTTCTTGTCTCAACAGATTTGGTGGTGGAAGATGTTGCTGTCGTAGATAGCAACATCATCTACTAAACCAAAGTTGTTAAAAAATGTACACCAGTTTGATGTAAATCTACTGGACCATTTTATTTCGAATCACTTATTGTATAAGCTGCCATTGTAAACTACATGTATGTCAAATACAGTTTCTTCTATGTAAGAGTGTCATATTACTTAGTAGGACTGGTGATTAAATTGTTGAATATTTTGAGATCGATTGGACTGGAAGATGTTGTTGCTGCATTAGGTGACAACATGTTCCAGTGGTAAAGCTTGCGTATTAAAGGGTTGAATACTGTATTATTTGTAAGCTATCAGTGTAAATATCAAATAAAGTTTACTCAAAGTGAGAGGGAGAGAGAGAATCTCATGTTAGGTAATCAGACTGGACTATGTATAGTAGATTTGTTGAATATATCGAGTCCAATTTGATTGGAAACTGGTGTTGTTTTGGACAACAATAGATTCCAATTAAATTTGTCAAAATATACTCAACAGATTGTTTTTTAGATTGCAGGTACTTTTGATCTTTATTGCTATTCATTCCTGGATTATTACCCTTGCCCTAAGGGGAAAGAGGGTATTATGTGTGTGCATGCGTCCAGTATTGCATCTAAAAAACTACTGATCCGATTCGTTTAAAATTTTAACACAACAAACCAATATAACCTAAACAAGGGTTTCCAGACTTTGGCTGTGATCATACATAAAGATTTAACAAATTTGGATATGACAAGAACGGTAGGGTGGTCTCGGCGGTGGTTTACAATCTCTGATTACTCCTGTTCATAATGTTATTTATCAAGCATCAAGTCTTCGACAATGATGGTAAGTGAGTGATAACTAGATTGCTTGGTCGATGACGCATTATAGCAAATCCCCATGCTCACCACTTTGACCTCTTTACCCATCCCATCCCTGGGGGCGTATCCTCTGCACTCCATAATCACATACCAAATTTGTTTGAATTAGTTTCATTACACAGAGACTGGAGTGGATTGATTTGAAAAATCTGCATGTCATCAGAGGAAGTGATCTGTGAGAGGAGTTAAAATTAACATGAGCCAGAGGCTAGTAGAAATTGACCAGCCCAATGGTAACAATTTCATTTGTCAACCCTTTAATGGTCATGGTGGCCAATGAATGCCTCTGCTGTGATCTTAAGCAATGTTGATTAGCAGAGCAAGACTTTTTGAAAATTTACCACTAGAATGCTCGGTAATTGAGCCAGTCATTCCAGTTGTAAAATTTCAAAAATAGTCTTCCCTTGGTCTATATAGAAAATTTGAAGGGCTAAAGTAGAATCTAGTAATCACTAGTCCTATCTGAACGTAGTGGCTCATTTGGCTTAATTTCAATTCATGGAGAGGGTGTCAACTTGTGTGCGAGAGTGGTCTATGAAAAATCCAGAAATCTAGATAAATCTGGAAGACTCCAATCTCTGCTTACAATAAATTTCTTGACCTTTTAACCCCTTCTCCAACCCAAAGAAATAAATGTCAGACAATCCACAATTATATGGGCAACCCACACACCAAATTTCTTTGAATTCCACACAACAGTTTGGGAGTAAAATATGACATTTTTTTTGGATATTTGAACTTTGGACCCCACTCCCTGACCTTCAGTGGGCAGGGCCAAATCTAAATGTTGTCTTGCAAAGCGCAATCATATGGGTAACCGCCATACCAAATTTGGTTGAAATCGACCCAACTGTTTGGGAGGAGATAGCATGATGGACATACAGATAACTGGATGGAGGCAATTATATCCCCATTTTTTCAAAACATGGAGATAATGAATGGACTCGAGGAGACAAGGTAGGTATCGGGATAATGAATGGACTCAAAGAGACAAGGTTGGTAGGTATAATTAATTCAGTCATCATACTAAAATGTAATTTTCTTTCGGATTGAGAAATTAGGCTACAACCATCATTTGCCATGCCACATTGTTTTCAGGACTTGTCACGAAAGGGTTAAACATAGTAAAAACTGGAATTGACAAAAGGAAGGACAGAGCAGAAATTTAGATTTTCTAATGGATAATTTTTTAGCTATGCCCCGCCCATCTCTACATAAGCTCCATCGATGATTTGCGCGTGTTGGGATCAGTTTATATACTTTGAATCCTGAATTCCAAATTTCATGGTAACCATAGATACCGCTAACTTGGTGAATATTTTGAAACCAATTTCAAGTACGTTGATTTGACTGAAAGCTGTTGCTGCCCAACTCACCAGGTCAGCAAAGGCAAACTAATTCTAAAATATTCACCAGCTTTCCGTTATAAATTTTAATTTTTTCCCATTAAAATGAGATATGGGCAATTCATCTCTTACCTTGATCTTGTGCACATTACATTGTGTAGATTTCACTCTGCTGTCGCTGCTACTCACATAACAAATTCAGTTGACGTTCTGCCCCTCCCCCATCAGCCTCTTCCGACCCGAGCAGTGTCACAGCCTAATGTATTAGGTTACCTCACATTCTACACCCATAGGGCCATGATATGGTAAATCACCAGATTTGGTTATATTCCTTTAACTTTGACAGTCTTCCATCAACCCTACCTACCCCCCACCCCTCCCTCCCTCCCTCTGGGAATGGAGCCTAGTGTAAATGGTGTCTCCACAAGCATATCAGTAATTTACACAATAATTTTGATTGAATTCTACCAAAAGCTTTCTGAGGAGATGGATGGACAGACAGATGGAGGCGATTGTAATATCCCTGCAGTTTTTTCAAAACGTGTGGGTATAATTAAGAGATTAAATTTAATTTATTGATATTTGATTCAAATCCCACCCAATCTCAAATGATACATAGAGCTTATGTGAGATGCACATTAGCTGAGCCCTCAGGAATACGGTTGATAACAGGCGGCAGTCGATCCAGAACAGCCGCCGGCATAGCTGTCAGCCATTGATGTGTGTAGTAGCTGATCATGTTTCGAACATACATCATCATGTTTTAGTTCAAATATACTGTTTCCATACAAAAATTAGATTATAGAGTAACACAGGTCATCAAATTTTTTATAAAATTCATGTTAGTAAATCCATTAGGCGTAGCAGGAAAAACTGAGTCCGTTTAGAGTTTAGAAGCCATCGCCCATCAGTCACCTGCAAAAAATAGGAAGGATAAATTAGAAATATCCAAATTCTAGAAGTGTTATAGTAAGACTTTAACAATCAAATTTTTTCATGAAAATTTAAATTTTCTCAGACAATCCCCATATGCAGACCAAGAGCAAGTCATTCCAGTGATACATTTTCAAAAATAATCTTACTTTGGTCGGAAAATTTACATTTTCCTCGACAACTGCAGCAGTTTTCGTCTGACTCAAATGTTAAATGGTTAACAATATACATGTACGCCGCAAGGTCATAGGGATATATAGTCCGAGTCTGCTCTGACTCAACCCGTCCCAGTGACAGATATTTGGACAGACTGTCACAGACTGACAGTCTGTCCAAATATCTGTTACATGGGCAGGTTGAGTCAGAGCAGACTCAGACTAAAGGATATACTGGTAAACATTATGACCCGACAATGGGTGTTATGGTCATACACCACCCTCAGTTTTTAGCGCATAAATGAAATGAATAATATAGTAAATGGTGGGCATATATCGTTCAAGGAGGGAGTATGACTACTAGTTACTGGATTAACCTTTTCAATCGACAAGAGCGAATAATAAATTTGCTACGAATGTTTCAAAATTCTGTTGAATATTTTGAAACTAATTAAACTGGCTAAGGCAGCACCAGCTTCACATTGGATTCAAAATATTCAACATCTTACATTTATAATGACTGTAATTGTGGAGTTCTGGAATTTCAGGTTCAAATGTGACAATTGTTTTTGATTTTGGGCACACAAGTTTATTTCAGGGCCCCAGTTCTCTATATCTTTGATCAGAGGATACTGACCACACAGTAAATGGTGATAGATTTGTAACCAGGGCAATAGTGAAATATTTGTTTTCTAAGGAATTATTAGTAAGTTCCAGTCATCAATGATTATTAGTAAATGTGCTGTTACTTGTAAGTTTTCAGTTACTCAATGACTAATTTAACCGAGAAAGTTATAGATTGTGTTAAGAGAACAGCTGAACCAATAATATATAAATCAATTTCGTTTACCTCGGGTCGCGAAATCACAATAAGGTTATAGATAAACAATCCGATAATCTCAATCATCGATGCATGTCTTTGTTTACAATTTCCGAGATAACTTACTCTTCAAATTACTAGCATTAATTAGGCCGAGTTGAGATGCGAAAGTTGTCAAATATATCGGCATCCCACTTCCCGATTGGCAATATCGTTAATCTAGTCATCTGTCTACTTTTTAGTTTGTGGCGTACAAGAAATATGCATAGATTTACATATTTGAACACACAACTATTTTGCAAAACAGCTGATCGTGTCGCCATCCTGCCGGAAAAATTAATATTCATGTGTTCCCGACCAATCAGACGCATCAATCTTATAGTACGTGATACGCTGTTGCCAATAACAGGTAATGAGCTTGGCACTCGTATATTAGATACGGGTACAATTTTACAAATTCCTGTCGTTCTCTCGCGATCTTTCACGATAAACGATTCCTATTTGGGACGCCGCTACGAAAAGATGTCCGATGCTATAGAATCTTAGCGTAAAACATTCGCGTTCGCTTTTTAAACGGCTGAGTGCACCCAGCAATGCTACATAGCATAAAATTTGCCATTCGCTGTCAACGCTGAGAAACCCTGGTATGTGTTCGATTATGTATAAAGGAATTATTCAACATTGAATGAGGCCTCCCCCCAAAATCATGACCGAAATTGTACGGTACCATGACAATAATATAATTGTCATTTTCACATCTTATCGGATGAAAACCTTCACGAAACTTTGGTATCTGTTAGTTTAGGGGAGGGGGGGGGGGGGGGGGGGGGGAAGAGTGGGTGTTCAAAAGATCGCTCTCACACACCCTCTCCATGAATTGAAATTAAGGCCAAATGAGCCACTACATGTCTCTAGCAGGATTACTAGATTCTACTTTAGCCCATGAAATTTTCATTGGTGACCAAGGGAAGACTATCTTTGAAATTTTAACACTGGAATGACTGGTTCGGTTATCGAGCCAGTCATTCTAGTGGTACATTTTTACAAATAGTCTTCTCTTGCTCTGAATATCTACATTTCTGAAGATCACAGCAATGACATTTTTTGGCCACCTTGACCATTGACATCAAATTGTTACCATCAGGCTGGTCGGTTACAAATTTTACTAGTCATAGTCAATTTCTACTAGCCTCTGGCTCATGTTAATTTTTAACTCCTGCTTTAACAGATCATTTCCCCTTATGACATCCAGATTTTCCACAACAATCCACTCCAGTCTCTGTGTAATGCAACTCTTCCAAAATCAGTGGTTGGAATTCAAACAATTTGGTAGGTGATTACGGAGTGCAAGGCAGCAAGAGGGCATTTACATTTGGCTTCCCCCCCCCCCCCCCCAGGGATTGGATGGGGTAACGAGGTCAAAGTGGTGAACATGGGTTCTGCTATAATGCATCATCGACCAAGCAATCTAGTTATCACTTAGATTCCATTGACGGGTAGATTCAATTTTTAAAGCACAATGGTGTTGTCGGGGACTTGATGCTTGTTAGATAACATTATGAACAACAGTAATCAGAGATTGTAAACCGCTGCCGAGAATACCCTACCATTTTTCTCACAATGTACATAGCGGTTTTAAAATAAATTTTAGCACATCCAAATTTGTTAAATCATAGTGTATGGCCCTCTACTTTGTTCAAATTTGAGCAAAATCTAACAAATAGTTTCTGAGATGTCCATAGATTAAAATGTGTATCCAATCTGGATCCTGGGTTTTTGTCCATATCACAGACAACTTATCGAAATCCTTGTTTAGGTTATGTTGCTTTGTTGCGTTAAAATTTGAAACAGTAGGATCAATATTTTAGATGCAATACCGGACGCATACAAATGTAATAAATACCCCCTTTCCCCTTGCAGGACAAGGGTAAAGATCCTGAAGTCTAAAAAAGTAATCTGTTGGGTATATTTTGATATATTTAATTGGAATCTATTGTTGCCTAAAGCAGCAGCAGCTTCCAATCAAATTGGACTCGATATATTCAACAAATCTACTATACATAGTCCAGTCTGATTACCTAATATGAGATTCTTTCTCCCTCTCTTCGAGAAAACTTTATTTGATATTTGCACTGGTAGTTTACACAATACAGTATTTAAATATTATTAACCCTATAACACACAAGCCAGCCAAAAACGGCTACAGCAGTGACCTTGCAAAATGGCCATTTGCAGATCATGAGAATATTTTTGAAAAAGTACGACTGGAATGTCTGGCGCAATAACCGAGTGGTAAACTTTCAAACAGATTCTCTTTGTCTGGAAATGGATATTTAATATGAGATGTAATTTTTGTTAGCAAATTTAAATGTTACAGGGTTTATAAAAAAATCATCAAGTTTAAATTTGCTTTAATTTTTCTCTCAAATGGTGTTTTAAGCTGAAAAATAAAAGGATAGATACATTGATAATATTGCAACATGAACAGCAGCAAAGCCCAGTAAGATTGACAAAAATGGACATGCCAATCAAGCGCAATAACTGGGGTGTCGGAATGTGTTATGACCTGGGTGGGGTGGGGATCTAAACTGTGGGAGAGGAAAAAATGGGGTGGGGGCATCTCCCAATTCCCCCCCCCCCTCGTTCTGTCCCCATGTGAACCATATCTCCACACTCCACAGTGGTCAATATCTTTAAAACAATTGTATTGTCTGCTGATATGTCCTTCAAGGTTCCAGACCACAGGTAATATATATATATATATTATAGTAGGGGGATATGTGATGTTTTTCCAAATTATTGGCAAGTGTCTCTCAATACCGAAATCCCACTCGACCATTGATTTTAAATAATTTCACCATGATGGATGTTCAGTAATTTTGAGAGGCTTTCAATTATTCAGTAATGGCAAATTGTCATTATAAAATAATTTAAAAGCGTGGAAACTAGTTTCATTAAAATTAAACTAACTGTCATAATCTGTAACATCCTATCACGTGACAAAGATAACAAACGAAATTCGCGATCTTCTTAACTACCGAAAGCGGGTTGCGTTCGCATTTCCGTATTATATATGACACTGCTAGTATAGGATGCCGTTTAGAAAGATTTTCCAGCTTGCCCAATCGTTGAGCAGCTCTATAATAATAATGATAATAATAATAATAATACCCGATTCCATCTATCCGGGTACTCGCTTAAATAAAGGAATTGCTTCATCATCTTCGACATTTTTATGCAAACTATTTCATTCACAAAGATCTATACACCTGTGCAAAAGTTAAGCACCAGCAAAAACAATAGAACGTAGAAACATGATGGTACAACTAGGCTGCCATACTTTTTGTCCCCGCGTTAGCTGACATAATTCCAAGTACGAAATGCACATGCATGCATGACTTCACGCCGCTTGATGTCCGTGCGTGGCGGGAAACAGCACACATGTTCAGTTATGTAAAAGTCCAGTTTGAGGTGTAGAACATTACATACAGATTTAGGCGACAAGATTAGGAATTTTGTGTTCATGACCGTGGTTTATTTGTACAGAGAGAATTAGCTCTTGATTGTGAACCGCTATGGCAAGACGAAGGTTAAGTGATCGTGTGAAATGGCAAATCATAGGCATGCATACCACTGGTATGTCATGCAGAGAGATTGGCAGACAGCTGAACATTAACCATACTGTAATCAGTCGTTTGATTGCAAAACATGGGCAAACTAACGAGGTGAAGGACAGGCCTAGATCTGGAAGACCGAAGAAGACTACTGCCCGTGATGATCGAGCCCTAGTACGCCTTGTTAGGAGATCTCCATTCACCAACAGCAGAGTGCTCAGCCAGCAATGGGAAACGCGCAATAGAGTGTCAATGTCTACCGTCAAAAGGAGACTGTATGCTGCTGGCATGAAAGCTAGGAGACCTGTTAGACGTCCTCTCCTCACTGCACACCACAAAGAGGAGCGTCTGAGGTGGTGCAACGAAAGAAGACACTGGAACATGAGATCCTGGAGACGGGTACACTGGTCCGATGAAAGTCTGTTCCTGCTTCATGCCACAGATGGTCGAACTCGTGTATGGAGGTCCAGACGCACGGCGTACGACCAACGTAACATCATGGAAGAAGTTCCATTTGGTGGAGGTTCCGTTATGATATGGGGGTGCATCTCATTTGATTGTAAGCTGGATCTGTTGACTGTACCTGGAACACTAAATGGACAAAGATATCAAGATTCCATACTGGATAGAGTTGTGGTCCCTCATTTTGTAAATCATGCACCTGGAACCCACCCTATATTCATGGATGACAACGCCCGACCACATCGTGCTAGAGCTGTGCATGAATACCTCCACCAGAATGCCATCGAAACCCTACCATGGCCAGCAAGGAGCCCTGACATGAACCATATTGAGCATATCTGGGACATTCTGGGAAACATGGTGAGAAGGAGGGATCCTCCTGTGCAGAACCTACAGGAATTAACAGACGCACTCCATCTTGAATGGCAACGAATACCACAATGGCGTATCAGTCGGTTGATGACCAGCATGAGACGTCGTGTCCAGGCCGTCATCCAGGCACAAGGTGGATATACCCGGTATTAATAATGACAGTCTCAAACTCGTGCACAGATGTTAAACTTCGTTTTCAGACACCATTAATGACAATCTAGCCACGTGTGTCAACTGTAGGGCAATAGTTGTCAGTTGTGTCAACGTAACCATATTCAGGCCTCATTTTCAAGTTCAAACAAAAACATACAGTGTTTCCCCACCACCATAATCAGCATTCCTCTAGTTGCATTATTACCTCTTGCACTAAGATGGATGGGTACATAAATGTTTATGCTATTGCTTTCTTCATAGCACATGAATATACCCTCGCATATGCGTAAAAATAGGGTGGTGCTTAACTTTTGCACAGGTGTATATTTATATTTTCCCGCATAAATTTGTAAACAAACTGAATTGACCAATTGACAGTGGATTTAGAAAATTCGGCCTTCTGACGTAATGTAACGCTAAGTTTGATTGGATAAAATGGCAGTAATGCTTGCGAAAACTGGTGGTAGCTTGAGCCGATAATACGTCCCGTCGCTCCCGGCGTCTAATTGTCTCTTGTCGATAATACGTCCCGTCGGACTGGGAACCTAATTATTTCAAGCCGATAATACGTCCCGTCGCTGCCACAGGGTTAATATCGGGAGTTGTGGCTTGCATATTGTGCATGGAACGTTCAAGGATGGTTCAACTGCAAGCGAATGGAATCTTGATGGACTTTTTTGTAGTTGTCATTGGTTGTTCAATGATACACCAGCTCGAAGAGAGGACTACACAAATGTTACAGGTAGCACAAAATTCCCATTGTGTTTCTGGAAACACCATTGGCTAGAGAATGTACCAATTTGTGAATGTGTCCTTGAATTGCTTCCACAGTTGTGCATTTTTGTGGAAAGTATTAACAATCCGAAAACACAGTCATATGATACAGTTGTCAGTATGCTCAAAGACCCGTTATTAGAGGCTAAACTACAGTCATTTCTCTCTATAGCTAAGCAACTCACACCATTCCTAGCTGTGTATCAGACTGACAGACCGATGATACCATTTTTGTCAGACGACTTGTTTAGAGTTTTGAAAGGATTAGTGGTGCGAGTTGTTTCTAGTGATGTAATAACAAATAATGGATCATCAGTTAAATGAATGTTAAAAGTAGATGTTCCTCTTCAGGATGAATTTTCGATTGATCCTCCTTCGTTCGGATCTGCTCTTTCATCTTCTGATTCTTCATCTAGTGCTCCTTGTGTTCTTCCAGTGGATAATTTGGTTGTAGATATGCTGGATTTTTATGTTAATGATGTTCAATCAAAAGAGTTCTCTCTTACTCCCAAGGTAGATGCTCCGGTTCAGGTTCCGAAAGATGATTTTATTAGATTGGCTTCTACTAAATCTCTTAATGGTCCGACTTGGGACGTTCTTTCTTCAAATCTTAAGGAGTCCTCTAAGGTAGAATCGTCTTCTGACCTTTTTAAATGGGAGTCTGTTTGTCGTGCTCAATTAAAATCAGCTAATTTTCTGGCCCTTCTTTCAGAGGCTCTTCTCAGGACTCAGGAGAAGGGTGGTCAGATTCCTCCTGAAGTTTTTCGATCGTTAGCCTATCTTTCAAGAGGTTCCTTGAACTCGGTTTGCCGTTCCTTGGGCTTCATTACCTCTGAAAGAAGGTCAAGGAAACTTTCAGAAGTCAATATTTTGAACTCTCAGGAGTAACCTTATATCAGCTCCTCCTTTCGGATTGGATATCTTTGGCCAAACTTCTACTTCTATTCTTAGAGCCGAGTCTGATCGCCTTAGATCAGCAAAGGATCTGCGTGATCAGATCTCTATTTTGAAGCCTTCAGTTAAGAGAGACTCTTCCTCGGTCAAGAGTCCGTCTTCCTCTCCCAGGAGGAAGAGCCTTAAGCCGGATGAGTATGGGGCTTATCCTTCAAGGGTTTTCACTAACTCTAATCGGTCCTCTTTTTCCCAATCGAGATCCGCGGAGGAGGATCGTTTCAACTCCATTTCTTCTCATAGACCTAGAGCCCAAGTTCATCAAGCCCCTTCTCAGGTGAGAAGGGGTAAGTTTTCCTGACGAGGTTCTAGATCTAGTTCTAGAGGCCGCTCCTCTAGAGGTTTTCAAACTAGACAGGTTTGAAGGGATGGCCACAGCCCGGGTAGGCCTTTCTCTTTTCCCAGTCTTTCCTCCTCTTCTACCACCTTTGGATCTGTCGGTGCAGTCCCTTCTTCCCAGCGTATCAGTAGGAGGGTGCCTGTCTCTGTTTTGGGAGACTTGGCACGCCCTCGTTCAGGACTCCTGGCTTTTAGAACAAATCTGCTGGGGTTATGCACCGTCTTGGATAGATGAGGTTCCTTTTTGGAGAGTAGACCCAGGCTTCTACTCAACTCTCTTTCTAGTCCCCAAGAAAACGGGTGGATGGCGTCCAATTATCAATCTAAAGAGATTAAATCTTCTAATATCTACTCCAAAATTCAAAATGGAGACTATCTCGGATTATCGCCAGTCTGAGTCCAGGCATGTGGACGTCGTCCATAGACCTAAAGGACGCCTATTTTCATATTCTCATTCACCCTTCTTTCAGAAAGTTCATGAGATTAGCTTTCAAGGGCCGGGTATGGCAGTTCAGAGTCATGCCTATCGGCCTGACCACGGCTCCTTTCTTCTTCACCCGCCTAGTGTCAGCAGTAGCAGGAATTCTGCACCGTCATTCTATTCCCCTTCACGTTTATATAGACGATTGCTTACTAAAAGCAGAATCTTCCTCAATTCTGTCAAGTATCGTTCCAGAGGTCTGCAGTCTGGCTTCCAGTCTAGGATGGGTCATAAATCTAGAAAAATCATCTTTGACTCAAGTCTCAGGTTTTCACCCACCTAGGCGTTTCTTTCGACCTAGTTCGAGGGTTAGTCTTCCCTTCAGATATAAGAGTAGAAGCCATCCTAGTGGCCATGGAAATTCTGTCCTCCTCTGCCGTGGTCAGAGCAATCATTTTTCTCCGGGTGATAGGCTTGATGGTCAGCGTTGAGAACATCATTCCGTGGGTGGTGCTGATGAGAAGACCTTTCCAAATGTATCTTATGTCCCTGTCGATTCATTCAATTTACCATCAGATCCCTGTCAGAGAGCATTTAAGTCCCCACCTAGATTTTTGGAAGGATCGCTCTCTGCTTCTGATGGGTGTTCCTCTGGTCAAGTGTTCTCAAGCGATCATCTTCACAGACGCTTCCCAGGAGGGATGGGGAGCAGTCTGGGATTCCCTGTCTGTTTCAGGCATGTGGTCCCTGGAGGAGTAATCAGCCCACATCAACATTCTGGAGTTGTGGGCTGTCAAGAAGGCTCCTTTCTTGGTCAGATCGGGTAAAGGGTCTCAAGATCTCGATTCAATCAGACAATTCAACAGTAGTCTCTTATATCAACAGGCAGGGGGGCACAAAGTCGTCTCCTATGTTTGGAGGTGTGGAATCTCCTCATGTGGTGTCGCATGAACCATATTTTCCTGGTGTCCACCCATGTCCCAGGATGTCTGAATTGTCTGGCGGATCAATTGTCTCGCCCCTCCAAATTCGCCCACAGAGTGGCAGTTAAAGAGGTCGGTTGTCAAAGCGATCTTCAACCTCCTGGATCGTCCCCACGCGACCTCTGAATGCCCAGATCTCCTCTTTCATGTCTCCTTTTCTGGACATTCAGGCATTGGCTGTGTACGCCCTGTCTCAGTCCTGGACAGGAAGGCTTATGCATTCCCTCCAACAATCCTGGTTCCTTTGGTTCTGAAGAAGACCTTTTATCTTATCTGTTCGATTCTCTACATCTGACTGCTAACACTGTTAGAGGATATAGATTTTCTTTAGCATCTTCTCTTCCTTGTTTGTTGAACGCTGATGTTAAAGATACTAAGGTTCTTAATGGTTTCATCAGAGGTTTAGGTAATATTCGTCCTCCTGTTGCTAAACCTTTGCCTTCCTGGAACTTGGCTTTGGTTCTTCAGGTTTTGGCAGGTCATCATTTCGAACTTTTAAGGCTAGTGGCTTCTGCTTCTGCTAGAAGACGATCTGAGATCCATGCTTTTTCCGCAGAAAAGGATAGGTTTATCGAATCTGGGGACGGTTTGGTCTTCTATCCTAGAAGGAATTTTTTTTATCGAAGACTCAATCAAACCGTTATCCAGATAAGCCGATTATTTTAAAATCTTTATCTTCCTTTTCTCCGTCTGACAGATTTTGGTGTCCAGTCAGAGCTCTTAAAGCTTATAAGCGTTGCACTGCTTTTAAGAGATCCGATCCGTCCCATTTCTGGGTTCCGTATGTGGAAGGGGTAGCCAGACCAGTCTCTAAAGCAACTATTGCTAGATGGATTTGTGAAACCATTCAACTTTGCTACGAGATTGCTTCTCCTGAGCAAATCAATCTCTCGCATTAAGGCTCATGATGTTAGCGGGATGGCTACCTCTTTCGCTCTTTTTGCTGGCTCTTCTGTAGACGAAGTTATGTAAGTTGCAGGATGGAAATCCGAGTACTTTTACCACTTTTTATTTGAAAGACCAGAGCGCAGCGGCTTCATTTTTTTGGAACATTACAATTTTAACAAAAAAGGCTGAAGACCATTTACCAAGCACATCCCACCATTTTCGTTAGGACTGTGCGCTTGCGTGCAATGGTGAGAGTTGTTCTTTGGTTTTTATTTATTTCTTTATGTTTAAAGTGTTATTTGGTTGTTAATCACTGTGTGATTGATTTAGATGCACCATTATGTTTTGTTATTAACATTTTGTTTTGTCTTGTTTGATTTCTATCCTTGCTTATGGATTCTCAAATCTCCTCCCACCATTGTTTCGTAGTGGGACACTGACAAAATCTACGGGTTTAGCAAGTAGTGATTGAACGGTAATGGATGTTTTTGTGGTGTAATAACAGACACCCCCCCCCCCTTTAGTGGGTTGGTCTGTAGTTTTATTAACCACTATAAAACATACTTACCGTTCAATCGCTACGACCCGGCCTCAGCCACCCCGGTGGGTATTGATTTGAGAATCTAGGCTGGATATATGGCACTTAAATTTAGAAAAGTGAATCAGTTTTCACATTTGGGACCTACTGCGCATGCACGAGCGTGCTTAGTGACACGCGTCACCAAGGAGTGTGTACAGACTGGTGGCAGTCTATTGTAAGGCTAATGCAGAAGCCTGGTTGAGGGTCTACATGGTGATGGTTTTGCATTAGGGAGTATGTAAGCAAGCATAACATTTTTTAATCTGATAGCTAAATGCAGATATTTGATCTAGCAAGTAGTGATTGAACGGTAAGTATGTTTTTATAGTGGTTAATAAAACTACAGACCAACCCACTAAGGGGGGGGGTCTGTTGGGGTTTTTTACCGTGTTCTACAGCAGTTTGTTTACATTTTGTTGTTTCTTCACATATCGTTTTGGCCTTCGTTAGGAGTATAATTTATATTGATTAGTAAATATACCCCGAATGCTATGCGATATGATTCCTGGTTCCGTTATACATCCTTGAGGATCAGTTTATGGGTGTATTTTGCCCGCTTCGTTCTTGTCGTCATAATCAATGCGATTTTTGCTGTAACATTGCAGGGTGGGGTGCGGGAGGGTTGACATTTAATTTATGATCAAATTATTTGAAAATCAATTGGCTGCCATTCCTGTTTCGTTCCGCTTGCTTATTGTAGGTTTGTGCTTATTTATAGGCCAAGCCAGCCCCGCCATCATGTGACGAGTGCCATAAATTTGTGAGGGTTCTGTTCAAGGACCATGTCTGTTTTCGTTGTACAAAATGTAATCGTGACAGTAGGTGTAACATTTGTGCAGTGTGGTCGTCTGACATGATGGTCAAGTTCCTTACCCAGAAGGACTTGACAGGGTCTGACGCAGGGTCAGGCGGTCCGAAAGTAAATCGTGGAGCGTCCGTTTCAGCCCTTGGGGGGCATTCCACGTCTGCAACCGGAGGTTGCGGAGACGGCACCGCCGGCGTGGTTTGGTCCTGCTATGCAAGGCTTCTTGCATAGCATTCTGCCTATGCTGGTGTCGTCCCTGCTTCCAGAAGTTGTATGGCAGTCTTCCCGTGCTTGGTTCAGACCTTGGACATGGTTCTGGACTGGGAGCCATCTCGTACGGCTCCCTGGCAGTCCAGCCTGAGGGGTTCTGTCTCTCTGCGGCCACCTGCGGGTGATCCAGTAGCGGTGGCCGGTCCGTCAGTCATGGGAGCCATCCACCAGGACGGCTCCACAGTTTCCTCATCTAGTGACGACTCTTCGGGGGTCTGAAGACGAGGCGGTGGAATCGTACGGTACCAGAGTTCCTGGCGTATCAGCAATGACTCCTAGCCGGGAGGCCGTTGCTGGTAGGCCCGTGAACATGTTAATGGGTGACGTGTTCACGGGAGTGTTCTCCTCGGAGACAGACTGGTCAGAGGCTCTGGCTTGGCTAGCCAGGTTAGACCCAGTCTTTTAACTATAGAATAACATGGAAATATACAACCTGGTTACCATCGGCTCCTTCCATGATAATCCAATATAATCCTTAGAGAGCGCACAAAGCTATTACAATTCACAGAAAAAAACTTAGTAAACTTAAGACTCCAACTGCACAAAAAGCATGTAGCTCTTGTTGCTATGCAAACAAGAATGAGCTCCATGGCAAACGGGTACTCGGCAGTTGGGAGCCGAGTACCCGGCTCCAGGAGTCGGTAATGCTTACTAAGTCTATAGTCCTAGGGCTAGCTCTCCAGGATAGCTTGTATCAGAAGTAATAGAATGGTGAGTATTGATCGAAGGAGAATTAAACAGTTCATCACTCTAACCAATGTATACTTCAGTGGACATTTATGCTGAAGTTTGGTGATGATCTTAATAATGAAGCCTTTACACTGAGCTCGAATATCCATAACCTGTCGATCGCTGATCTTCTTGTTTGACAGCAGCTTTTTCACAAGCAAGCATTAACCCTAACCCTACAAAATGTAATCTTGACAGTAGGTGTAACATTTGTGCAGTGTGGTCGTCCGACATGATGGGAAAGTTCCTTGCCCAGAAGGACTTGGCAGGGTCTGACGCGGGGTCAGGTGGTCCGAAAGCAAATCGTGGAGCGTCCGTTTCGGCCCTTGGGGCCATTCCACGTCTGCAACCGGGGGTTGCGGAGACGGCACTGCCGGCCTGGTTTGGTCCTGCTATGCAAGGCTTCTTGCATAGCGTTCTGCCTACGCTGGTGTCATCCCTGCCTCCAAAAGTTGTAGGGCAGTCTCTTCCCGTGCTTGGTTCGGACCCTGTCCTTGGACCGGGTTCTGGACTGGCCACCGAGGGAGCCGTCTCATATGGCTCCCTGGCAGACCCGTCGGGCTCCGGCTAGGGTTGCACGATTATTCGATTAATCGCGATTATATAATTCAAAATGATCCAAGACACTTTTACGCTTGTGAAACTCTGCTCACGTTACCAAGCATGGAAACAAACATCCATCCGGCTATCAGCCGAATGTGTGAATGATTAAATAAACTAAATAAATAAATAACTGATTTGTTTGTATTGACTCATGATTAGTTTTAGATGAACAAAGATTGTTCACCTGGTTGCTATTTGTCATTGCTGTTATAATCACACACGCTTATCCCGCGTTCCCCATTCTCTGAATAGTTATGCGCTAACGGTTTTCCCAAAAAAGTTCTAGAACTGATACCACGGAAATTCAACGCCTACGCCTATGTTTAATGTATACCTCAAAACATCACCGGGGAAGTGAAATTATTTGATTTGAGCGCCTAAATATTGCGTATCCTTTAATAAAGGTCGTTTATTACATCAAAATTAATCCACAATTTGATATAAAATGGTGTTGCGAAAAAAATACAAATCACGTGATTAGCCTCCAATTGAAGAGTTTATTTTAGAGCGAGTACTTGGATATAAATATTCTGGGATCGGAACTCGGGAATTTCTATGCATTATCCTTGCGCGATAGGAACTGAGTATTATACTGATCTGAATAACGGGTACCCGTTTGATAAACTCCTGTTAGCGTATATGTCGCGAGAACACGCCGCTTCCCATCGCAAAAGAGCCGCTGGCTCGCCAACTTAAGAAGCCGGCTATATTGTCGTTCGTAATAATTCAATTTTGATCATTTAATGTTGATCGGCGTTACAAAATTTGATGCGCATTTTCTCCTGTACTTGTTTAGTACATAAATTTGGTCTTAAAATATATTTATAGGGAAGGTATTTAATCACGCCAAGACTGTTTTAAGCGCATTTTAACTACAAAAGTGTGGAATAAACTTTATTATATCTTGAACATACGTGGCCTACTATTAGTATTAATCTAATAGGTGGTCGAGATTTGCAAATCGGAGGCCTGTATTGACTTCTAGAGGGGCCGGAAATGTATCAGGGCAGAGATCTGTCTTAAGTAGACACACCCTGTGACA
The DNA here is from genome assembly GCA_034401795.1 of Chaetoderma sp. LZ-2023a. Lineage (NCBI taxonomy): Eukaryota > Metazoa > Mollusca > Caudofoveata > Chaetodermatida > Chaetodermatidae > Chaetoderma > Chaetoderma sp. LZ-2023a. Next base: position 693,408 of record CM067368.1, read on the forward strand.
CGATTGTTATTATTATACACGCTATTCTTACAAATTATCTGCTGAGTTAGGGGGTGGGCTTCTAATACCGATTTTGGCCATTTTGAAACTGCTAAGAAAAAAGTTAGGGGTGATCTTCTATTAGAGCATAGGCTACAATTAAACGGAATACGGTACCTTCCGTTTTCCGTCTAGAAAAATCTTGATATATTCCTTTATGCGTATTATGTCCATGTATGTATACCCATGAGCCTAATCCATAATCTTACATTCTGCAGTAGCATAATAACGTCCTCTAAGCAGCATTGACGTAGCTAATATAGTTCATGATTAATCGTATGATCGTGATTATTTTTCTTAAATGATCGCGATTATGAAAAGTGAATAATCGTGCAACCCTAGCTCTGGCCTGATGGGTTCTGTCTCTCTGCTGCCACCTCTGGGTGGTCCAGTATGGGTGGCCGGTCCGTTAGGCCGGCTCCACAGTTTACTCGTCTAGTGGCGACTCTTCGAGGTCTGAAGCCGAGGAGGAGAGATTGCTGCGGCCTGAGATGCCGCGGGTGGAGAGCATGGAGGTCGATTCTGTCCTGGACGGAACCGTCCTCCATCTGTCTGGCTTGGCGCAAGCCAGGGCAGTGGCTCCGCCTGTGGTTGAGGCCACTCCGGTACCGGACACCGGTCCCGTGATGGTTGGTGTGCAGCCAACCGACACAGTGACAGGTGTGGCTGGCCAGGCGTGGTACTCACTTATCTCACCTGGTCCGGCGGTCAGGCCTGGGGTGCCATTGGCGCCCGTGTTTGGCCATGATTCCTCATCCGTTACGGGTCCGCGCGGTTTTCTGTGCGGGCCTACTCCATGGACTGGTGTTTTTCATGGGGTGGCGGCGGAACCGTACGGTACCAGAGTTCCTGTCGTATCAGCAATGGCTCCTAGCTGGAAGGCCGTTGCTGGTAGGGCCGTGAACATGTCAACGGGTGACGTGTTCGCGGGAGTGTCCTCCTCGGAGACAGACTGGTCAGAGGCTCTGGCTTGGCTTGGCTAGCCAGGGTAGACCCGTCTGTGGTTTCGACCACGGCCGAGGAGGATGCACCCTATCCATCGGTGGCATCGATTAGGATGGGTATCTTGCCCGCAGCCCGGATCCAGTCTATTGGACTGGATCCAAGGTTTATGGAGTTATTGGATGCGGGCGAGGTGTCGTATCCCACAGGTGGAATATGACAGATATGGTGTTGTCCCAACGGTCACAGAGGATGGGTGTCCAGAGTGCTGGAGTGGGTTGCCCCGCCTCAGCGCTGGTGAACAAGTCTCGGGTGGCATTTTCATGTGTCAATGATGGCCTGGTGCTCTCTATGGACGCATTGGCAAGGGTGCAAGCGCGAGTGACGAAGTCTAGGAGGCAGATGGTCCGTGACCATATGCGTCCAGCTACTGCCGTTAGAGAGCGTCTCGTTGTGACGCCCCTTACTGGCCCTAGCATCTTTGGTGGCCAAGCGTGGGCCATCTTAGAAGACACTGCCAACATCTCGCAGAATCGGTTGACGGTTAATCTAGAGCCAGTGCGTCAGGCGCACGCACTAGGGGCTATAGCCAAGCCGCTAACCAGGCAACCTTCTAAGAAGTAGAAAAGCACAAAAGCAAGGCGAAAGCTAAGCCTAGTGCTGCTTCTGCTTCTACTGGGTCTTCTCAGCCGCCTCCGGCGAAGAAGGCCAAGAACGTTGTGGAGGCCCCTACCCTCCCCAATGTTGCTCCTGATCGTCCGAGAGGCGGGAAGGGGACGGGCAAGTCCTCTAAGGGCGGAAAGAAGGGAGCGGATCGTACCTGAGGGTACGAGGGCTCCCTTCGTATCTGCCTGGACTGCACCTGTGCGACAGGAACAGCGGTGCCAGTTAGACCGGCCACGCCAAGACCAAAATGATTCTCACTCTCTCTCGTCAAGAGAGAGGGGGGAGCGGATCGCGAGCCAGACACCCGCATTAGGTGTCGATGCGTCTATAGTGGGTGGAAGGCTCATGCGTTTCGTCGAGGCTTGGCGAGGTGTGACGTCAGACAGTCTGGTCCTGGGATGGTTATCCCAGGGGTACATGCCGGAGTGGTGGGATTTTCCACCACAAAATCTGTCTTTGGCACCTGTCTTTGCGACCTAATTTTGGACAATCCGTACCCTACCTATTGGCTATTCCGTACCCATCCATTGGCTATTCCGTACCTATCCATTGGCTATTCCGTATATTTCACATGTTTTTAGAACCACCATCAGGAAATCTGAAGTAGTTCACAGTAGATATAGTAGGTGGTGCTAATATTTAAAAAACCAGCCTCATCATCATCATACATATGAATGGGGTCTTTAAGAACCACCGTTAACAATAGTTATTCAGTTTGAACCACTGCAATGTGTGCGTTAATTGTTGTTGGCATTCATTGAGAGAAATGTTTCAAAATTTTAATTTGTCGTAAAAAACCCAATGGGGATTATTTAATTGTTAGCACCACAGCGTTGTATCAACTGGGCTAGGAGATATAATTGCGGGAAACCATTACAATGGGCTGAATAGCCTCGACAAATACAATGAACATTGCTCTAGCCAATCATCTGTCAGAAATGTCTTCAGCAAATAGAAACGCACATGCACTTGCTGGACGTCCACTGGCCTTAGATTGCTGATCAGTCTGTATTAGTCTTTCGAGCCACCCAGCCGCAAACTTGAAAGATTCAAATTCTCAAATTTATTTTCCTAATTTTAAATTCTGTACAGTACAATCGCGTACATTCCAAATCTATCCTTTTTGACGAAATCGATTCAATTCTTTAATGGATCTTTCCAAACATAGATTCACATTTTCCGTAGTATGTCTATTTAATTTTTATTGAAATATTTGTATGTCTAAAATTTACACTTTATATTCAAATTTACATTCAAAATTATTTTTTATTCAAACATACGGCAGACAATTTTGCTCATTTCCGCATATAATAATCAATCCGAATCATGATAGTATACAAAATTACCAAGCAGATTTTATTTAATTTATTCAATCGTTCAAACATCCAGATTACAGAAATTCAATTACAAAAACAGGGTCTGATCTTTAGCAAAGGCCACCCCCAGCAGGCACATGACGCTGTTTCAATGTTGAATCCACGTTGAAATCACGCCATGACGTGATTTCAACATGGATTCAATGTTGAAACAACGTCATGTGGCTGCTGGGCCGTCTCTTAGTAATCTGAAACAACTAGGAATGATAAGTTAGGAATATGAAGTTAAGTTAGAAACCTGTGTTCGACGGTGACTGTTATCATCATACACCCATATTATACATGCTTCGTACAGCCGTAGGCATAATTGGTTGATCCTTACCCTACAAATTCATGGGTACGGATTAACCATTACAATGGTACGGAATATCCAATTAGTTAGGTACGAAATATCCAAATTTAGGGTACGGAATATCCAAAAGTAGGGTACAGATTCTCCAATAGGCTAGGTACAGATTGACTGGTTTGGTTTGGGTACGGAATGACTGGTATTCTATGTATTTTAGCCTGGTTCCCTGTCTCATTTTATTTTTATTTTTCCTTATTACATGTACGTACATGTTATCTATATACGCTCACTTCGTTCACGATGGTTTCGCGCGAAACCATCACTCACTGCGTTCGCTATCATGAACCTATCCGGCCATGTCACGTTATCGGAATGCTTCATATCCAGACCGGTTCGTCTCTATCCCATTTTGCAGAGCTGTTTATAGTGAATGCAGTGAGCGATAGCGAAGCGCGAAGCCATCGCGAATGAAGTGAACATATATAGATAACATGTATGTATGTATGACGGATTTATATAGCGCCAATTCCAAACTGAATTGCTCAAAAGCGCTTTACAAAATTTAGAATGCTCTTTGGAAAGGATATGTTTTTAGTAGTGATTTAAATGAGTCAATTTTAGAGCAGTTTCTAATTTCAGGTGGAAGAGAATTCCAGAATCGCGGACCGGCTCGAGAAAATGCACGATCACCAGTAGTTAAGTTTGAATTTGGTATGGTACATAGTAATTGTGTGCTAGACCTAAGAGACCTTGGTGGTGCTCTTTGCTGGATTAAGGATTTTAAGTACATACATGTAATGAGGAAAAATCAACAGAAAATAACGGAACCAGGCTAAAATACATATACCATGTGACTGAGAAAGCTTCGTTTCCGATCTCAAGCTTTTTTTTTGTTCCGGTTTCGGCGTATGATATAGCTTTTGTGGTTTCTTCATGGGCCCCCGTTGCATTATGGGATATGGCTCTTCATTATGCATATGTTCCTCTCGTTGTTTTAGGGCAGCCTACTGCGCATTTTCAATGTCCGAAATTTGTGTGATATTGTTATCACAAAATAGTCTACATTTACTTTAGAATGTAAAGCGATAAAATGGTCTGACGCAGACCAGATAAAAGCTTTATTTATTCCTATTTATGCGTCTGTAAATGCAATATCCAATATGAGGGTTGGTTGACTGTATCGAATTATTTTTAACACTCATGGCCGCATGTCAATGTCGTATGTATTTAGCGAAGATAATAGGAAATTTAAGGCCAGGTACCACGCCATTCGCACCCGGATGGAATGTACATTCATGTATTTACTCGCAGACATGCATTAATTCCCGTTTTTGTAGCTTATGTCTGGATAAACGCGATCTAAAAATTCTAGCGGACGACATTTCATTATGATGTCATAGTTACTATGAACTTGTTTGTATTTCCCCCCAAATAGCGAGGAGCACCGCGATACGTCGGTACAAATTTTATAACGTCATTGGACTGGTGCAACTATTTTAATGGTGTAGGCCCCGGTAAAAGATGCAACAATGCTGGCGGATATCACTGACAATGGGCAGACGCATTGTTGTGAATATCGTGGACTGGATTTACCAGTTATCTCGTCATTTTGTCACATACCTACACCTGGTCATGTAATTTTGGCAGCTGTAAATATTAATACATTTTCGGCAGCCTGCCCAGACGCAAATATAAAGCAGTGCACTCCTCAGTCAGTTATCATAATTTTGACAGATCTAGGCTGGATAAAAAATTACCGGAAATCAGGTCTGGTTCCATCCCAGAAGTGTTTACCTCCAGATACATGTTCTTCGATCTAGAGATATGATATATTTATCCATCTAAGGAAAGAATGGGAACACTCATTTCAGTGATTCAACAGGTGTGCAACAGTCACTATGTCCTGGCACAGGTGTACTTGAGAATGATGGGGTTGATGGTCGCTGTAGAGGCAGTCGTACCACAGGCAGCTTGGGTTAGGGTTACCTCCAGATGCATGTTCTTTGATCTAGAGATATGATATATTTATCCAGCTAAGGAAAGAATGGGAATGCTCATTTCAACAGGTGTGCAACAGTCACTATGTCCTGGCACAGGTCTACTTGAGAATGATGGGGTTGATGGTCTCTGTAGAGGCAGTCGTACCACAGGCAGCTTGGGTTAGGGTTACCTCCAGATGCATGTTCTTTGATCTAGAGATATGATATTTCTCCTTCGATCAATACTCACCATTCTATTACTTCTGATACAGCTAGCCCTGATAGCTGGGCCCTAGGACTATAGACGTAGAAAGCTTTACCGACTCCTGGAACCGGGTACTCGGCTCCCAACTGCCGAGTACCCATTTGCCATGAAGCTCATTCTTGTTTGCATAGCAACAAGAGACACATGCTTTTTTGCAGTTGGAAGTCTTTGTTCTGTGTTAAATTGTGATAGCTTGTGCGCTCTCTAAAGGATATTTGGATTACCATGGATGCTGCCGATGATAACCAGGTCGTATATTTCCATGTTATTCCATAGTTAAAAGACTGGTGCTGCTTCTGCTTCTTCTGGGTTTTCTCAGCCGCCTCCGGCGAAGAAAGCCAAGAAGGTTGTGGAGGCTCCTACCCTCCCCAATGTTGCTCCTGATCACCCAAGAGGCGGGAAGGGCAAGGGGAAGGGTACATCCTCAAAGGGCGGAAAGAAGGGAGCGGATCATACCTGAGGGTATGAGAGCTCCCTTCGCATCTGCCTGGACCGCACCTGTGCGACAAGAACAGCGGTGCCAGTTAGACCGGCCAAGCCAAGACCAAAATGGTTCTCTCTCTCGTCAAGAGAGGGGGGGGGGGGGAGCGGATCGCGAGCCAGACACCCCCATTAGGCGTCGAGGCGTTTATAGTGGGTGGAAGGCTCATGCATTTCGTCGAGGCTTGGCGAGGTGTGACGTCAGACAGTCTGGTCCTGGGGTGGTTATCCCAGGGATACATGCCAGAGTGGTGGGACTTTCCACCACATAATCTGTCTTTGGCACCTGTCTGGACACCCGTTCCAAGGGAACCAGACCAGTTAGAAGCCATTCAAAACGAAGTGTCAGATTTGCTTCTGAAGGGAGCGATAAAACCAGCAAACCGGAACACTCCAGGCTTCTATTCAAACATGTTCCTTGTCCCCAAGAGCACAGGGGGATGGAGACCCGTACTCAATCTCAGGCCATTAAATTGGTTTATCCATACGCCTCGGTTTCAGATGGAAACTCCGAGGTCGGTAATGGCAGGATTGAAGAAGGGAATGTGGTGTGTATCGATCGATCTGAAAGATGCATATTTCCACATTCCAATGAACAGGAGTTGTCACAGGTTTTTGAGATTTGCTTTTCAGAATCAAGTATGGGAGTTTATAGTTCAGCCTGTCGACAGCTCCAAGGGTTTTCACAAGAGTGGTCCAGAAAAGAGAACGTGGCGCTTCACACCTACATAGACGATTGGCTGATCAAAGCAGACACATCAGCCAGGTTAGAGGTGGATACTGCTCTGACTATGAAGTTGCTTTCAGATCTAGGCTGGATAGTCAACAAGGAGAAATCCGAGTTGACACCCACTCAACATTTTGTTTATTTAGGGATGCGATTCGATCTCGATGCGGGCAGGGTTTACTCGTCAGAGCCCAGAGTGGTGTCTGTTAGCCATCCTCAAGAGTTTTCGATTGGGAAACCACATTCAGGCGAGGCGGTTTCTTCAGATGCTGGGCATGATGGTCTCCATGGAGCAGGTAATCCCGTACACTGCTCTGATGCAAAGACCTATCCAGTTGTATCTGATGTCTCTGTGGAAACAGAGAACAGAACACCTGTCAAAGCTGGTGCCAGTTTTGGAGCCAATAATGTCGCATCTTCTATGGTGGAAAAAGCATCAGAATCTCCTAGTAGGAGTTTCGCTGCACCTACCCCACCCCCAGCTGTCCGTGTACACGGATGCATCGCTGGAGGGATGGGGGGTGGGGGGGGGGCCTGCCTGGGAGAACACCCGGTCTCGGGCACATGGACTCTCCAGGAGAGCCAGCTGCATATCAATCTGTTGGAAATGATGGCAGTGGAACTGGCATTGGAAAAGTTTCTTCCAAAAGTCAGGGGCAAGGCCTTGGCGATTGAACATTCTGGCGGATGCTTTGTCTCGCAGACACAATTCTGCCAACAGAATGGTCTCTCAACCCTCCAGTTCTACACAGGATCTTTGAGCATTGGGGCAATCCCAACATGGACTTGTTCGCCACAAGGGAATATGCTCAAATCATGACTTATGTCTCGCCGATTCCAGATCCAAATGCCGTCGATACAGGCGCTCTGGCAATAAGCTGGAGAGGGATGCACGCATACGCGTACCCACCCACCATTCTTCTACCGAAGATATTGGTGAAGATCAGGGAGGAACCGTGCCTGGTCCTGCTAATAGCGCCGTTTTGGCCCAGCAGGGCGTGGTTCACGGATCTTCTAGATCTGCTGGTGGAAAATCAAGTGCAGTTACCCGAGATTCCGAACATAATCTCCCAGGCCAATGGACGCTTCCTACACGAGCATCCCGAAATGTTCAAACAACGTTCCACGTCGGAAGGCTTTTCTCGACAAGCTGCAGATTTCATCGCAGCTGCGAGAAGGAGGTCAACCTTCAAGTCATTTAACAACAAGGTTAACAGATTTGCAGACTGGTGTGAAGAAAAGGGTATTGATACCTTTCAATCCACTATTCAGAAAATAGCAGACTTTCTCTGTGAGCTGTTCTTTTCAGGACTAGCTCCTGTCACAATTGCTGGATACAAGTCAGCTTTGGCATCAGTTATCCCTTGTCTAGCCAACAGGGATAGTCCAGAGGTGGCCCAGTTGAATGTGATGGTGAAGGGAATGAGCAATCTCCGACCGAGATAACCGGTAGTCATTCCAGCCTGGAGTCTATCTTTAGTGCTTAATGTACTGGCCAAGCACCCTTTCGAACCATTGCGTTCGGCTAGTCTAAATCGTTTGACTCTAAAGGCGGTCTTTCTATTGGCAGCTTCCTCAGCTAGAAGGCGCAGTGAGATCCATGCACTTTCAGCAGAGAGGGACTGATTTATTGTCTCCGGAGAGGGTCTGCGTCTACTGCCAAGAGCAGAGTTTATGTCAAAGAATCAATCTGAGATATCCCGGCAAACCGATCATTATACCGAAACTAACTAGGTTTGATCGTGATGCCAGTGTCTGGTGCCCAGTCCGTGCTTTGACTAAATACAAAAAATGGACAGACTCGTTACGGGCGAATGATAGACATCTGTGGATCTGCCATAAGAAGCCATATGGCGCCGCATCCATGGATTCTATCTCTCGTTGTGTAGTAGAATGCATTCAAACTACCCACGAGATTGGGACTGGGCACCAGGTGCAATGCGCAAGGGCACACAATGTTAGAGGACATCATGGCTGTTGCACAATGGCATTGCGAGTCCTCTCACGGATTACTATATGAGGGATGTGTCAGACTCCGCCAATCCACTCGCTTTAGCTGTTTTGAAACGATGGTTAATTGGCCACACTGCTCTTCTCCCTTTTGGTACTTGGAAAGGCAAAAGTTTAAGGGCAGACATGGTCAAGCGAGAAGATTACAACCAGATTTTGACATGGATGGTCGAACAAGTGCTTGGTTGAAGGCTCCACGTCTGGAATCCAATAATCATAAGGTAATTCAAGTTTGAGTTTTTTGTATTATGTTTATATATCATGATCATTCATCTTATATATTCATGCTCATTCCCAGGCTAATATATGCAAAGAGCAGTTAACCCTCTTCGCATATTCGTGTTTCAGGCGAGATGCATGTTCGTGAGTTCTCTCCCTTTTCTTAAGAGAAAAAGGGGGGGGGGGCGGGAGTGGCGGTGATTCGGTTCCTAAACTTGATGGTCCTTTTAGGTCTCCTTATATCAAGTTTACGTCTAAGATCTTTCTTCAGGGGCAAAAGAAGCAATTGATGGCTTGCCCCTTCCCACCAGGTTACTGTTTAAATCTGGTGTTATCAGAATTAATGGAATGGTGAGTATTGATCGAAGGAGAATGAAGGAAATTTCAATTTCCCTTTCTCTGAGGTCTAACAATACCCATCAATCTATTACAGACCCTGCCTCCCAGCCCCACGGAGGCAAGCCATAGGTATTCTCTTGTTTGGTAGCTACATGTATGCAAACAATATGAGCCTCACTGGCAGACGGGTACCCCAGGAGCCAGTAAAGCTTACTAAGTCTAGATTCCTAGAGCCAGCTATCAGGATAGCTTGTTATCAGAAGTAATAGAAAGGTGAGTATTGTTAGATCTCGGAGAAAGGGAAATTGAAATTTCCTTCATTCAGTGATTCAACAGGTGTGCAAAAGTCACTATGTCCTAGCACAGGTGTACTTGAGAATGATGGGGTTGATGGTCTCTGTAGAGGCAGTCGTACCACAGGCAGCTTGGGTTAGGGTTACCTCCAGATGTATGTTCTTCGATCTAGAGATATGCTATATTTATCCATCTAAGGAAAGAATGGGAACGCTCATTTCAGTGATTCAACAGGTGTGCAACAGTCACTATGTCCAGGCACAGGTCTATTTGAGAATGATGGGGTTGATGGTCTCTGTAGAGGCAGTCGTACCACAGGCAGCCTGGGTTAGGGTTACCTCCAGATGCATGTTCTTCGATCTAGAAATATGATATATTTATCCATCTAAGGAAAGAATGGGAACGCTCATTTCAACACATGTGCAACAGTCACTATGTCCTGGCACAGGTCTACTTGAGAATGATGGGGTTGATGCTCTCTGTAGAGGCAGTCGTACCACAGGCAGCCTGGGTTAGGGTTACCTCCAGATGCATGTTCTTCGATCTAGAAATATGATATATTTATCCATCTAAGGAAAGAATGGGAACGCTCATTTCAACACGTGTGCAACAGTCACTATGTCCTGGCACAGGTCTACTTGAGAATGATAGGCTTGATGGTCTCTGTAGAGGCAGTCGCACCACAGGCAGCTTTATGCATATAGCCTGTCCAGTTATTTCTCATGACACAGTAGGGTCAGAGTACAGTGAACCCAGAGTACAGGCATTGGAACCGCTTATTCACCACCTTCAGTGAGAAGGAAATGAGAAAATGTTGCGGGTGTGATCTTGTCCCCTCCTCACCCTCAAATTATGGTGTACATTGATGGAGGGGTGTGTAGCTTGCCTGGAAGAATTCAATATATCACGGCCTTGGAATCTCAACAGAACATATCAATCTGCTTGAGATAAGAGCAGTAATCTTAGCATTGGCACATTTTCTCAAGAAAATCCAGGGAAAGATTGTTCTTGTTTATGCCCCATATAAATATATGGATAGGAAATCATCCGTCACTCCTGTGTTGGCAAGATTGAGAAAGTGAATGTGGACATCATCCATAGATATAGCGTAAATGTAGTGTTTGCTTTGTCCATCCGTTCGGGTCAGCCATTCCAGAGGTCAATTTTCAAAAATAGTCTTCTCTTGGCCTGCAAATGGACATTCAGTAAGTAAATAATTTAGTCTTGAACAAATTTAGTCATTAAAGGAATAAAGGGATCATTACCAATCTGGCGAAGAACCCTATTGATTTTTGCGCCAAAAGGTCAAGGTCACTGTGACCTCATTAATTATGTAATATTGCATTTCTGGATGATAGCTTGAATGCTATTGAAGAGATCGTTACCAATCTGGTAATATTGCGTTTCCGGATGATAACTCGAATTCTATTGAAGAGATCGTTACCTATCTGGTGTGGGAGCTTGTCCTTGGTGGTCCTAAGAACCCTATCAATTTTGCCGTCAACGGTCAAGGTCACAGTGACCTAATTAATTATGTAATATTGTGTTTCCGGATGATAACTCGAGTTCTATTGAAGGGATTGTTACCAATCTGGTGTGGGAGCTTGAGCTTGGTAGTCCGAAGATCCCTATTGATTTTTGCACCAAATGATCAAAGGTCAAGGTCACTGTGACCTAATTAATTACTTAATATTGCATTTCCAAATGATAACTCAAGTTATATTGAAGGGATCATTACCAGTCTGGTGTGGGAGCTTGTCCTTGGTGGTCGGAAGAACCATAGATCGATTTTAGCGTAAAAGATTGAGGTCACTGTGACCTAATTAATTACATAATATTGCGTTTCCGGATGATAACTCAAGTTCTGTTGAAGGAACCATTACCTATCTAGCGTGGGAGCTTGTCCTTGGTGGTCCGAAGAACCCTCTCGATTTTGGCGGTCACAGGTCAAGGTCACACATAGTGACCTAATTAATTACGTAATAGTGCGTTTCCAGTTGATAACTCAAGTTCAATTGAAGGGATCATTGCCAATCTGGCATGGGAGCTTGTCCTTGGTGGTCAGAAGAACCCTATCGATTTTGGCGTCAACGGTCAAGGTCACAGTGACCTGATTAATTACATAATATTGCGTTTCCAGATGATCATTTGTGTTCTATTGAAGGAATTTTTTGCGAATCTGGTGTGGGAGCTTGTCCTTGGTGGTCCGGAGAACCCTATTAATTTTGGGGTCAAACGGTCATGGTCATGGTGACCAATCTTTGGTGGGAAGTTGTGTTTCGCCGAATAGGGGGCATATTTTACCATCTGATTGTCGTTCTCATTCATTCAGACAACAGTAGTGACTTATATCAAGCACCATGGCGGAATAAAGTCACCCAGTCTGTATCATGGGATAATAACAACATACTGGGCGTGTCCGCCTATTGTTCGCGAATTGTCCCAGGGAAATGGGTGGCCCTTACCCTGCTAGATTAATGCCTATTGGCTCCATGGTGTGGAGCTGGTGTATCCAGTGGCATTCTTTTTGTCTCCTCCATTTTGTGGAAGTTTCATCTTCAGGGTCTGATGACAAGACCTGGATAATTCTGAAGTTCATGTCATTCCTAGAATGCTCAGGTCTGCTGAAATGTCTGTATACTGGGGTATCGTATCTCGTTTTTGTAGAGATTTGTGATAGAACATAAGTGTTCTTGGATACAGACTTTGAAAGAGCGTAGTGCCTCTCCCACGTATTGTTTGTTGCACAGGTTAGAAGGTATACTATGTTTCTAGTTTGACAGTTGCCTATTATTTTGGACCTGTAGGATAGCTAGAGAAGAATCTGTTCTTCTGCATTTTGAGGCATATGATGCAGTTTTTTGTTTTGCAAGGGAGTAGCGGGTTTCTATGGTGGAGGGGCTTGGTCATCGAAGGCAGCTTTGCTCTTACTATGGAGTCTTTGATGGTTTTGTTTCTCCTGTAACCGAAAAGCGGCCATTCCGGGAATGCTATTCTGCACTTGTGGCTGGCTTCTAGAATAGGCCAATATTTTTTGATTGTCCTTTTGAGGAATATACTGGTTCTGTTGAAGTCACATACGATGACAAGTTTCTGTTGTGAAATGTCAATAGGTGTCTTTGGTGGTGGGTGTAGGCGGGTATCTCTGTTTTGGGAGCGGGCTTTGGATCTGCCGTCATTTAGAATTTTGGTGGGATATCCTCTTTCTTCAGTGACCCAGAAGAGCTAGACTGTTTGTGTCATAGTCTTCTATGTGGGTACACATGTGCCTGAATCTTAAAAACTGTCCGTATGGGGAGGAGTTCTTGCAATTGGATGGGTGTTCTGATGTGTAGTGTAGGTATCCATGTGTGTCTGTAGGTTTTGTGTAAAGATCGAATGTAATTCGGTGGCCATCTTTGTTTATGGCCATAGTGTCCAGAAATGCCACTCTTGTTCTAGAGGATTCCATTGTGAATTTGATACTGTGGTGTGATGAATTCATGTGGTCGCCTAAAGCCTTTGGGGCATGTTCCCAGACCATAAAGATGTCATCCATGTATCGGACATAGTGACGGTTGGTGGGGTGCTGTGCGTAGAAGTTTGGTTTCTAAGTCAGCCATAAATATGCATGCAAAGGTGCAAGCCGCTTTGCTGCCCATGGTGGTTCCCCTATTTGTGAGCTAATGGTCACCGTTGAACTCGAAATTGTTGCATTCCAGTACTAATTTAAGGAGATTGAGAAGGCCTGTTATTGATAGGTCTCCTGGCAAACTGTTGGTCTGGGAGAACCTGGCAACTGCTCTCAGACCTTCATTGTTTGGAATGTTGGTATATAGAGAAGTGACGTCCATTGTGATGAGAAGAGTTTCGGGTGATGTTGCTCCATAGCTCTCCACTTTGTTTATGAAGTCTGTGGTGTCTTTCACACACGATTTGATTTTTGTGACGTGCACTTTGATGTGCTCGTCAACAAAGCTGCTCATTAATTCTGTTGGGCAGCCGTTGCCACTGATTATGGGTCTACCTGGAACTGAACCATCTTTTTTCTGTTTGTGGACTTTTGTAGAAGGTAAAATCTAGCGGTTTTTGGTGGTTTCGGTATTATATTGATGGCGGTTTGGCATCTATTTCCCTGTCTCCGACTAACTGATCTAGACATTTTTGTACTAAATTTGTATGTTGTTGTGTGAGGTCAGTTTGAACCTTCTTGTAGAAACGTTCGTCTGCCAGTTGCCTATGGGCTTCTGTTATATCGGCAGATTTATTTTGAACCACAGTAGCTTGTCCTTTATCCGCTTTTTTTACCACTATTGTATGGTCTTGTGAAAGATTGATGAGAGCCGTCTGCGCTATGACATTAAGATTGCTAGTTTGAGACTGCCAGTGGGTATGCCTGCTAAATTGATATCTGATTGCTTTGAAAAAAGCTTCAAATGGCGCGTCCATGGTGGGTGGCGGCATTGAAGTCTTTTTGGCGACAAATTTTTTGGTTATGACGTCCTGAAAAGAAGGCGGAACCGGTACCAATGGTGGTGTGGTGCCAGTTCCTTGGTGGAGTAATGCGTGTGGTGGGTGCGGGCTTGTAGTAAACAAGTGTTTGAGGCGCATGCGTCTGAAGGCTGCCTGTAAATCGGTGTACAGGTTACCCATATGTGATTCTAGGACCATTGGACTGTAGCCTAGACCCTTGTCCTAGGAGACTGACGGTTCCCTCATGGAGGGTGGAGTTTGAAAAATTGAAGACAAACGAGGAGACATAAAGTGCATCAAGCCGCCATGACAATTGAACCGGTAAAACACACAACTGGTAAAAACCAACATAACCGGTAAAAAAGAGACACCGAACAACCGGCAATCCCCACCCCACATGCCCATATTTGGCCACAATCAAAGTCAATCTCCAGGCTAAACCTAGGAGGATATAAATGGGGCTGAAAATTCGGCTTCAGACCATTCAGACTTCTGGATTCACAACCGATTCCAAGCGTCCGGCTTTTTACTTCAACCATCCTTGGTTTGCTGTCAAATTCTGATTACGTTGTTATCACAGTCTCTGTATGATGACATGGAAACTGCTTTGTTGTTGTATAGACCATGGGATTAGCATGAAAGCAGCTCATATTCCGGTACGGCTAAATGTCATAGCCGACTCCTTGAGCCGCAGGATGAACATACTGCCAACGGAATGGCAAGTGAATCAATGTGTAACGGATTGTCTGTTCATCCATTGGAGCAAGCCAAATAGAGATCTATTCGCAACAAAGAAGAATGTGAAGATGACGACGTACATGTCTCCGATTCCGGATTCAAGCGCTTTAGCAACAGAACCTCTAGCTATCAGCTGGAAAGGAGTATATGTATATCACCTGCAATCCTGATTCCAAAAATTCTTCAGAAAATCAAATAGGAATGTCAAGTGCTTCTGATCGCCCCGACTTGTAAATAGAAGCCATTGATGAAATGTGTAATACATGTACGTGAGATCAAGGAGTGCTCACACAGATGTGTTGCACATCTTCATTCATCCTCACTCGAGATGTTTGCAAACACAAAATAAAAGGTCAGTTCTACATTGCCATGTTGGTATTTTTTGTCACATACCAGTTATTAATCTAACTAATCCGGTGATGGTTAGTATTTTATATCAGTCTATTTTTGACAGTATGCAAATATGAAGCATATGTTCGATTTCCTACAGTTCTAGTACAGAGAGTGTATAGGATTTCGAAGCTATTTGTCGCTCCCTTCTATTAAAAAGAGAGATGGGATGCATTTTGCGAAGCGACGATCTTACAATAGCGTCAGTATCAGCTGATCGTTTGGTTGCATCCTGGGTGCTGTTCTAACAATTTCAATGAACAGCGGGTCATGTGACCATGCCTGCCTCCCTCCAAATTGACGTATGAATTCTGGTTAAATATCAAAGATCTCAAAGAGTTTGTGATGGTAAGTATACTCTTGAAGTGAAATAAACGAAATCTAACATTTTTTTCACGAGAGAGTTGATACTTACGATCACGAATGCGACTTAGCCTATCCATCCCCACAGAGGCATTGTCTTAACCCTAAGGAACCTGCGAGCCGTCTAGACGGCACGCAAAAAGCGTACAAATAAACCTCCGAGCCGTCTGGACGGTTTTCAACAAATTGACGTGGAAAACTACGCGCCGTCTGGGCGGCTTTAAGAGCACCAGTTTTCGATCGTTAAATACACAAGCATTACGGGCGTTTTATCCAATCAAACGTAGTGTTACATTACGTCAGATGATTGAATTTTATAAATCTACTGTTGATTGGTCAATTCAGTTTGTTTACAAATATCTACGGGAAAATATAAATAGTTTTCTGTGAATGAAATTCCTAGCGTAAAATCGTCAACGATAGCGTGTCGATTCCTTTATTTAACCGAGTACCCTGATGGCCGGAATCGCTTAGTGAGAATGTCTAACCTAATTTATAATTGCGTCGGTAAAATATTACATACAGCTGAATAGCTACACTGACGCCTACAAGATTTAAGGTGCATCCTTACATAGCTTGCCCATTAATACCATTATATCACACCCGTCATTTAGCTTCTAGGGAGATATTGTCGTGCGTCTACGGTCTAATTTCTGTTCCTCAATCATCTATCATGATACCGCATGTTACGGGGCCGCTACTGGGTCAATACGGGCCCGTAACATGCATTATTAAAGTAATGCGAGTCATGAGACATATTAGCTTGCTATTGCCATTTGAAAGCACCTTTGTTGACTGTTCCAGTTTTATTTCCGTTTTCTATTGTTCTTTCATCTTGTAAATGTTTCTCCTCTTTTTTTCTTCAGGATCATATGGCGAATAGGACAGTTATCTGGTTGAGATTTCATGAAAATGATGATTCTGTAATTCTATCTTCTGCACTATTTTATTAACCCCTACCATTCTGTCAAAATTTAAGATTTTCAAATTAAATTAAGAACTGGTGTTCTTGTCTCAACAGATTTGGTGGAAGATGTTGCTGTCGTAGATAGCAACATCATCTACTAAGCCAAAGTTGTTAAAAAATGTACACCAGTTTCTATTAGCAGAAGTAGAACAGTACCAGTTTTCCAGGCTATTGGCACATTAAAAGATAGAATATTGACATAAGAGTGGTAAGGGTTAAATCTGATGCGCTTGATGTAAATCTACTGTACCATTTTATTTCGAATCACTTATTGTATAAGCTGCCATTGTAAACTACATGTATGTCAAATACAGTTTCTTTTATGTAAGAGTGTCATATTACTTAGTAGGACTGGTGATTAAATTGTTGAATATTTTGAGATCGATTGGACTGGAAGATGTTGCTGCATTAGGTGACAACATGTTCCAGTGGTAAAGCTTGCGTATTAAAGGGTTGAATACTGTATTATTTGTAAGCTATCAGTGTAAATATCAAATAAAGTTTACTCGAAGTGAGAGGGAGAGAGAGAATCTCATGGTAGGTAATCAGACTGGACTATGTATAGTAGATTTGTTGAATATATCGAGTCCAATTTGATTGGAAACTGGTGTTGTTTTGGACAACAATAGATTCCAATTAAATTTGTCAAAATATACTCAACAGATTGTTTCTTTAGATTGCTGGTACTCTAGTATTGCATCTAAAAAACTACTGATCCGATTCGTTTAAAATTTTAACACAACAAACCAATATAACCTAAACAAGGGTTTCCAGACTTTGGCTGTGATCTGTGTGATCATACATAAAGATTTAACAAATTTGGATATGACAAAAACGGTAGGGTGGTCTCGGCGGTGGTTTACAATCTGATTACTCCTGTTCATAATGTTATTTATCAAGCATCAAGTCTTCGACAATGATGGTAAGTGAGTGATAACTAGATTGCTTGGTCGATGACGCATTATAGCAAATCCCCATGCTCACCACTTTGACCTCTTTACCAATCCAATAACTGGGGGCGTATCATCTGCACTCCATAATCACATACCAAATTTGTTTGAATTAGTTTCATTACACAGAGACTGGAGTGGATTGATTTGAAAAATCTAGATGTCATCAGAGGAAGTGATCTGTGAGAGCAGGAGTTAAAATTAACATGAGCCAGAGGCTAGTAGAAATTGACCAGGGTTAATACAATGACCAACCCAATGGTAACAATTTCATTTGTCAACCCTTTAATGGTCATGGTGGCCAATGAATGCCTCTGCTGTGATCTTAAGAAATGTTGATTAGCAGAGCAAGACTTTTTGAAAATTTACCACTAGAATGCTCGGTAATTGAGCCAGTCATTCCAGTTGTAAAATTTCAAAAATAATCTTCCCTTGGTCTGTATAGAAAATTTGAATGGCTAAAGTAGAATCTAGTAATCACTAGTCCTATCTGAACGTAGTGGCTCATTTGGCTTAATTTCAATTCATAGGGAGGGTGTCAACTGGTGTGCGAGAGTGGTCTATGAAAAATCCAGAAACAATCTCTGCTTATAATAAATTTCTTGACCTTTTAACCCCTTCTCCAACCCAAAGAAATAAATGTCAGGCAATCCACAATTATATGGGCAACCCACACACCAAATTTCTTTGAATTCCACACAACAGTTTGGGAGTAAAATATGACAGACATTTTTTTTGGATATTTGAACATTGGACCCCACCCCCTGACCTTCAGTGGGCAGGGCCAAATCTAAATGTTGTCTTGCAAAGCGCAATCATATGGGTAACCGCCATACCAAATTTGGTTGAAATCGACCCAACTGTTTGGGAGGAGATAGCATGATAGACATACAGATAAGTGGATGGAGGCAATTATATCCCCATTTTTTCAAAACATGGAGATAATGAATGGACTCAAGGAGACAAGGTAAGTATGGGGATAATGAATGGACTCAAAGAGACAAGGTTGGTAGGTATAATTAATTCAGTCATCATACTAAAATGTAATTTTCTTTTGGATTGAGAAATTAGGCTACAACCATCATTTGCCATGCCACATTGTTTTCAGGACTTGTCACGAAAGGGTTAAACATAGTAAAAACTGGAATTGACAAAAGGAAGGACAGAGCAGAAATTTAGATTTTCTAAAGGATAATTTTTTAGCTATGCCCGCCCATCTCTACATAAGCTCCATCGATGATTTGCGCGTGTTGGGATCAGTTTATATACTTTGAATCCTGAATTCCAAATTTCATGGTAACCATAGATACCGCCTGAAAGCTGTTGCTGCCCAACTCACCAGGTCAGCAAAGGCAAACTAGTTCTAAAATATTCACCAGCTTTCCTTTATAAATTTTAATTTTTTCCCATTAAAATGAGATATGGGCAATTCATCTCTTACCTTGATCTTGTGCACATTACATTGTGTAGATTTCACTCTGCTGTCGCCGCTACTCACATAACAAATTCAGTTGACGTTTTGCCCCTCCCCCATCAGCCTCTTCCGACCCGAGCAGTGTCACAGCCTAATAATGTATTAGGTTGCCTCACATTCTACACCCATAGGGCCATGATATGGTAAATCACCAGATTTGGTTATATTCCTTTGACTTTGACAGTCTTCCATCAACCCTACCTACCCCCCCCCCCCCACACCCCCCCCCCCCCTCCCTACCCACCCCTCTGGGAATGGAGCCTAGTGTAAATGGTGTCTCCCAATCCACAAGCATATCGGTAATTTACACAATAATTTTGATTGAATTCTACCAAAAGCTTTCTGAGGAGATGGATGGACAGACAGACAGATGGAGGCGATTGTAATATCCCTGCAGTTTTTTCAAAATGTGTGGGTATAATTAAGAGATTAAATTTAATTTATTGATATTTGATTCAAATCCCACCCAATCTCAAATGATACATAGAGCTTATGTGAGATGCACATTAGCTGAGCCCTCAGGAATACGGTTGATAACAGTCGGCAGTCGATCCAGAACAGCCGCCGGCATAGCTGTCAGCCATTGATGTGTGTAGTAGCTGATCATGTTTCGAACGTACATCATCATGTTTTAGTTCAAATATACTGTTTCCATACAAAAATTAGATTATAGAGTAACACAGGTCATCAAATTTTAATATTTTATAAAATTCATGTTAGTAAATCCATTAGGTTCCGTTTAGAGTTTAGAAGCCATCGCCCATCAGTCACCTGCAAAAAATAGGAAGGATAAGTTAGAAATATCCAAATTCTAGAAGTGTTATAGTAAGACTTTAACAATCAAATTTTTTCATGAAAATTTAAATTTTCTCATAGACAATGCCCATATGCAGACCAAGAGCAAGTCATTCCAGTGATACATTTTCAAAAATATTGTTCTCTTTATGTACATGTAGGAGGGACATTCTTCTTATTCAGTGTTTTTGTGCCACATTTCAAGAAATTAACATCATGGAGTTTGACAGTGTAGCTAGATCAAGGTCTGTTGTAAGTACTGGACAGCCAAACACGGGTAGCTGACTACATTTAGTATGGGAATGCGTTCATTGGATGAGTAGTCACCATATAACTAGTCTTAGGAGACGAACACATATTTTCACCAGTACAGCTTTTGTTAAGTTCCAGATTTGCATATAGCAGTTAGTCCGACATGTTAACCCTCCTATTTTTGATAACCTGTTTAGAGATTCTGGTCAAGATGTTGGCGTCTTGGAATGTGTCTGATTTTCTTCAAATGATGTTGCTGAAAGTTGTTGTAATGGGCATTGCAATGAGTTTTGGCCATTATTTGATGGATTTCTCGCATTTCCTTTGGCCGATGCTTTCTTGACCAGGGTGTTTGACAGCATTCAGAGGTTATATGGGAGCATGTCAATTTGGAGTTATGCTCAGGCAGACCTGCTGATCTTGGTAGCAAGTGCTTTGTGCATGTTTTTCCTTTTGAGACATTTTCATAAAACCTTATTAGATTTTTTTTCTCTTGGCGTCTGTACTCGAACGTAGAAACATAAAAAATATCTGTGTCCCTTCTCTTGCTAACTTCTAAATTTTTTATAACTGTAGGCCTAGATTTCTGGAAGTTCTAGTCGAAAGAAATTAATTCTTCAACAGTGTTTAGCTTAGTGTAGCAACTTGAATTAATTTGAAGCCAGTTATAATTTGTGTGCTCTCGTCTTAGTATTTTTACTGTTCACATTTGTCGTGAAAGGCATTTTTGCCTGCTGTTAGCACTTGTAATAGTTTCGGCCGGCCTAACTGGTTAATCCATAGTCGATTGTACTGTGCACACTTCTTAATTGGTGCCTCTCAATATTGTCTGTTAGATTTTGTCATAATTATTACTGTCTCTGAAGACTATTTTTGATAACATTAAGCCTGATCTAGTAGAAGCAGGTTTCTAGATAGTAGAGGTTTACAGAGAGCAGGGTTCGTACTGGTCATGGAAATCCTGGAAAGTCACGGAATTTGAAAATCTAAATTCTGTGCCTGGAAAAGTCATGGAAATTTGTCATTTTGATAAGTCATGGAAAATGATAATCTCCCTAAATGAAAATAAAATCTGATGGCATACAAATGTAAAATGGGAAAATAAAGCTTGGAAATACACATTCTCATTTCTTTATCGCGTCGATCACATGATTTCATTCATTATCAAAGTCATATGTCCGACTAACATAAAATGACCCAAAACAATGTAAGAAATAAAATGCGGTTAGATCACTTCTTATGTTGGAAGGCCAAATTAAACTCTTGTGATTGGAAGCATTCCACTGGACTGGAAGGAGGCCTCCCAAATAAAAACAGGTTTTGTAATGCCGCGAATGCGAATATCCCAAATTAATAATAAATATGTACAGAAGATAATGTTTTTAAAACAATTTGAGCAATAAATTCACTATTTCCTACTCCGCATATGCATTCAGCAGTATATTTATTGGCGAGATTTTTGTTCATTTGGTCGATTTCGTCCCAACCGATTGGTTACATTATGATAATTAGATGGTGATGATATCTCGCGTATGGAGATTCCCCTGTATATTGAATGTATTTCTCACTCAAAGATGGTTTTATGCGTTCTATTACGGTTAAAATATGAAATAAACTTGTTAATATTAATAAAAATAACCAAATATTTAGGTGATAAGCGTTTATTATTATTTTGAATCTAGCTGTGAAGTTACCAATTTTAGTTTGTATGAAAAATGTTTTGCAATATTTCTGAACTACGACTGCGTGTTATATACCTGTATAAGGCTTTTTCGGCTCATATTTAGTCAAATTTTCCCCTTCTCGTATCTATTAGTGCGCAACATATTCGGGAAAGTAACCATTTTATGGAATGGATTTCAATTTTTTCTTGAACACCTTGTCCAAATAGAACCCTAGACTTTACTTATTACTTTACTTTATTTAGCCTTAAATTTGTTCATAAATTTGTTTACAATTTCAAAGAAAATGTCAATTTGCAGACCAAGTGAAGACTATTTTAGAAAAAATGTCAACAATAGTTTTCTCATGGTCTGCAAATAGACATCTCTCAAGACCACTACAGAAGCAGTCTTTGGCTGATATAAGTGTTAAAGAGTTAATAGTCGATTCTACAAAATTTACTAGAAATGGTGGAAACTAGAGGCGTGGTGGCTGAGTGGTTAGGAACTTGAGCTCGTAACTCCAGGTTCGCAAGTTCGCTTCCTGGCCGGTCTGCTACGTTGTGTCCTTGAGCAGTCAACCTAGCTGTAAATAGGTACCTGTGATGGCATAGCTCTCTGTGCGCCGTATGTGGCTGCCGGGCCACTGTCAGATGAACAGGGGATCAGATGTACAGCGCTTAGAGCATGCAATCGCATGGAGTTCAGCGCAATATAAATGCACTATCTATCTATCTATATTGTTTCTTACGATTTGGACCAATTTCATGCTACATGTATGATCATAGGCTCTAGAACTTCCATTCAGAATTTTAATTTGTAAATTTTGTATGTGAAAACCTCCAATTTTATTAAAAATGTACCAGAAATTCTCACATCTTGACCCTTTGCCCTAGATAAAGTGAATTCCATATGATTCACTATATGCGGTGGAACATTTAAAAACAGATTTGACTGTCTTTGACCTAGCTATTGATTCTTGGATGTCATGGAATCTCTTAATTTTAGTCATGGAAAAGTCATGGAATTTCAAATACTGAAAGGTCTACAAACCCTGAGAGATTAGCACTGAGATGCTATCTTGTCCAGTACATCTTGGTTTCCTGTAGAAGCCTGATCTAGTAGAAGCAAGTTTCCAGATGGCATATATTTACAGATAGCCAACACTGAGATGCTATCTTGTCCAGTAAATCTCGGTTTCCTGTAGAAGCCTGATCTAGTAGAAGCAAGTTTCCAGATGGCATATATTTACAGATAGCCAACACTGAGATGCTATCTTTTCCAGTAAATCTTGGTTTCCTGTAGAAGCATGATCTAGTAGAAGCAAGTTTCCAGATATGAGAAGTTTACAGAGAGTCAACACTGAGATGCTATCTTGTCCAGTGAATCTTGGTTTCCTGTAGAAGCCGGATCTAGTAGAAGCAAGTTTCCAGATATGAGAAGTTTACAGAGAGTCAACACTGAGATGCTATCTTGTCCAGTGAATCTTGGTTTCCTGTAGAAGCCTGATCTAGTAGAGGCAAGTTTCCAGATATGAGAAGTTTACAGAGAGTCAACACTGAGATGCTATCTTGTCCAGTGAATCTTGGTTTCCTGTAGAAGCATGATCTAGTAGAAGCAAGTTTCCAGATATGAGAAGTTTACAGAGAGTCAACACTGAGATGCTATCTTGTCCAGTGAATCTTGGTTTCTTGTAGAAGCCTGATCTAGTAGAGGCAAGTTTCCAGATATGAGAAGTTTACAGAGAGTCAACACTGAGATGCTATCTTGTCCAGTAAATCTTGGTTTCCTGTAGAAGCATGATCTAGTAGAAGCAAGTTTCCAGATATGAGAAGTTTACAGAGAGTCAACACTGAGATGCTATCTTGTCCAGTGAATCTTGGTTTCTTGTAGAAGCCGGATCTAGTAGAGGCAAGTTTCCAGATATGAGAAGTTTACAGAGAGTCAACACTGAGATGCTATCTTGTCCAGTGAATCTTGGTTTCCTGTAGAAGCCGGATCTAGTAGAAGCAAGTTTCCAGATATGAGAAGTTTACAGAGAGTCAACACTGAGATGCTATCTTGTCCAGTGAATCTTGGTTTCTTGTAGAAGCCGGATCTAGTAGAGGCAAGTTTCCAGATATGAGAAGTTTACAGAGAGTCAACACTGAGATGCTATCTTGTCGAGTGAATCTTGGTTTCCTGTAGAAGCATGATCTAGTAGAAGCAAGTTTCCAGATATGAGAAGTTTACAGAGAGTCAACACTGAGATGCTATCTTGTCCAGTGAATCTAGGTTTCTTGTAGAAGCCGGATCTAGTAGAAGCAAGTTTCCAGATATGAGAAGTTTACAGAGAGTCAACACTGAGATGCTATCTTGTCCAGTAAATCTTGGTTTCCTGTAGAAGCATGATCTAGTAGAAGCAAGTTTCCAGATATGAGAAGTTTACAGAGAGTCAACACTGAGATGCTATCTTGTCCAGTGAATCTTGGTTTCCTGTAGAAGCATGATCTAGTAGAAGCAAGTTTCCAGATATGAGAAGTTTACAGAGAGTCAACACTGAGATGCTATCTTGTCCAGTGAATCTTGGTTTCTTGTAGAAGCCGGATCTAGTAGAGGCAAGTTTCCAGATATGAGAAGTTTACAGAGAGTCAACACTGAGATGCTATCTTGTCCAGTGAATCTTGGTTTCCTGTAGAAGCCGGATCTAGTAGAAGCAAGTTTCCAGATATGAGAAGTTTACAGAGAGTCAACACTGAGATGCTATCTTGTCCAGTGAATCTTGGTTTCTTGTAGAAGCCGGATCTAGTAGAGGCAAGTTTCCAGATATGAGAAGTTTACAGAGAGTCAACACTGAGATGCTATCTTGTCCAGTGAATCTTGGTTTCCTGTAGAAGCATGATCTAGTAGAAGCAAGTTTCCAGATATGAGAAGTTTACAGAGAGTCAACACTGAGATGCTATCTTGTCCAGTGAATCTTGGTTTCTTGTAGAAGCCGGATCTAGTAGAAGCAAGTTTCCAGATATGAGAAGTTTACAGAGAGTCAACACTGAGATGCTATCTTGTCCAGTAAATCTTGGTTTCCTGTAGAAGCCGGATCTAGTAGAAGCAAGTTTCCAGATATGAGAAGTTTACAGAGTCAACACTGAGATGCTATCTTGTCCAGTAAATCTTGGTTTCTTGTAGAAGCCTGATCTAGTAGAAGCAAGTTTCCAGATATGAGAAGTTTACAGAGAGTCAACACTGAGATTCTATCTTGTCCAGTGAATCTTGGTTTCTTGTAGAAGCCTGATCTAGTAGAAGCAAGTTTCCAGATATGAGAAGTTTACAGAGAGTCAACACTGAGATGCTATCTTGTCCAGTAAATCTTGGTTTCCTGTAGAAGCAAGTTATCGAGTTTCAGTTAACATTATCTGAGAATCATCACTGAAATACTTCTTATTATCCAGTCAATTCCACTCTTAATTTTAGGAGTAAGTACAAAGTTTTTATAGAATACATTGTTCAGCACTGATTTTCTTATTATTCAGTAGATTCTGCTTTCGACTTTTAGGAGCAGGTACAAAGTTTTTTTACAGAATCATTGTCATTATAATCAGTTTAGAATTGCATCATGTGGACACACTCGTTAAAATTAGGACATGCAGAAGACAAATTGTTGACTATTTTTTACACTACACTGGGAGCTATTTTTCAGTCTTATTTATCAGGCCATAACCATTTGTAAGTGCCTTGCTGATAATAAGAAGGTGCTTGCCTGCTTTAGCAACGGTTCAAGCATTGTGACGTCATAACCCTTTCTGAATCGATTAGTCACTAGTGCGTGCGGACTCCCCTTTGGTTAGGCGAGGATAGGTGAACCGGATATGGTTCCAGTTTTGGGATGCAAGTAAACAAGTGCTCGAACAGCTTCATGATAACAGTGGACATTTAGCAGTTGAACGTAATCTGCATTCTGAAGCTAAATTAACTAATCCGGTTTCATGTAAACCAAGCTTAGCATTACAGGGAGAGCCCCGGGTCATCCTTAACACAGCGTAATCTAAACCTTATTTTTATTACTTGGTCGATTTGGTTCAAACTTGATCTCCGTCGGCCATGATTTTGAACCGTTCAATTTAGCTAAATTCAGTCTAGAAACTCGGACATGTTTGTAAGACAAAGATCATAGGTCAAGGTCATCAATTACGTTCACCCGTGCTCGCCCGGTAGTCAGAGAGGTCACTGCTTTCAATAGAATTTGAGCTATGCTCTCAGTTCCTGACTACCAAATATCAAGATCTTTCTTATACTTTTATACTTGATCTAATTTGCCGGCTGTCTCAGAATTTAGTCAATAGGTGTCCCAGCCTGTTTACTTATATTGTTCCTAGAATAACTTTCAAGTGAAAGCATCTTGTTTACTTGTCCAATAAGCGATACAAGATCCGTTTCTTGAAAAGGTTATTCTTGGACTGTAGGCCAACATACCTCTCTGTAGTGTCCGAGTTCTTTCTTAGTATTTGTTGATTATCAACATCAGTTAACACATATTTAAGCTGGATAGAATTTATATTGGAGTGTTGCCAGATAATGCGCTCAATCGCTATCGATTACGGTACAATATATGAGCAGTATTCGTTAGTCGGATAAGTTTAACCCCTGGCTAGGCATTGGAATAAGGAATTATAAGCTAGTTATTTAGCCGATAAAAATCTTAGAGCATGACAAGTTGTTTCCTAACTGAGGATTACTTGTGTAGACTAAGAAGTTTGCACAACCCCAGTGTTCAACCAACTTTGTAATCTACCTTTGCTTAGCCTTGTAGCAAAGCATTTTCTTAAAAGAACTTTTGTTCTTCTTTTCGATTTAGACTAGGCACCCGTCTTTAGTAAACCCATTAGGAATTTGGTGCAAAACCGTCCTTTTGCATTCTAACAACCTCAGCACTTTCATGGTCTGCACTACTAACCTGCACTTCACCCTTTTTCAAGACTGTTTTGTTAGGTATACCTTGAGTGTCATCTGATCCACAGTATGGACTTCTCATCTGCTCGTAGTCATTGGATCGTTCAAGCGTGTCAAGCGTTTGAACTCCTGTAGCCCTGGAGACACGGACAATGTTGTGCGTGAGATAGAACAACTGGCTGGTGTGATGGAAGATCTGTCAAGATTGCCCAAGAAGGGAAAACAACTGTAGTGGAAGTGGGAGGAGACGGCAAATTGGGGTGCAGCACACACACCCAAAGCCTGAGAACTCACCATCTTTGCTGATGAGAACGGCAAAAATGGTCCACATTTCGACTGTGAAAGCATCACCACCTGGGTTCGCTTTTCGACCTTCAGACTTCGCCAAAGAGAACTCCGGGTGGCAACACAAAGATCGACAAGCCAAGACCCAGAAAGCGTGACTCTTAGACCAGCATCACGCCATGACCAGAAGAGCATTGTAGCCCCAGTTTCACTACAATATTTATTGCATTATGGTTTAATGATCATGTTGTGGGTGACCGATGCAGCCAATGCAGGCGCTTGTGACCTCTTGTTTAAATGGCCCTTGGGGCCGCTTGTTTACACAGTAATATTACTGTAGTCATCAGAATGCTTCTGGATGTGAAGATATGTATTGCATTATGGTTTAATGATTATGTTGTGGGTGACCGATGCAGGCCCTTGTGATCTCTTGTTTACACAGTCATTGTGGCCTCTTGTTTACACACCAATATTACTGTAGTCGTCAATGTTTCTGGATGTAAAGATATGTATTGCATTATCGTTTAATGATCATGTGGGTGACCGATGCAGCCAATACAGGCTCTTGTGGGGCCTTTTGTTTGCACACCAACATTACAGTAGTCATCAGAATGTTTCTAGATGTAAAGATATTTATTGCATTCTGCTTTATCATGTTTATTGATCATGTTGTGGGTGACCGATACAGCCTATGCAGGCCCTTGTGGCCTCTCTTGTTTAAATGTCCCTTGGGGCCTCATGTTTACACACTAATATTGCCGTAGTCATCAGAATGTTTCTGGATGTAAAGCTATGTGTTGTATTGCATTTTTCAGTAAGCGCCAACGCTCATCATCGAGTAGCTCTAGTAGTGATGATGACTTGATAATGCGTGCCAAGCGCAGAGAGGCATTGCAGCAGAAAGCAGAGGAGGAACAACTGCGCTTACAGTAAGTAACACATTCTTTTGAAGATAATGTATTTAAACTTTATATCTGAAGATTCTATTAACACCTGATGCTGACCAAGTGTTTTTATCGAGTTCAGCATGCCAGCGCCGTTGTGGCTGCTTGCTTATATAGCCTGGTTTGTTTACATTAGTCAAGCATGGCATCACAAAATCTGTATGCCGGAGGAATAACAATGGTAATTTGTCCAAATCACAGAGGTCAGCCCTCAGAAAGCTGTCGACCAACAAACCCATTGTCATCAGATGGTCAAATAAATGTCAATCCACGGTCATGCATGATGCCATATCATACAATGAAGTAGCTCACCGACAGCTCTCTAACACGAAATGTCAAACAGCAAACAGACCTCACACATGAACATGCAGAACAGGTGGAAACTGTCCTCACCTCCATGGTCCTAAATTGGGAAATCTCTACTAATATTGCCAACAGCCTAAGAGTAGCCAACCACGCACGTCAAAATTCTACTTGTCAAAATTCCACAAATGGCGGGAGGGCAGGAAAGATGTGCCAGGCAGACTTATAATAAGTGGGACCACAAAAGTCTGGAGGGCAGGAATGAAAGAGTGAGATTGATTTGCAGTGAGGACAAGAACAACATGACATGGAAAATCTATTATGTACATAGAGAGGGTATCCACTGAACACACTGATCATTGCCTAGAATAGAGCATTCAAATAAGAATGTGTCAGTCTCCTTAGCCCACACACAGGGGGCAAAAATGAGACAAGCTGCATCCCTTTCATCTGCAACTACCACAGCCACTTTGCCAGGAATAGCACCCTCAAGCATTGGAAACTATTCTCCACTAGCGCCAAATGTGGGGACACTTCAGGAGAAACCCATATTTGGCTACCACAGCCACTTGGCCAGAAATAGCATCCTCAGACATTGGAAACTATTCTCCACTAGCGCCAAATGCGGGGACACGTCAGGAGAAACCCATATTTAACTACCACAGCGACTGCTAGGAATAGCCTCCTCAGGCATTGGAAACTATTCTTCACTAGGGCCAAATGCGGGGAGACTTCAGGAGAAACCCATATTTGACTACCACAGCCACATTGCCAGGAATAGCATCCTCTGGCATTGGAAACTATTCTCAACTAGCGCCAAATGCGGGGACACTTCAGGAGAAACCCATATTTGATTACCACAGCCACTTTGCCAGGAATAGCATCTTCAAGCATTGGAAACTATTCTCCGCTAGCGCCAAATGCGGGGACACTTCAGAGAAACCCATATTTGACTACCACAGCCACTTTGCCAGGAATAGCATCCTCAAGCATTGGAAACTGTTCTCCACTAGCGCCAAATGCAGGGACACGTCAGAAGAAACCCATATTTAACTACCACAGCGACTGCTAGAAATAGCCTCCATAGGCATTGGAAACTATTCTCCACTAGTGCCAAATGTGGGGACACCTCAGGAGAAACCCATATTTGACTACCACAGCCACTTTGCCAGGAATAGCATCCCCAAGCTTGGAAACTATTCTCCACTAGCGCCAAATGCAGGGGCACTTCAGGAGAAACCCATATTTGACTATAGGAGTAATCCTTCATTTAACCCTTTAACACACTTATCAGAAATACCCCCGGCTTCTGCAGTGGTCTTGAGAAATGTCCATTTGCAGACCAAAAGAATACTATTTTTGAAAACTTACCACTGTAATTACCGAGCCAGTCATTCCAGTGGTAAATTTTAAAAAATAGTCTTCTTTTGGTCTGCATATGGACATGTTATATGAGAAAATTTAAATTGAATAAATTTGAGTGTTAAAGGGTTAATGACAAGCTGGTCAGGTCTAACTACGTACCCAAACATCAAGGGTAAAAACAGGGATATACCATCTCAAGCAAAATAAATGCATGTACAAAAATGAACTGTCCATTCTGTAAGAAATCAGGACATGCGCCCAATGTTCAACACATGCACGCATGCTCACCCACCCACCCACTCACTCACTCACCCACCCTCTGACACGACATACAAGTGCAAGGTACATATATATTGCAAGACACGCAATGTAGTATACAGGTACCTACTCACCTGTTGAGTGATCAGCAATAGGGCGGTTTCTACTGTCAGAGAAATTGCAAAATTGAGCAATTTTACTCATTTTTAGCTCGACTACAATTTAAATGAACTATTGCGATTGTACGGTGGCGTCGTCGTCCAGTTTGCGTTTAGCTCAACTTTTCTGTTTATATCTCGGGTTTGGTTAATCATACTGGACCCAAACTTGGTCACATGCTTCGTTATAATGATACGGCATCTCACGATGACCTTGAGGTCGAATGTCAAGGGCACTGACCTTGGTAAAAACCTTGGGGTTTTTTGTGCGACCGACAGACAGACAAATTAGTGTGCTTTAGTGTATATATATGTACCTCATTAAAATGTTGCTTACATAATTCTTGAGTAATGGCAGACAGATAAACAGACAGACAGACCAGTATGCTGTGGTGTATACATGTACCTCATTAAAAGCTTGCTTGCATAATTCTTGAGTAGCGACAGACAGACAGACCAGTATGCTGTCGTGTATACATGCACCTCATTAAAAGGTTGCTTACATAATTGTCGACAGACAAACAGACAGAACAGACAGACAGATCTGTATGCTGTATTGTATGCATGTACATCATTAAAATGTTGCTTACATAATTGTCGAGTAACGACAGACAAACAGTCAAACAGACAGACAGACAGATCTGTATGCTGTATTGTATGCATGTACACAGACAAACAGTCAAACAGACAGACCTGTATGCTGTATTGTATGCATGTACATCATTAAAAGGTTGCTTACATAATTGTCGAGTAACGACAGACAAACAGACAGACCAGTATGTAGTGTTAAAAGGCTGTTTACATAATTGTCAAAGTGATGACAGACAGACAGACAGTTAAGCAGACAAACAAGTATGCTGTAGTGTTTCATGTACCTCATTAAGAGGTTGCTTACATAATGGTTGAGTAGCGACAGACAGACAAACAGACAGACAGACCTGTATGCTGTAATATAAACATGTACATGGTCGCTTACATAATTATTGACAACAGACAGACCAGTATGCTGTAATGTAAACATGTACCTCATTAAAATTAGATTTATTGCATAATTGTTTAGTAATGACAGACAGACAGACAAACCTCATTAAAATGTTGCTGACATAATTATATAGTGACAACAGACATATGCTGTATGGTATGAATGTACCGTATTAAAAGGTTGCTTACATGATTGTTTAATAATGACAGACAGACAGACAGACAGTCAGACAAACCAGTATGCTGTGGTGTATGCATGTACCTCATTAAAAACTTGCTTAGATAATTCTTGAGTACGGACAGACAGACAGACAGACCAACAGACCAGTATGCTGTGGTGTATACATGCACCTCATTAAAAGCTTGCTTACATAATTGCTGAGTAATGACAGACAGATTAGTGTGCTGTAGTGTATATATGTACCTCATTAAAAGGTTGCTTAGATAATTCTTGAGTAATGACAGACAGACAGACAGACAGACCAGTATGCTGTAGTGTATACACGTACCTCATTAAAAGTTTGCTTAGATAATTGTTGAGTAATGACAGACAGACAGACAGACAGACATATTAGTGTGCTGTAGTGTGTATATGTACCTCATTAAAAGCTTGCTTAGATAATTGTTGAGTAATAACAGACATATTAGTGTGCTGTAGTGTATATATGTATCTCATTAAAAGCTTGCTTAGGTAATTGTTGAGTAATGACAGACAGACAGACAGACAGACAGACATATTAGTGTGCTGTAGTGTATATATGTACCTCATTAAAAGCTTGCTTAGATAATTGTTGAGTAATGACACATTAGTGTGCTGTAGTGTATATATGTACCTCATTAAAAGCTTGCTTAGGTAATTGTTGAGTAATGACAGACGGGAGTTTACCTCATATTTTCCTTTTATTCAGGAAACAGAAAGAACTGGAAGAGAAAATGATTGAAGAAGAGGTTGCAAAGCGCGTTGAAGAGCTTGTAGCTCAGCGTGTCGAGGAAGAGCTTGAAAAGCGTAAAGACGAGATTGAGACAGAGGTGTTACGGCGTGTGGAGGAGGCCAAGCGTATCATGGAAAAACAAATGTTGGTGGAGCTCGACAAACAAAGAGAAGCTGAAATGGCAGCTCAGAAAGTGAAAGAGGTATGCGGAAATATCCAAAAGAATTTCTGGGTGCTATTGGCAAATCTTATTTTTGCTTTCAAAGGCATATTTTTGGCCAGTGTATTTGGGGAGAATTTGATATAGTACTGTAGTAGTCAGTAGAGTGAGAAACATGAAAGGACAAGAACAACCACTGAAACTTTCTAATAAACATCATCGTATAGGTAATTTCTGCTCCCATATGTGGTTTTCATTTGCTGTGTACATGTGGTGATTGTGAAAAGGTTTTTACAAAGATAGGCTTTTGTGCAATCTTGTTGCTACTCATTGACATGGATGTGAAAGGCTCTGATGCATGTAGGATTTTCTCAGTCTTGTTGTTACTCACTGACATGGAAGTAAAAAGCTGTCATGGCTGTGATACATGTAGGATTTTCTCAGTCTTGGTGCTAGTCGTGCTACTCACTGACATGGGAGTGAAAGGCTGTGATACATGTAGGATTTTCTTGGTCTTGGTGCTACTCACTGACATGGGAGTGAAAGGATGTGATACATGTAGGATGTTCGCAGTCTTGTTGTTACTCACCGACATGGAAGTGAAAGGCTGTGATACATGTAGGATTTTCGCAGTCTTACTCACTAACATGGAAGTGAAAGGCTGTGATACATGTAGGATTTTCCCAGTTTTGTTGTTACTCACTGACATGGAAGTGAAAGGCTGTGATACATGTAGGATTTTCTCAGTCTTGTTACTCACTGACATGGAAGTGAAAGGCTGTGATACATGTAGGATTTTCTCAGTCTTGTTGTTACTCACTGACATGGAAGTGAAAGGCTGTGATACATGTAGGATTTTCTCAGTCTGGTTGTTACTCACTGACATGGAAGTGAAAGGCTGTGATACATGTAGGATTTTCGCAGTCTTGTTGTTACTCACTGACATGGAAGTGAAAGGCGGTGATACATGTAGGATTTTCTCAGTCTTGTTACTCACTGACATGGGAGTGTAAGGCTGTGATACATGTAGGATTTTCATAATTTATTCGTGTCCGGTTAAATTGCAGCTAGCTACTAAAAGTTAGGTAAACAAAACCTGACTGTACGTAGTTAATGTATTAATGTTTAACGCAGCCAAAGTGACTTCTATAATTGTCTTATAGAGTGTCTATTTGCAGACTGAGAGAATTCAGCCAGCGTGACTTCTATAATTGTCTTATAGAGTGTCTATTTGCAGACTAAGAGAATTCAGCCAAAGCGACTTCTATAATTGTCTTATAGAGTGTCTATTTGCAGACTAAGAGAACG
Source organism: Chaetoderma sp. LZ-2023a (assembly GCA_034401795.1). NCBI lineage: Eukaryota > Metazoa > Mollusca > Caudofoveata > Chaetodermatida > Chaetodermatidae > Chaetoderma > Chaetoderma sp. LZ-2023a. The sequence continues at coordinate 726,695 of CM067368.1, forward strand.
CAGCCAAAGTGGCTTCTATAATTGTCTTATAGTGTCTATTTGCAGACTAAGAGAACACGGCCAAAGTGACTTCTATAATTGTCTTATAGAGTGTCTATTTGCAGACTAAGAGTACACAGCCAATGTGACTTCTATAATTGTCTTACAGTGTCTATTTGCAGACTAAGAGAACACAGCCAAAGTGACTTCTATAATTGTCTTATAGAGTGTCTATTTGCAGACTGAGAGAATGTGTTTGACACTAGTCTAGCTAGTAAAGCTCTATGACGGGAATGATTGCCTTGATTGTGGAACCATTCATTGCAATGCAGTTTTTAAAAATATTAATAATTTGCCAAAATATAACTACAGGGTTGCAATGGGATAGCCCATAGACAGTTTTGATTAAATTCTGAGATTTTTTGTGAGCAGGGCCCGTAATCATGAAGGGGGCATAGCGTACGCCTTGCATAATTTACACCCTGGAATTATGCCTCATAGCTACGCCATATTCATGAGGAAGGGGGTAAATAAAATGTGTCACTCTCTAATGCTACTGTGTAAGTAGGCCTTTTTGGGAAAACTTAACTTGGGCGTAGTGCTCTACCATATTTACCAAATTGTTTTAGCTTCACATTCAGCGCACTTTGAATTCAGAAATAGGAAAAGTATTCAGCTTAAATATTAAACTAGTGGCTGCTATGGCTTCACATTCAATAACACTTTATTTTATACAAAATGTCAAATAATTTATCCAAATTCAAAATCCATAATATGTCCGAAATTCGACTAAAATTTGAGACCACGTCAAATACATAAATGCTATGTATGTGGGACAGTTCAAATGCTTCACTTGAGCTCAAATTTTGATGTGTTCATTTGAAATTTATGGATATGATTTCTTACATGCTCCTATGATGTCTGCGTTGTCCACCCATTTTCTCTATCGTTGGCATTAACTGCTTAGATCATCGAAATTCGAGACCTCCATTATGACTAAAAATCATCGATTTTATGAAAAGATTAATTATATTCGTTTTATCTCACTTCTACCAATCTCGAAATATAATGATTTGCTCCTTGGCGCTGAATGGAATAGGTTATGCCTGATTTTATGGATGGACATAAGCTACACTCTTTTCGGTGAATACCGATTTACACCACTTGGGAGGCTCTAGTTACGCCTCTTATAGGGCATAAGCCCTCTTCATGAATAAGGCCCCAGATGTCTATGTTGAGCAGAAAGTTTTCATTCATTGACCACCTGATTGTGCAGTCAGATACGAGATCTAGATAAATAAATCTGAATACATATGTGTGTATCTTAATTCTTTGACCCTCTTATTGCACAGTCAGACACAAGATCTAGATAAATAAATGCGAATATGTATATGTGTAACTTAATTCTTTGAACCTCTTATTGCGCAGTCAGATACAAGATCTAGATAAATAAATCTGAATACATATATGTGTAACTTAATTCTTTGACCCTATTATTGCGCAGTCAGATACGAGATCTAGATAATTAAATACGAATACATATATGTGTATTTTAATTCTTTGACCCTCTTATTGCGCAGTCAGACACGAGATCTAGTTAAATAAACACAAATATGTATATGTGTATCTTAATTCTTTGACCCTCTTATTGCGCAGTCAGATACGAGATCTAGATAAATAAATGCGAATATGTATATGTGTATCTTAATTCTTTGACCCTCTTATTGCGCAGTCAGATAAGACGTGACTAAACAAATGTGAATATATGTACACCTGTGTACAGTCATCATATAGATGTGCAAAAATAAGCAAATCAGAGAACAAAATATCACATTCTGTTAAACTATTAAATTTGATATTAAATTTTCCATATAAGCAGACTGGGAAGTTAGTTAGTGACACTTAGGCCATATTCTCATTAGAGAGTTAATCGGGAATAACGCCATAGCTCACTATTACGTTATGCTGGTTAACTCTCTAGTGAGAACATGGCCTTAGACTATGGGAGAGATATTATCAACAAAGGTAACTCTGCACTCTATATGTATGACAATTTTTCTTATTTTGACAACAGATCTTATTACTCATGGTTTTTATCAGTAATTAATGGTGGCGGCAATATTTTGTTTTGGGCCATATTTGACCCATTCTATATTTAACGTTTTCAACCCCTATGCATGACGTGACAATGTATTTGAAATTAATGAATATTTTTTAATGTAATTTGATTGGACGCTGTTGCTGTCAGTAGGGAGCAACAACTTGCGGTCAAATTAAAATAAAAACATTCAAGACCCTTATGTTTGTCTTGGAGTTCAAATTGTGGTGTGTGAGATGTGTAAAATGAATGAATGTATATAGACATATAGACAAGAACTGTTTTATGATTTCCTAATTCATATCATGAAACAGATGGCTCAAATATAGCAACATTCCCTCTCTCACTGGAGGAAGTAGTGCTTGCCTTAGACACAGGTATGGCACATTTTTAATTGTTTTGGGGGGAAACAGGTGTATATTTTTGCAAGTTAAATGTCAAAATTTTTACAAGGTTTGCCAATGGTATCCTGAGAATTACAGTTGATATAGGCCTGAAGGTTTCATCAGTAACGTGAATAATTTCAACAAAATTCTTTAATTGATCTTGTAATCTGCTGCTAAATTGCTACTTATTTATAAAGATTCTTTATTATTATGTTACACTCTCTATGCAATTAACCATCATGTACAGATTTTTAATACATCATGACATTTCAAGTCACTGCTAGCAAAGCAATTCATTGCTTATGGTAACTTCTGGCCTAACTGTTTTCTCAAAATGTTTTAAATCTATAAGTACCATACATGTCCTGTATTTAGCATTAAATAATTACCTGTAATCTATCTGTTTTAAACCTTTAACCTGTTCTCTCTTGCAGTAATTAGTACTGTGTGACAAACTGGTTTTATATAAATAAAATCTTTGACTCATGGAAAGTGAGGCCTATTGACAAATGCATACATGTACAAGTGTTTGACTCCTTGTGAGAGTGAGTGTCTATTGTTAGCATGTACACGTACAGGTATTTGTCATAAACATGCCAGTCCATCACCAAAAGTACAGGTGATTATAATATATTCTATTGTTAGCATGTACACGTACAGGTATTTGTCATAAACATGCCAGTCCATCACCAAAAGTACAGGTGATTATAATATATATTCTACATTCATATATAACGCACTATTTCGCTATCATTGATCATCATCATTATGTATATAGAGAACCCTTGGTAAGGGGTTTGTTTGGTAAGTGTATAAAGTGTATGTTCGCTGGTAATTCCTCTTACTAAACCTGCCTGATAGAAGAAAGAAGTGCTGTGTATCTACGCTCTAAGGAATACAAAGGAGGAATTGGAGAAAACGAGAAAAGGTGACGTTCACTTTGGTACGTAATTTTGTCCATTTTTTCATGACCTTATCTAGCTCTTCATCTGTACTGAGCAGGTTGTGTAAAGATGTTATTTTATTAGATTGTATGATTGTAGTTGTGATGTGACGTATCTAATAGATGAGTATAGTGTGGATGGCTTTGTCATTATGTCTAAAGATCTACCATGATTTTGTATTTCTAACAGTTCTTTTATTTCAGGTTGGTCATCTCTTATCAACAAGCATTATATTACCATTATAGGAATAACACTGGCATAGTTTTTCATGAAGTTTTCCGCTGATAAAATACTATTTTAATGAGTAGTAACTTAATTAAATGTGTCTGTGTGTTAGCTCAGGCCGATGGTTTGGAATCAGCATTGTTTAGTGTGTATATATATATATATACACATTCTACATCTGTTTAGAATCAGCCTTGCTTAGTGTATATTTATATACAATTCTACATCTGTTTGGCAAGCTTTTATGGTGAAAAGGGTGATTTATAAAGAACGCTTTTCTTTGACAATATCTGTTACTCTGGATAAGTATTTGTACAAGTAAATACATTTATGAAGCTACCACTTTTATCCAAGTGTGTGGATTCATTTTTGTGTCTGTACACATGTTTGGAAGTCTGGAAAAAGTATGGGAATCTAAAACCCTGTTTGCAGGCCTTAAATTCTGGAAATCATAAATTTTATGCTAAGCGTTTAGAGAAACCTTTCTATGTGTGGTAGATAATTCAAACATTTCTATTCTCGGGTAGATGATGAGTTGAAACATCTATTCATTGCTAGATCATTGAAACATTTCTATTCTCGGGTAGATGATCATTTGAAACATTTCTATTCATGGGTGGATGATCATTTGAAACGTTTCTATTCTCGGTTAGATAATTGAAACATTTCTATTCATGGGTAGATAATTGAAACATTTCTATTCTGGGGTAGATGATCATTTGAAACATTTCTATTCATGGGTAGGTGAATGTTTGAAACATTTCTATTCATGGGTAGATGAACATTTGAAACATTTCTATTCTCGGTTAGATAATTGAAACATTTATATTCATTGGTAGATCATTGAAACGTTTCTATTATCGGGTAGATGAATGTTTGAAACATTTCTATTCATGGGTAGGTGAATGTTTGAAACATTTCTGTTCTCGGTTAGATAATTGAAACATTTCTATTCTCGGTTAGATAATTGAAACATTTCTATTCATGGGTAGATAATTGAAACATTTCTATTCTCGGGTAGATGATCGTTTGAAACATTTCTATTCATTGGTAGGTGAATGTTTGAAACATTTCTATTCATGGGTAGATGAACATTTGAAACATTTCTGTTCTCGTTTAGATAAGTGAAACATTCCTATTCTCGGTTAGATAATTGAAACATTTCTATTCATGGGTAGATAATTGAAACATTTCTATTCTCGGGTAGATGATCGTTTGAAACATTTCTATTCTCGGTTAGATAATTGACACATTTCTATAAATGGGTAGATAATTGAAACATTTCTATTCTCGGGTAGATGATCATTTGAAACATTTCTATTCATGGGTAGATGAACATTTGAAACATTTCTATTCTCGGTTAGATAAAGGAAACATTTCTATTCTCGGTTAGATAATTGAAACATTTCTATTCATGGGTAGATAATTGAAACATTTCTGTTCATGGGTAGATAATTGAAACATTTCTGTTCTCGGGGAGATGATTATTTGAAACATTTCTATTGTCGGTTAGATAATTGAAACATTTCTATTCTCGGTTAGATAATTGAAACATTTCTATTCATGGGTAGATAATTGAAACATTTCTATTCTCGGGTAGATGATCATTTGAAACATTTCTATTCATGGGTAGATGAGCATTTGAAACATTTCTATTCTCGGTTAGATAATTGAAACATTTCTATTCTCGGTTAGATAATTGAAACATTTCTATTCATGGGTAGATAATTGAAACATTTTGTTCTCGGGTAGATGATCATTTGAAACATTTCTATTCATTGGTAGGTGAATGTTTGAAACATTTCTATTCATGGGTAGATGAACATTTGAAACATTTCTGTTCTCGTTTAGATAAGTGAAACATTCCTATTCTCGTTTAGATAATTGAAACATTTCTATTCATGGGTAGATAATTGAAACATTTCTATTCTCGGGTAGATGATCGTTTGAAACATTTCTATTCATGGGTAAATGAACATTTGAAACCTTTCTATTCTCGGTTAGATAAATGAAACATTTCTATTCATGGTTAGATAATTGAAACATTTCTATTCTCTGTTAGCTAATTGAAACATTTCTATTCTCGGTTAGATAATTGAAACATTTCTATTCTCGGTTAGATAATTGAAACATTTCTATTCATGGGTAGATAATTGAAACATTTCTGTTCTCGGGAAGATGATTATTTGAAACATTTCTATTCTCGGTTAGATAATTGAAACATTTCTATTCTCGGTTAGATAATTGAAACATTTCTATTCATGGGTAGATAATTGAAACATTTCTGTTCTCAGGGAGATGATCATTTGAAATATTTCTATTCTAAGTTAGATAATTGAAACATTTCTATTCTCGGTTAGATAATTGAAACATTTCTATTCTCGGTTAGATAATTGAAACATTTCTATTCATGGGTACTTCTATTCTCGGGTAGATGATCATTTGAAACATTTCTATTCATGGGCAGGTGAATGTTTGAAACATTTCTATTCTCGGTTAGATAACTGAAACATTTCTATTCTTGGTTAGATAATTGAAACATTTCTATTCATGGGTAGATAATTGAAACATTTCTATTCTCGGGTAAATGATCATTTGAAACATTTCTATTCATGGGTAGATGAACATTTGAAACATTTCTATTCTCGGTTAGATAATTGAAACATTTCTGTTCTCGGTTAGATAATTGAAACATTTCTATTCTCGGTTAGATAATTGAAACATTTCTATTCTCGGTTAGATAATTGAAACATTTCTATTCATGGGTAGATAATTTAAACATATCTATACATGGGTAGATAATTTAAACACTTCTATTCTCGGGTAGATGATCATTTGAAACATTTCTATTCATGGGCAGGTGAATGTTTGAAACATTTCTATTCTCGGTTAGATAATTGAAACATTTCTATTCTCGGTTAGATAATTGAAACATTTCTATTCATGGGTAGATAATTGAAACATTTCTGTTCTCGGGGAGATGATTATTTGAAACATTTCTATTCTCGGTTAGATAATTGAAACATTTCTATTCTCGGTTAGATAATTGAAACATTTCTATTCATGGGTAGATAATTGAAACATTTCTGTTCTCAGGGAGATGATCATTTGAAATATTTCTATTCTAGGTTAGATAATTGAAACATTTCTATTCTCGGTTAGATAATTGAAACATTTCTATTCTCGGTTAGATAATTGAAACATTTCTATTCATGGGTACTTCTATTCTCGGGTAGATGATCATTTGAAACATTTCTATTCATGGGCAGGTGAATGTTTGAAACATTTCTATTCTCGGTTAGATAACTGAAACATTTCTATTCTTGCTTAGATAATTGAAACATTTCTATTCATGGGTAGATAATTGAAACATTTCTATTCTCGGGTAAATGATCATTTGAAACATTTCTATTCATGGGTAGATGAACATTTGAAACATTTCTATTCTCGGTTAGATAATTGAAACATTTCTGTTCTCGGTTAGATAATTGAAACATTTCTATTCTCGGTTAGATAATTGAAACATTTCTATTCTCGGTTAGATAATTGAAACATTTCTATTCATGGGTAGATAATTTAAACATATCTATACATGGGTAGATAATTTAAACATTTCTATTCTCGGGTAGATGATCATTTGAAACATTTCTATTCATGGGCAGGTGAATGTTTGAAACATTTCTATTCTCGGTTAGATAACTGAAACATTTCTATTCTTGGTTAGATAATTGAAACATTTCTATTCATGGGTAGATAATTGAAACATTTCTATTCTCGGGTAGATGGTCATTTGAAACATTTCTATTCTCGGGTAGATGATCATTTGAAACATTTCTATTCATGGACAGGTGAATGTTTGAAACATTTCTATTCTCGGTTAGATAACTGAAACATTTCTATTCTTGGTTAGATAATTGAAACATTTCTATTGATGGGTAGATAATTGAAACATTTCTATTCTCGGGTAGATGATCATTTGAAACATTTCTATTCATGGGTAGATGAACATTTGAAACATTTCTATTCTCGGTTAGATAATTGAAACATTTCTATTCTCGGTTAGATAATTGAAACATTTCTATTCTCGGTTAGATGATCATTTGAAACATTTCTATTCATGGGTAGATAATTGAAACATTTCTATTCTCGGGTAGATGATCATTTGAAACATTTCTATTCATGGGTAGATGAACATTTGAAACATTTCTATTCTCGGTTAGATAATTGAAACATTTCTATTCATGGGTAGATAATTGAAACATTTCTATTCTCTGTTAGATAATTGAAACATTTCTATTCTCGGGTAGATGATCATTGAAACATTTCTATTCATGGGTAGATGATTGAAACATTTCTATTCTCGGTTAGATAATTGAAACATTTCTATTCTCGGTTAGATAATTGAAACATTTCTATTCATGGGTAGATAATTGAAACATATCTATACATGGGTAGATAATTTAAACACTTCTATTCTCGGGTAGATGATCATTTGAAACATTTCTATTCATGGGCAGGTGAATGTTTGAAACACTTCTATTCTCGGTTAGATAACTGAAACATTTCTATTCTTGGTTAGATAATTTAAACATTTCTATTCATGGGTAGATAATTGAAACATTTGTATTCTCGGGTAGATGATCATTTGAAACATTTCTATTCATGGGTAGATGAACATTTGAAACATTTCTATTCTCGGTTAGATAATTGAAACATTTCTATTCATGGGTAGATAATTGAAACATTTCTATTCTCTGTTAGATAATTTAAACACTTCTATTCTCGGGTAGATGATCATTGAAACATTTCTATTCATGGGTAGATGATTGAAACAATTCTATTCATTGGTAGGTGAATGTTTGAAACATTTCTATTTATGGGTAGATGAACACTTGAAACATTTCTGTTCTCGGTTAGATAATTGAAACATTCCTATTCTCGGTTAGGTAATTGAAACATTTCTGTTCTCGGTTAGATAATTTAAACATTTCTATTCTCTGTTAGATGATTGAAACATTTCTATTCATTGGTAGATCATTGAAACATTTCTAGTCTCGGGTAGATGATCATTTGAAACATTTCTATTCATGGGTAGATGAATGTGTGAAAGGTTTCTATTCTCGGTTAGATAATTGAAACATTTCTGTTCTCGGTTAGATAATTGAAACATTCTATTCTCGGTTAGATAACTGAAACATTTCTGTTCTCGGTTAGATAATTGAAACATTTCTATTCATGGGTAGATAATTGAAACATTTCTATTCTAGGTTAGAGAATTGAAACATTTCTGTTCATGGTTAAAATGTAGAGTTGGAACTAAATCTATTCTAGCCTGAACACATCACATAATTTTATTCAGCCATGATATTAATTGTTAGATCGTTGAAACATTTCTATTCTCGAATACATGATCATTGGAAACATTTCTGTTCATGGGTAGGTGAATGTTTGAAACATTTCAGTTCTCGGTTAGATAATTGAAACATTTCTATTCTCGGTTAGATAATTGAAACATTTCTATTCTCGGTTAGATAATTGAAACATTTCTATTCATGGGTAGATAATTGAAACATTTCTATTCTAGGTTAGAGAATTGAAACATTTCTGTTCATGGTTAAAATGTAGAGTTGGAACTAAATCTATTCTAGCCTGAACACATCACATAATTTTATTCAGCTATGATACTAATTATATAGTGATTATAGTGAACGCAGTGATCGGTGGCTCGCGAACGCAGTGATCGGTGGCTTGCGAACGAAGTGAGCATATATAGATAACATGTACCTACATGTAATGAGGAAAAATCAGCAGAAAATGAGACAGGGAACCAGGCTAAAATACATATACCATGCAACTGAGAAAGATTCGTTTCCGGTCGCGAGCTATTTTTGGTTCCGGTTTCGGCTTATGATATAGCTTTTGTGGTTTCTTCATGGGCCCCCGTTGCATTGTGGGATATGATTCTTCATTATGTGTATGTTCCCCTAGTTGTTTTAGGGCAGCCTACTGCGCATTTTCAATGTCCAAAATTTGTGTAATATTGTTATCACGAAATAGCATACATTTACTTCAGAATATTAAACGATTAAATAGTCTGACGCTGACCAGATTAAAGCTTTTATTTATTACTATTTGTGCGTCTGTAAATGCAATATGAGGTTTGATTGACTGTCTCATATTTTTTTTAACACTCATGGCTGTGGAACGTCGTTGTTGTCAATGTTGTATGTATTTAGCGCTGATAGCCGGAAATTTAAGGCCAGGTACCACGCCATTCGCACCCGGATGGAATGTACATTCGTGTATTTACTCGCAGACATGCATTAATTCCTGGGGTTTTTTTTATCTTAGGTCAGGATAAACATGGTTTAAAAATTCTAGCGGATAATTTCATTATGACGTCATAGTTACTATGAGCTTATTTGTATTTCCCCAAATAGTGAGGAGCACCGCGATACATCGGTACAAATCATTGAACTGGTGCAGCTATTTAATGTTGTAGGCCATGGTAAAAGATGTAACAATGCTGGCGGATATAACTGACAATGGGCATACGCATGTTTGTGAATATCATGGACTGGGTTTACCAGAATGCCCTCCAAACATGATGAAAAATGCGCTTCAAATGTACTATACATGGGCATACATATTTAGGATATTTTGACCATATCCAAATTCATCCTATTTATTTAAGCAATAAATGGTGTCTGCAATGGCTTATAGGCAATGCCTATTTTCATATGTGGTATTATGGTTATGAAATTACTTAATCCTTCACATACCATACACTCATCCACTGCATGACTAGTGAATGAATCCTTCACACACCATCCACTCATCCACTGCCATTAATGAGTGTATGATGTGGGAATAATTCTATAGCATCTTGGAATCCCACTATTTCTATAAAAAATAAGTTTTTAAGTTCAAGAGAAATTGTCATAATACATGATTCTGTGCAGTTTAAAATCCTATCTAAGAGACAACTTGTTTTCTGGTCAAAAGAGTGTGGTCTTGTACAACCAGCTGTCATTTGCCTGTCTTAATGAATCACCATCCTCTATTATTTACCACAGCCAATGTGACGTATTAAGTGACCACCTATCTTTACTAGCCACTCTGATGATCAATACAGTGACTGAATATTTAATGAATTCAGGTCTTACTTTGCAAAGTTGAAACTTTCTTACATATGGTGCACACGCTTCTGTCATGCGACCTTGGTTGTGATTGGTTCACTAAGCAAACTTGTATGCATAATAACTTCAACCTATGGTACAGGATATTCCTTAACATTTTGAGAATCTCGACCAATTGCCATATTTTGTAGCTATATAGTGCATATGGGCATGTCATGTGATTACTTTTATCTGAATCAAAATCTATGACAGACCTATACCTGCTGAGAGTTGCAAATTAAAAAAGGTTCCATGATGGATTCCTCTTGAACGGACTGAAAGAGATTTGTGCTACTCGTAATGCATTAATGAAAAGCAATATATATATATATATATATATATATATATATATATATATATATATATATAGTGTATAGAGTGGATGAGGTACTTGTGAGGAACTTATGCTAGAGCTGTACATTTATAGGGCACACTGGTTAATTGTGTTAATAGATGATATATACATTATTTATCTGATTGCTTAACCCTTTCATGGTGAAGATCTGCAGTGGTTTTGAGGATTGTCTATTTGCAGGTCACGAGAAGACTGTCATTCTAGTGGTAAAATTTCAAAAATTGTCGCCCTGTAAATGGACATTCAATAAACAAATATTTTTAGGTTCTTGACCAAATTTATCTGTTAAAGAGTTAATATCTGCTCACACTGTGGTTATTGAGTATGTCAGCAAATGCTGAAATAACCCTTATGCTGCTGCATTTTAACAGCAGTTATTTCTCCAGCACAGTATGTAATCTACTTATAATAGATCCATTGATGGCCATCACAATGATTCTCGCGCATGTCCTTTTTTCCTGATTCTAATTCTTTTAAGTCATTGAATGATCTCAAACTTTATGTAGGCCTCAGGAAAATTAATAACGATAATAAGTTTTACTTGTATTAGAATGTGACTAAAACATGTGAATAAATCATCAGCTTGTTACTATCAGTGTTTTTCTTCTTTAGGAAGAGGAGCGAGAAAAGCGACGCGAGCTGGAGAAGATCATTGAGGATAACAAAAAGAAAGTAGAAGAGGGGCAGAGGAAATTGGTAAGTTACCCTCTTGTGCATATATCACTGTATGGTTACTATATTCTGCAGCTCTAATAGTAGAAACATTCTACAGCTGCAATCAGTCCTTCACTTTTGCCCACTGTGTCTTGTCCTCAGACAAAATATTTTGCTTTCTCATCCAGTCTTTGTTTGACTGTACTGAGCTCTACTTTCTTGAGGTGACCTCGTAGCACGCTTAACAGGTTTATACAATGACGTCCTCTCCTGGCATTGTATTTGCTGGCTCCCAGTAGGGCGAATTCAAAGGCTCTGCTGGTGCGTCGCCTGGCATCCTTAGCACATAACCAAACATGGATCATCTTTGCTGGGCTACTTTTACAGACAACGGCGATGTATTACACATCTTGTATAGTGCACAATTGGAAATTATGGGCCAGTGATGGTGCATAGGTGTTTGCGGTGGCAATCGTCAAGTTTGTCTAGGCGTCAAGTTTGTCTAGTGTTGTCTTTGGACCACCCCTTTGGTCTTGTGGAATTTTCCCACATGGATTTCAATGCAGTGCGGAAGCAAGGGAGCAGTTGAAAAGCACAGGCGATAGACCCTCTCCTTGTAGGGAGCCGATTGCAAGGAGTAGTCTCAATAGTCCTAGCTCACCGGGCATAGTACATCTAGGATCTTTGCACGTTTAGTTGTGTCGAAGGCTCGTGTAGAGGTGCCAACCAATACGATTTTATCGGAAAACTTCATATTTTGGGCTATATTGTTTACCTGTGCGATGTAGTGTTGCTTTCTTACGAATTTTGGTAAAATGTGACATACAAATTTTTTCCCCCGTGGTTTCCCCATTTTTACTGATCTTTTGAGCGAAATAGAACGATTTCTAACGAGAGTACATCCCGGTGAGATTCGGATGTAATTTCCATCACGCGACACCGCTTATTACACATAATCTCATTGGTTAGAATTCAGACACTAATGCGGGAGCCAATCATTTGCGACCAATCATTCGCGACAACAAATAGTGAGAATGCATCCCGGTCACAAGCGGGTGTAATTTCCATCATGCGCGACACCGTTTGGTACGCATACTCTCATTGGTTAGAATTCAGACCATAATGCGCAAACTAATTATTTGCGACCAATCGATAGCGATCTAACAAATTGCTTTGATGAGTGATATTGTTTACCCGAGTTGAAAATTGCGGCAAAAAGTTAGTTATAAATAGTGAATTGTTGTTGTGTTTTTAATGGTGATTTATCAAAAGTATTAGTTCAATTTGTTACACAGCGAATTAATAATAATTATTTCTATACTACGGAAGTCTTCCGTAGTATAAACATTTATTATTAATTCACTAGTTCGCAGGATTTTGGCATTGAAGTTTAAGTTAAAGCTGACATCGCATGTTATTTATTTAAGAATCCAATGACCAAGGCAGCCAAAAAACTGCTTCTGTGTGCCCAAATTAGTCTTCGGACGAAGATTTTAGAAGCCTTAGTCCTGAAAATAATTTGATAGCAAGTATTCTAAATTATTTTTCGGTAATATCAGAAAATAATTTAGAATACCGTTAAATTCTGTGTATATTGCGCTATTGTGCATAGTGCGCACCCCTAAATTTAACCAAAATCGGTAACAAAAAAACCAAGATGACTTACTGCGTGTCGAATAGGCTTTCCTTATAAAATCTCGTTTGTGGCGTGCGTTACTCTTGTTTAATCATGGGAATATCATTTGCCTACACTTTTAGCAAATATTTTGTATTAAACTTTATTGAATGATATAAAAATACAAATATAATTTCCATCAGAACAGGTTAGAATCCGAATTTGATTTGAGCAGAGCTCATTAACATAAATGGTCGTTAGAACATAAAAAATCAGATATTTATTTTGTTTCAATTCATAAAATATGAGTTTTGTGCACTGATATGTGAGAATAAAATCGATTTTAATTTTTTAAAAACCTCAAATCCATTTTGGCTCACTCTAACAGTGCCGGTAATTACTTTGATAACTATATCAAAGGCGAGCCCATGAGATTCTGTTCAATCATAGATAAGTGGTTTCAAGACTCGGTTCACAGGCAGTGTAGTCAGGTGGGGGGGTGGGGGGTGGATTAACGCGTTCAGAAATACAATAAACAAAGGTGATAGAGCTGATCGCCTGCCATTTACAAAATTGACAATGATCAATTGTGGGTATTGTTTGAGTGGGGTTGGGATTTATATGATATATTATATACACCTGTGCAAAAGTTAAGCACCAGCAAAAACAATAGAACGTAGAAACATGATGGTACAACTAGGCTGCCATACTTTTTGTGCCCACGTTAGCTGACATAATTCCAAGTACGAAATGCACATGCATGCATGACTTCACGCCGCTTGATGTCCGTGCGTGGCGGGAAACAGCACACGTGTTCACTTATGTAAAAGTCCAGTTTGAGGTGTAGAACATTACATACAGATTTAGGCGACAAGATTAGGAATTTTGTGTTCATGACCGTGGTTTATTTGTACAGAGAGAATTAGCTCTTGATTGTGAACCGCTATGGCAAGACGAAGGTTAAGTGATCGTGTGAAATGGCAAATCATAGGCATGCATACCACTGGTATGTCATGCAAAGAGATTGGCAGACAGCTGAACATTAACCATACTGTAATCAGTCGTTTGATTGCAAAACATGGGCAAACTAACGAGGTGAAGGACAGGCCTAGATCTGGAAGACCGAAGAAGACTACTGCCCGTGATGATCGAGCCCTAGTACGCCTTGTTAGGAGATCTCCATTCACCAATAGCAGAGTGCTCAGCCAGCAATGGGAAACGCGCAATAGAGTGTCAATGTCTACCGTCAAAAGGAGACTGTATGCTGCTGGCATGAAAGCTAGGAGACCTGTCAGACGTCCTCTCCTCACTGCATACCACAAAGAGGAGCGTCTGAGGTGGTGCAACGAAAGAAGACACTGGAACATGAGATCCTGGAGACGGGTACACTGGTCCGATGAAAGTCGGTTCCTACTTCATGCCACAGATGGTCGAACTCGTGTATGGAGGTCCAGACGCACGGCGTACGACCAACGTAACATCATGGAAGAAGTTCCATTTGGTGGAGGTTCCGTTATGATATGGGGGTGCATCTCATTTGATTGTAAGCTGGATCTGTTGACTGTACCTGGAACACTAAATGGACAAAGATATCAAGATTCCATACTGGATAGAGTTGTGGTCCCTCATTTTGTAAATCATGCACCTGGAACCCACCCTATGTTCATGGATGACAACGCCTGACCACATCGTGCTAGAGCTGTGCATGAATACCTCCACCAGAATGCCATCGAAACCCTACCATGGCCAGCAAGGAGCCCTGACATGAACCCTATTGAGCATATCTGGGACATTCTGGGAAACATGGTGAGAAGGAGGGATCCTCCTGTGCAGAACCTACAGGAATTAACAGACGCACTCCATCTTGAATGGCAACGAATACCACAATGGCGTATCAGTCGGTTGGTGACCAGCATGAGACGTCGTGTCCAGGCCGTCATCCAGGCACAAGGTGGATATACCCGGTATTAATAATGACAGTCTCAAACCCGTGCACAGATGTTAAACTTCGTTTTCAGACACCATTAATGACAATCTAGCCACGTGTGTCAACTGTAGGGCAATAGTTGTCAGTTGTGTCAACGTAACCATATTCAGGCCTCGTTTTCAAGTTCAAACAAAAACATACAGTGTTTCCCCACCATCATAATCAGCATTCCTCTAGTTGCATTATTACCTCTTGCACTAAGATGGATGGGTACATAAATGTTTATGCTATTGCTTTCTTCATAGCACATGAATATACCCTCGCATGTGCGTAAAAATAGGGTGGTGCTTAACTTTTGCACAGGTGTATAGTATATCATCATCATCATAATAATGTATTATAATATAGTGCTATAATCTAGTTTATTCCACGCATTGTTTATTAAATAAATTGAATTATCTTCAATTTGAAATGATTTTCTATTCTCATCCTTTCATTTCTATAGTTACTTCGTCATACGTTGATGGCTGTGACCGTTAACCTTAACCTGTCAATCATAATCATCCTGCCCGCCGTTTGGTCAAAACATTGTGATGTTTAGTACATAGAAAACATTCCTTTCTATGTCTATGTAAATGCTAGATCACCTTGAAAAACATCGACTCTATCATTCTTTTTTTAACACATTTATGTTCATATCTGTGTAGCAATCTGTGGATTTTAAACATCTCTATGTTCAACTTGGGAAGACAGGTGTAACCTCCCTTTATAGAAATAAATTAGAACACATTACAGGAAATAATGGCGTTGTAAAAAAGTTAAATGATGGTTTATTTGATCATTTTACAACACTATATGGTATTTAATAAAGGTATAACACAATATTTAGACAGTAGTAAGACATTTTAACGATGTAGTTGAGATAGTACCATTATAGACATGTTAGAATGCGATCGTTATTCCCGACTGATTCCCGATTCATAAAATCATATTTCAGCCCTGAATTTTGTGATTCTGACGAAAAATTCTGAGGAAAAAAATGTGACAAATATTTATCCTTGTATATAGTGCGCAGTAGCTTTTTATAACATGTAATTTGAGCAAAAAAGTGTGCAATATACACGGAATTTAACGGTATTTGATGTCAAATTATTTCTAGGATTGCCAGTAGTTAACCATCTAACCTCTAAAATTCCAGTTTCTCAATTTGAAGACAACTATGGAGAACAACTGTTGGATATCTTGAAACTAGTTTGACGGGAACCTGTTGCTATGGCAGCAGATTCCAGTCAATTAATTTCAAAATATTCAACAGAATATGCTTTAGAATTCAGAATTAGATTGTAAAACAGTTGTTCCTTCTGCTAGGTAAGGCGTAAATGGTAAACTACCCGTGCTTAGCACTGGAGTCACTGGCCAGTATGGCTTATAGAATATTTTAGAAAATATGTCTGGAATGTACATGTAGGTTTCCTGGACAATTCTACATTTGGTCTTTGTCATTGAGAGAATCATTTTCGTGATTAATTTTTACTAGTAACATGATAGTCATGCCTAAACGAGAACAGCCTCTAGGGGCTAGAGACGAAATGCCACCGCGAAAGAAAGTTTAGACATATGAACAACATTTCCGCACGACTTATACCTCAGAGTGGCCTTGTTTTCAGCTGTCAGTGAAAGGTGATACATTCGCTTTATGTACCACATGCAACAAACACATTTCTGTTAAATGTGGTGGATGAGATGACTGTAGAAAACACGTAAACACTAAGCAACATACAGATATATCAAAAATATTAACAACTACACATTCTATTTCTTCCTTTATCACCACTGATAAAGATACTGATGTCACAAAGGCAGAAATGTTGTTCACTCATTTTCTTGTCGAACATAACATTCCCTTATCAGTCTCCGATCATGCCCACCTGCTGTTCAAAGCTATGTTTCCCGATTCTAAAGTAGCATCCAAATACGATTGTGGACGTACAAAAACTACAGCAATCGTGAGCTGCTTATCTGCGAATATGCAGGATCAAGTTACAGTTTCTTGAAAGTGGGCCCTATTCTTTAGCTTCAGATGGGAATAATGATTGCAACTCGGATACGTCGCTCTACCCTATTGTTGTTCGATACTTTAGTTCTGACATTGGAAAGGTTACCATGTTGCTGAGTTTGGGGACCTATACAGAGGGATCTACTGGCGTTAATATTTTCAGCTTGTTGGATGCAGAGCTTAAGAAACGTGAAATTCCTTGGAAAAATTGCATTAGTTTCTGCTCGGATAATGCATCAGTTATGATGGGAATTCATAAAGGTGTTGTGTCCTATATAATGAAACAGTCTCATCTGTTGTGATTATTGGCTGCCCTTGCCATCTCATTCATTTGGCAGCCCAAAAAGCTGCAGCAGAGCTTCCTATTGATCTTGAGGAGTTATTAGTTGACATATATTATTATTTACAGAAAAGCACCAAAAGACATCAAGAGCTAAAAAAATTGCCATATCCTTTGTGATATTGCTACTCATAAGATCTTAAAGCATGTAAGCACCAGATGGCTGTCACTTGGGATGTGTATCGATAGACTTCTCGAACAATGGCCTGCCTTAGAGGCATTTGCCAGTAAGCAACAGCCTAAGTCAAAGCAAAGTAATGTTCAAGCTTGCAGATCAATCACATCCAAGACTAGCGGTGAAATGAAACAGAATGATGGTACATCTACTACAGTTTCCAAAACCAGCAGTGAGCAGAAACATGAGAGCAAATCTACTACAGCTCCCAAAACCAGCAGTGGACAGAAACAGATGGATAGCAAGTCAGTCAAAACCAGCAGTGAACAGAAACAGACAGATAGCAAGTCAGTCAAAACCAGCAGTGAACAGAAACAGACGGATAGCAAGTCAGTCAAAACCAGCAGTGAACAGAAACAGATGGATAGCAAGTCAGTCAAAACCAGCAGTGAACAGAAACAGACGGATAGCAAGGCAGTCAAAACCAGCAGTGAACAGAAACAGACGGATAGCAAGTCAGTCAAAACCAGCAGTGAACAGAAACAGACGGATAGCAAGTCAGTCAAAACCAGCAGTGAACAGAAACAGACGGATAGCAAGTCAGTCAAAACTAGCAGTGGACAGAAACAGATGGATAGCAAGTCAGTCAAAACCAGCAGTGGACAGAAACAGACGGATAGCAAGTCAGTCAAAACCAGCAGTGGACAGAAACAGACGGATAGCAAGTCAGTCAAAACCAGCAGTGAACAGAAACACACGGATAGCAAGTCAGTCAAAACCAGCAGTGGACAGAAACAGATGGATAGCAAGTCAGTCAAAACCAGCAGTGAACAGAAACAGACGGATAGCAAGTCAGTCAACCAGCAGTGGACAGAAACAGACAGATAGCAAGTCAGTCAAAACCAGCAGTGAACAGAAACAGACGGATAGCAAGTCAGTCAAAACCAGCAGTGAACAGAAACAGACGGATAGCAAGTCAGTCAAAACCAGCAGTGAACAGAAACAGATGGATAGCAAGTCAGTCAAAACCAGCAGTGAACAGAAACAGACGGATAGCAAGGCAGTCAAAACCAGCAGTGAACAGAAACAGACGGATAGCAAGTCAGTCAAAACCAGCAGTGAACAGAAACAGACGGATAGCAAGTCAGTCAAAACCAGCAGTGGACAGAAACAGACGGATAGCAAGTCAGTCAAAACCAGCAGTGGACAGAAACAGACGGATAGCAAGTCAGTCAAAACCAGCAGTGAACAGAAACACACGGATAGCAAGTCAGTCAAAACCAGCAGTGGACAGAAACAGATGGATAGCAAGTCAGTCAAAACCAGCAGTGAACAGAAACAGACGGATAGCAAGTCAGTCAAAACCAGCAGTGGACAGAAACAGACAGATAGCAAGTCAGTCAAAACCAGCAGTGAACAGAAACAGACGGATAGCAAGTCAGTCAAAACCAGCAGTGGACAGAAACAGACGGATAGCAAGTCAGTCAAAACCAGCAGTGGACATAAACAGATGGATAGCAGATCCACAAAAAACCCGAGAATAGAACGGATTAACGATGCACTATCAAACCCAAATACCAAACTGTACTGTATGGTTCAGAAGGTTACAATTCCTGTCTTCAATAAACTGAATGGGTTTTTTTACTTCAGAGGGATGAACCCTGTATACACATTCTCAAGGATGAATTGATGACATTGCTTACAGAGTTATTCATAAGGTTTATCAAACCAGCTGCTATAGCATCATGTGAGAATCTGCTGAGCATTGATTTCAAAGATCGGAAGAACCAAAAACACAGGCATGACCTTGTGATTGGTGCAGTCACAAAACAATACTTGAAGGACCAATCACTCTCTGAGGTTGAAGTAGATAAGTTTTTCAGGTCGGTGAGGCAGTACTTCATCGGTGCCTGTGTCTACATCATCTCCAAATTTCCATTGAAATCTGATGTTTTGGAACATAAGAAAATTGGCAATATCCTCAAAAGAAGTGCGTGCAAATTTAATTCGGTTCAGTTCTTTATCGACAGATTGCCATCTCTTCAAGTCAATGATTTGGATTCTGTAGAATCAAGTGGAACCCTTCCTGATTCTATTCTATCATGTGAACGTGCCGACATGACATGGCATTTGATTAGCCAACTGAAAGACAATGATGGGAAGCGTAAGTTTCTTGAGTTAGCTAGTATAGTGAAGGGAGTACTGGTTATTCCACATAGTAATGCAGATAGTGAGAGAGTCGTCAGTTGTGTAAGAAAGAACAGAACTGAGTTTAGACCAACTTTGTCTGAGAAGACATTAGAGTTGCTACTTATTGAAAAAACTAGAATGTTTGCCTCGGCCAAAGTGTGTCACAACCAGGAATATTCTACCAAGTTGATAAGGAAAGCAAAAAGTGCAACTTATGTTAGTCTAAAAACAAAGTCTGAAGCATGTGGATCATCGCTACCAACTAAAATACAGCAACTAATATGGGAGGAAGAGGGTGGGAAAACTATATGAGACACTTGCTACATGTACAGGTAAGGCTGAATTTACAGAATATTATTTATCCCTTTCACTGATGAATTCCCCATATCACATTTCCAAGGCAACCATACAGGAAAACCATTGAATGAATATTTTGAAATTAATTTAATTGGAAGCCATTGCTGCCATCTTCCAGTCAAAGTAATTTCAAAATATTCAACAATGAGTTTTATATCGTCAAGAATATAGTTTTTCGGGATTTGTCAGTGAAATGGTAAACCCTCTAGCACCTAAAACAGGATCTCAATTTATAGGTAACCAATACAAGAAACATCTTGAATGTTTTGAAATTTATTTGATTGTGCATGAAACAGACATAGGTTCCAGTCAAATTCATTTTAAATTTAATTTTCAAAAGGATATTTCTTGAATTGTAAATAATTTGTTGAAAGATTAAAATTTTAAGTCCTGGAAATCATCTTTCATATGACAGAAAGTATTTTTCCAAGATAATCATGGCACTTTCTGTCATAGTAAAGTCATGGGAGATAAAAGCCTTGAACCATGAAGCTCAAGAATCTCATTTTCAAGATAATCATACAAGTACACGTAAGCTGTTGAATATTCTAAAATTAATTTGACTGAAAACTGTTGTTGTCCAAAGCTCAGATTAGTTTCAAAATATTCACAAGAATATCTAGTAAAGTGTAAATGATGCTGCACATTTACTATTTCTTGTTCACAGGGTTAACAACTTAAAACATTGGTAAATTTTCAAAAACTATTTTTGAAAATGAGCTGCCAATGAACATTAGGGTAAAATAGACTCACTTCACAGCCACTGAGGGGGTAATATTTGCCTCCCAAAATGCAGAAGCTCTCTGAGAGCATCTAGATTTCAAAATTTCAGGGGGAGGCCCCCCATCTGGTTTCAGATCTTCCTATTTTGGTCCAGCCAATGTTGGCACCTCTGCTCGTGACATGTCAATGCCCATTTTGTGGAAATCCTAGTGCTTGAACATGACTACTGGCACAAGCATATAATATAATGTTTGCGCAGATGTGGCCACGTTTAAGGCAATTCGAGAATGGTTCAAGGAACAGTTCGCTGACCACAATGATGAGCCCCTAAATACATATATACTAAATTCTGGCCCAAACTATCCAGAAAAATCCTGATACTCAGAAAGGATGCATAGAGAAATTTAAATCGATTCTCTAAAGTGGTTAAAACTCATATCGAACCTACCACAAAAATTAACGCAATTTCCGTACACACTTGGCGCTGTACGACTATCTTTGATGTATCCCCAAAAAATATCGTCTTGTAAGTGAAATTTTTAATGGGACCGCCTAAATATAACATATCCTTTTAGATCGTTTATTACATACACATTACGCCTGCTCGTATTTGAGAGGCTAAGACATTTATTTTACTTGTAACTGGTCCACCAACGTAAGAAGCGAACGTAATGTTTTGATTTCTTGGGCATTCAAACAATTTGTCTCGTATGTCTTATTCCGTGCTGGATCATTTTATGTTTGTTGAAATCTAAAAGAAATAGTGACAAGTTTGAATTGGGAGTTCATTGTATAGCGTGGTTTTTTGTAGCGCGTTTCTTGCAATTTTTTGCATTGTGTCACATTTGGAATCCTGATTAAACATATTACATACATATTACCCACGAATTGACAAAATGATTATTTGTTACAAATTAGAAATTTAGATTTTCAAATTATTCAATCTTACCTTGGGCTCGCAAAGCTTACGTCATGTAAAATTCACTGCTGCCAAATCAAATCGTATTTGCTGATTGTCGTACTCGGCCGATTTGTTGGGATTTCACCAATTTTATGGGCACTATTAGCAAATGGTTACCCAGTAGATGATAATAAACTCAAGTCAAGAACAATAAACTAGTTTAGGACAGTCACCAGTTGTTATTACACCACAAACATCCATTACCATTCAATCACTACTTGCTAAATCAAACCTACTGCATTTAGCACCAGAAAAAGATTTGTATGCTTTCATGCCCCCACCTGCCTATGCCACCTTATTGTACCCTCAACCAGGCTTCTGGTAGAGTACACTCACCATATAGCCGGCATAGACTGGCACCAGTCTGAACTCACTCCTCTTTGACCTAGGTCAATGAGCATGCGTGCGCATGCACATATGAGGCTAACATAGAATCACTTTCAAATTTTTCTGCCAACAGAAAGGTTTGTTTTGCGCCGGTCAAGGTTTTTTGTGCTTGCCATCTGTGTCAGATATTTATTTAAGAGGATTACTTCTTAATATCATGCCTGCAATGAAGTCCCTATTATCTAAGCTACGTGGTAGAGTAACTTTATGGTTTTATATGTATTATTTGTACTTTTGTGTCTTTGTTACTGGTTTTCATGGTGGGACGCCTATAAATATCAATCCTAGGTACCCTTAACATGAAGAGTTCAAAGTTTATTTCTAAAAGGAAACCTTTTACTTATACAGATCTATGATTTGAATTTGCCTTTTCATGCCTTTTCTAGCATGTGCTTTCTCTGCCTTTGTTAGCCATTTGTTAGAGTCGGCTGTATGCTTCATCTTTTCCTATTTTTTCGTTTATATGATTCTCTGAAATCAGCTGAAATGGTGAAATGTTCATCGTCTCTGAAATCAGTTGAAACGGTGAAATGTTCATCGTCTATGTGTGGTCGCCATCACTCATCTGAATTCGCTGGGCACGTGTGCCTTAAATTTTACTTCATGTACACCTAACGTTCTGTGTGGTATTTGCAAGGGGTGATCGCCTGCTTTACAAAAGATTTACTTCAAAGATTTGCTTTCAAATAGGCAGGTGGCCTCTGATCACTCCCCTCCTATTGCTGCAAAGTGCAAACAATCTAGCTCTCCTAAATTAGAAAAAGAAAGAACGCCTGCAGCCGTGGAAGGGGACCGTCCATCTTCTAGTCAGAATAGCGGTGCAGTTTTGGCTCTTCGCCCATTTTGAGTCGTTTGCCACTGTCTTAACTCAGTCTTTGAACGAAAGTAATTCTTCGGCAATTCGAGCAGCGAAAGCGGACAGTGACTCAGATGGAACCGTTCTGAATCCTAAAGGCCATGTCCGTAAGTGGGGGAAACCCGTCTCCCTCACCACGAGACAGATGGTGAGTCCTAAGGCCAAGCAAAAGGATAGCAGGAAGAGAATGGTGGGCTCGTGCAGATCACCCGATTCTCAAACCCATGTAAATCTTGGGGCCAGGCAAGACCCTCAAGTGGTGGTGCCAGACGTGTCCGGTTCACAGATTGCCAATGTTAAAGTCTAAGGTCATTCCAATCATGCGCAACGTTCGTAGGTTGCCTTGTTTTATTTTCTGCTGGTTGCGAGGATAGTTTGATTGTTTCTTCCGGTCCGTGTTCCTCTGGTTCCGCCATTTCTGGGTATTCTGTTGCCCCGCGTCTGCAGGACCTGGGTCAACTGACGACTTCCGTTTCCAGTTCCTGCTCTTCCACTTCCTATCCGGCTTTCGGTGTGGCTGCGCTTCCGGGTCTTCATGATCTTGGTCAGCTTCCACTTGGTGCTTCCGGTTTAAGTAGTTTCGTTTCCGGTTTGACTTTCGGATTTGCTGTTCATTCAGGTTTTTATGATCCTAGTCGTTT
This sequence comes from Chaetoderma sp. LZ-2023a, assembly GCA_034401795.1. Lineage (NCBI taxonomy): Eukaryota > Metazoa > Mollusca > Caudofoveata > Chaetodermatida > Chaetodermatidae > Chaetoderma > Chaetoderma sp. LZ-2023a. The sequence continues at coordinate 750,682 of CM067368.1, forward strand.
TCCGGTGTTAGCTAGAATTTTAAAGACATATCTTTCTTTAGGTGAATGCGGTATATTTTAAACAACGAGAACTGAGGATTCTGACAGATGTAAAAATCATTGACAAAGGATTATCCAAGAAGCACGTCTGCTATCTTTGCCCGTACACTAATCGAAATCTTGTTCATCATCATCGCCAATGTCTTCACATCCGGAAGGAACAACCTTGTTGCTACACGTTTCTCCATGGCAACCGCCACATGCAGCGACACAGTGTAATCCTGATTTGTAGCATGAACATTGCCTTGTTCCACATTGGGTTTTATTAGTAATTTTACAATTACAAAGAATAAATTTCAGAACATTTGTAGGTGCAGCATCGATATCTCATGACTGGGCGCATAACCTTGTTTTCCAACATCCAGCCCCATTCGTACAGATTAAGACACTTGTTATCGAGTTCAGCCCATTGGACAATTTGCAGATGGACACGGAGCCACTCGATCAGTTGGTGAAAGTCTCTCAGGCTCAATTTTATTACACCGTGCAATCATTGCTTGATAGCGCATGTGTCTCAAGGATGTCAGTGATTCAAAATCTTTCTCTCCATAAAGGATACAGAAAACAGATATACCGGCACTACTGACGTCTTGGGGTGTCGTCTCAGTATCAGCCATTTCATGAGCTAGTAACTAGTTTGCTCTGTTTAGACAAGACTTTCATTACATGAGTTTTTCCTTGTCCAAAGGTAGATGAAGTTGTATCGCAACCACTCCATGCATGGATGAACATTATGTTGTCGTGCAATACTGGATTCATCACTTCATGTGCTTCGTGAAGGCTGTACATCTCCACAGTTTTATTCGGTCCATTTGGGATTTTTCTCGTTTACTAGAAATATATCAGCCATGTATGTTTTCCAGTGGTGAATTAGCATAATAAAAATGTCTGTGTCTTCCGCTACAACCATTACTGATTGACCACTTTTCGAAAAGTCCAGAGCAGTTGATACAATCAAGGTGTCTGCATCGCCATCACTACACTTAACAATATAATCCTTAGATTGTAAGAATCTAACAAGAAGCTGTATGAACTGTGTCTTATTCCTCATGTTGGAGAAAAATGCCTCTTGATTTTTGTGACACTTATATATCTGTGACGGTGATATCCGCGGACGTTGTTCCAGAGCGCCTCAGATGTTTGTGGTCTTTTGTGGATGGTCCTTCGTATCCATCGAATACAACACAGCACTTTCTATATTTATTGCTGAGAAAGGTTTCATATTGCTCGACAATTTCTTGACACGTGACATTGTTTTTTCATCTAATATGATAGAGCAGCCAACCACCATCTATTACTGGCATGGTATCTTTCGTAACAGTCAGCTCATGGCTGACATTGTGGAGCTCTTTCTTGATATCCCTGGCTAATTCTGATTTATCTGATTTTCGCATGAAATAGTCTTTGAACAGCGATGTAGGTATGGAAGAAAGTTCATACTTAAAATAAGGTGTGACGTCTTCAGATTCTCGTTTTGCCAGTGCCGTACATCGCAAGAATAAAACACTCGGCTCAAGTTGGATAGTTTTTTCCCAAGCTTGATACCGGGCTGGAGGTCATTCAATGTACGAACTTGTTGAGATCGTTTAATGTGGGCATTACTAACGGCCACGTCATAAAGTGATTGCTGGATCTTCAAACCCACTTGTTCAGCCATGTCACAATTAATTCCATCATCGTCAGATGCCGTTAGCCCAGTTGCCAACGACCTTAGCGTGGACGCCTCCGCATGTTGTTCACTTGTTGCATTTTGACGATTTGTTAAGCTGGTCATTGCCTCATGAACAGCTGCACAGTGATGCATGCTATAGATCCATTGATGCCTAACGCTTTCAGATATGCCACGACCATGTGTCAGACCTCCTCGAGCTTTCATTGATCGCATAAGAATCTGCTCTATGCATAGATCAGTCCATAATCCAGCCCAGTGCTTATCACTCCTACGAACTGCATGGTGACCTGTAGAGAATTTTTTGTAAAACCATGGGTGTTTGGTCGGGAGATCTTTCATCATTTTCAAGTAAAGTATAGCACTTTTTGCATAATTAGTATGCCCTGAAGTCGCGAAAAGATTCAACAGCTTTCCAACAGCTGTGAGATGCCGTTCCCAATCACAGACTCTTTCGCAATGTATGAACTCTCTAATGATGCTTATGTAGTACAGATACAAAATCCAATACTTGGCTGTACGTGACTCGCTTTCCAATTTTGCCTTGTGTTTAATAATACATAGATCTAATGCTACCAGTTCTTCCGAATCGGAAATCTCATTGATTGGTATACATTCGTCTTCTAGAGCACATCAAATCATTTCTTCCAGTTTGATTACTTGATTGGTTGTTAATCTATCTGGCTGTTGTGTACATACAGAATTGGATAGGGCAGCATCTACAGGTAATAGATCATAAATCAGCTTTGTCATAAGCCCTTTTTCAACAAGAAAATGTGCAAGTAAAGCCCTGGAAATTGCTTTTCCCACAAAAATCTGATTAATGGTGTTTGGTCCATACACCTACCCCATGGCAAAGACCCGACCCTTTCATCACATTGCCAATACTACCACATGCACTCATTAGAGGATGGAATCCAGCAAGTCGACAAACCAACCAGTTGAGATCTTTTGCTTTAATAATTTCGACTGCTTTCTGCCAGAGTGGTTGGTCAAATGTGATTCATGCACTGCGTTGAAGAATAAGTACTTGCCATTTCTCAGTACCATCATCAAGGGGCTTGTACAAGTGCTGCATGAATCTAGAATAATTTGGGATTGGTCTACTCAATTTATTAAACACACGTGCTGATTGCCACAGCAGGTTGGCATAATATGATGCTGGTGGCACGATATAGGGTCGTTGGGATTCCAGTATTGGTTGAACTTTAGGGAGGAAAGTGATGTTAACATTGGCCCTACATATTGAACGATTGGTATCCCCTTGTCACCCACTACTAGTTCAGACACTGCCAATTTTGCCATGCGTCTAACATGCTGATCACAGTTTCTTCGGTATCCTTTTACAGCCGACATTGATATTGTACCCATACCATGAAACTGGTTGCCACCATCAAGTGTTCGGACATCATGGTCAGCATTAGCCGAGGCCCACTGTGTGATTTCTGCATCGCTATTTGGTGACAATGTGCCGAGATTTTCCTCTTGTAAAATAGATTGCTTAAACAAAGTTTTAAAAAAAAACCCCGTGAATTGGCCACTATATTGGTGATCATCAAAGAATTCTCCCACGGTTATTTTTGATATAGTTCAACAATTATTATTTTACATGATAGGGTATTGTATCTTCGAAATGTATGCCAATTTTCAGCACTCTAATCGTACGGAAATGTCAGAAATTTGAATTTGCCACCGTGCACCCTATAATAAGGCGCTGCAAGAAATTTGAAAGTAGGAAGATTTCAGTGGTGTAAAAAATTCCGCCCGAGACATATTGGTCAGGACTTTCTTTCTGGGATACTAGAGATAGTGACGATCAAAAATGAGCAGGAATTGATAACATTGGAATTTTCTCCCCAGGTCGCCCAAAAATGGGCTTATTCTACTAGTCTACAATCATTTCTTGTCAACGCAACTCCTCCTAGAGGTCTCAATGGATTAACTTTAAATTTTGTCCACATTATCAGTACCATGTGCAGATGTGCATGTGTTTTTTTCGCGGCCGACAAATTGCTTATTACAGAGTTATCCCCCTTTAAATATCTTGAAGCCGATACATAAACTGCATTGGCAATCATTTATTGTCAGCGCAACTCCTCCTAGAGGTCTCAATGGATTAACTTAAAATTTTGTCGACATTATGAGTATCATGTGTAGATGTGCAGGTGCTTTTTCCGCGTCCAAAAAAATTTTCATTACAGAGTTATCGCCCTTTAAATATCTTAAAGCCGATACATAAACTGCATTGCCAATCATTTCTTGTCAACACAACTCCTGCAGTTTAGCTCCGATTCTTTTGAAAATTGGTACGTGTTATCATTACCGCGTGTAGGTGTGCATGTGCTATCCGTGTACCTGTACGTCCATCTGTCTGTCCAAAATGTACGTATGTTGGTCTGTCAGTTCATCCATCTCTGACAAACATTTCCTGTCAACTCAACGCCTAGAGGTCTCGATGGATTAACTTTAAATTTTGTCCATATCAGTATCATGTGTTATCCGTATACCCCCCCCCCCCCCTCCGTATGTCCATCCGTCTGTCCAAAATGTCTGTATGTCCGTCTGTCAGTCCATCCATCTCTGACAATCATTTCTTGTCAACGCAACTCCTCCTAGAGGTCTCAATGGATTAACTTAAATTGTGTCCACATTATCAGTATCATGTGCAGATGTGTTGCATGTGCTTTTTTCGTAGCCAAAAAATTATTCATTACAGAGTTATCACCCTTTAAATATCTTAAAGCCGATACATAAACTGCATTGCCAATCATTTGTCAACGCAACTCCTAAAGTTTAGCTGCGATTCTTTTGAAACTTGATAAATGTTATCATTACGACATGAAGATGTGCAGGTGCTATCCGTATACTTGTACATCCATCCATCTGTCCAAAATGTATGTTCGTCTGTCGGTCCATCCTTGTCAATGCAACTCCTACAGTTTAGTTACAATTCTTTTGAAACATGGTAAATCTGGTCATTACCATCCGAAGATGTGCATGTGCTTTTTTTGCCGCCAGAAAATTATTCATTACAGCATTATCTCCCTTTAAATACCTTTAAGCCGATACATAAACTGCAGTACCAATCATTTCTTGTCAACACAACTCCTACAGTTTAGCTGTGATTATATTGAAACTTTGAAGGATTCTCATTACCACTTGAAGATGTGCATGTGCTATCCATATGCTTGTACATCCGCTGTCGGTCCGTCAATCTCTGGTAATTTCAAGATGTCAACACAACTACAGTTTAGCTACGATGTATGTTTATCTGAAATGCTTGGATCCGGAGGGATATGCCGTCTTCTGATGGCTCTTGTTTTTCTGTTAGAGGTGTTCCTGATTCTTGTAGACTTCCTTAGGTTCAGGATTTTGGCTCCTCTTCTGGAGTTTTTTCATCTGAATAGTCGTTCCTCTTGTGTCGCCGGTCCTTCCAGTTTTCGTGATGCTGTTTCTGGTTTTGTTTCCCCTGGTGTTCGCTCTTCCTCTGTGCCTGGATCCTCTCCCCAGGTTCATTTTGATAGGGCTTTTATCTCTTCTTTCTCTTCCTCTTTGTCGGCTAAAGACTTCTCTCAGCATGTTTCTGCTTCTTCCTATCTCCTGCATCCTCCAGGTTTTTCCCGTCTTTCTAGTGTTCCTCAGGGTTCTCCTTCTTTAGCTCTAGTGGCTAATTTTCCTTCCTCTTCTTCCTCTTTTTAATCCTCGGATCCTATAATTTCTGTAATTCTTTCTCCTGAATTAGGGTCTCAGATCGTTGATTCTGGATTAGATTTTTCTCTGTTTTCAGTTGTCAGAGATCCCTCTCCATCGTTAGTGGCTTAGATCATCTGTCCTCTCCTTCCATTCAGCAGGCTGGTGTAGAAACTGTTCTTTCTGATCAGTTTTCTTCAGTGTCTGATTCGCTTCTGTTTCCCCTCACATTCTTTATAGGTCTCTCTGCTGATTCTGCTAGAGCTCCTGAATCGTATGCGTCCTCTGAATCTGTTTTCCTTCCTTCCTCATCCTCTCCTTCGCACTGTTCTTCGACGGTCCCAAAATCGGACAGGGTCAGGGATTTGAAGAGGTTTTACCCAATGCGGGCATCCTCGGATGACTGGTCGTTGTCTCACAGGTGGATCGCAGAGAAACTTTCTCTTCCGCTTAAGGACGAATATGATTCTGATCGTCCATCCTATGGTTCTGCTCTCTTCTGAGGCTTTTTTCTCCTCCACAGGTTCTCCCTATAGATAATTTGCTCATTGATATGTTGGATTTTTACGTGAATGACATTTTGTCTAATGAAGTTCCTTTGGCTCCAAAATCTGATGCCCCGGTTCAGGTTTCCAAGGATGATTTTTTAAAGGTAGCCTCTACTCAATCTGTTGTCGGTCCGACTTGCGACATTATTTCTCAATCCGTACCTGGTGGTCGTTCTCGTGATTCCTCATTGACTGATCTCTAAGTGGGAGTCGGTGTGTAGGGCTCGGTTGAAATCTGTAATTTGTTAGCTCTTCTCTCTGAGGCTGTTTTAGTTGCTCAGGATCGTGGTGAGCAGAATCATGCAGCGGTTTTACATTGTCTTGCTGATGTTTCTCGTGGTTCACTCAATCCTGTCTGTCGTTCTTTAGGTTTCATTACGTCCAAGAGGAGATCCAGAAAGCTTCAGGATGTTTGTATTTCTAGCAATCTTAATCAGAATTTGATTTCAGCCCCTCCGTTTGGCCAAGACATCTGTGGCCTTTGTTCCTCGGGTCTCATCTGAGCTGAGTCTGAGTGCCTTAAGTCCACCAAGGAGATCACGGTTCAGATTTCAGTGACTAAGCTCCTAGCAAGAGAGATTTTTCCTTGGTTAAGAGTCCGAATTCCTCCCCTAGGAGGAAGTCTGAAACCGGATGAGTTTGTGCATTTCCGTCGAGTTATTACCAATTCTAATAGATCCCGCTCCAATCAGGAGAAGCTTTCCGCTTTAGAGGAAGAGTTAGAATTCATGATCATCAAGGAGGCCATAGAGGAGGTTCCCAGTTGGAGAGTAGACCCGGGATACTATTCAACAATTTTCTTAGTGTCCAAAAAGACAGGGGCTTGGCATCCAATAATCAATTTAAAGACGTTAAATCTCCTTATTCTCACCCACAAGTTCAAAATGAAGACCATTTCTCAAGTTATTGCGAGTCTAGCTCCAGGTATGTGGACTGCAAGATTCTTCCTCAGGGTCTTGGGCTTGATGGTCAGCATCGAGAATGTTATTCCCTGGGCGGCGCTGATGAGAAGACCTTTCAAATGTATCTGATGTCTCTTTGGAGCAGTCAGTTCATTCCATTTACAGTCAGATTCCAATAAGAGAGCATCTAATTACTCATTTGGATTTTTGGAGGGATCGTGCTCTTCTCTTAAGAGGTGTCCCTCTGGTGAGTCCTCCACAGAGGTGTTTATTTTCCCAGATGCCTCCCAGGAGGGGTGGGGAGCAGTCTGGGATTCCCTGTCAGTTTTAGGCCTTTGGTCCCTGGAGGAGTCAACAGCCGATATCAATATTCTGGAATTATGGGCCGTCAGGAAGGCTCTCATTTTGTGGGAGTGAGGGGTCTCAAAATCTCGATTCGTTCAAACAATTCCACAGTGGTCTCCTACATCAACAAACAGGGGAGAACGAGTTCTTCTCTTCTTTGCATGGAAGTTTGGAAACTTCTGTGGTGCCGCAAGCATCAAATCTTTCTTGTTGCACGCCATGTATGTCCCAGGCAGGTTGAATCTTCTTGCGGACCAGTTGTCGAGGCCAAGCAAATTTGCTCACACGGAGTGGCAGCTAAAGAAGTCGGTTGTCAAAGTGATTTTCCTCCTGGGTCGTCCCCATGTTGATCTTTTCACGACCTCTAAATGCCCAGATCTCCTGCTTCATGTCCCCTTTTCTGGACACCCAGGCTCTAGCAGCGGATGCCCTGCCCCGTCTCAGTCCTGGACAGGATGTTCGCATACGCATTCCCTCCAACAATTCTGATACTGTTAGTGTTGAAGAAGATCAGGGAGCAGATCTGTGAAATTCTCCTGGTAGCTCAGTTTTGGCCAAAAACGTTTCTGGTTTGTAGACCGTCTAGATCTTCTGGTAGACTTTCCTCGTCTTCTTCCAGAATCCCCAGACCTTCTGTCTCAAGTCAGGGGCAAATGCCTTCATCCCAATCCGGAAATCTTCAGTCTGTGCGTCTGTAGGATTTTGTGCATTCGGTCCCTCCGATCCCGTTTTCTCCAAGATCTCAAGAAATTCTCGATTCGACCAGGTGAGAGTCAAGCAGGCGTGTTTACAAGGGTAGACTTAAAACTTTTGGAGATTGGTGCTCTAATAATGGTTTCCTACCCGATTCTGTTTCTATATCCCAAGTGTTAGATTTTTTGTCTTACCTGTTTGATTCTTTGAATTTATCAGCTACTCCTGTTAGGGGATATAGATTTTCCTTGGCTTCTTCTCTTCTGTGCCTTTTAAATGCCGATGTCAAAGACACTAAGATTTTAAATGCTTTTATTAGAGGTTTGGGTAACAATCGTCCTCCAGTGCCTAAGCCCTTACCCTCTTGGAATTTGGCATTGGTCCTTCAGGTCTTGGCAGGTAGTCATTTTGAACCAATTGGTTCCATTAGACTTAAACTTTTAACTCTTAAAGCCATTTTTCTAGTCGCATCCGCTTCAGCCAGAAGATCTGAGATCCGCACTCTTTCCGCGGAGAAGGATAGATCTATTGAGACGGGGACGGTTTAATTCTTTATCCCAGAAGGGAATTTTTTATCAAAGACTCGATCCAACCGTCACCCTGCTAAGCCGATTATCCTGAAATCTTTAACATCTTTCTCGCCTTCAGATAAATTCTGGTGTCCGGTTAGAGCTCTTAAGGCTTATAAATCTTGTACTGATTTTAAAAGATCTGTTAAAACCCATCTATGGGTTCCATACGCGGAAGAGGTAGCCAGACCTGTTTCCAAAGCCTCTATTGCCAGATGGATATGCGATACTATTCGAATCTGTTACGAGATAGCTTCATCTGGTGAAATACAATTGGCTCATATTAAAGCTCATGACATTCATGGAATGGCTTCTTCTTTCGCCTTATTTGCCGTTTCATCCTTATATGATGTTATGCAAGTGGCCGGCTGGAAGTCGGAATCGACCTTTACCTCCTTTTACCTTAAGGATCAGAGTCCAACGGGTTCCTTCTTTAGAAATATAACCATTTTAACTAAGCAAGCTAAAGACCATTTACCAAGCACATCTCGCCATTTTCGTTAGGCTCTATGCCTGTGTTGATATGGGTGAGAATCTTTATTTGTGTCTTGTTTAGTTTTATTTGGTTGTTCATTTTACTTGTTTGATAATCACTGTGTGATTGAAATTGATGCACTTATGTTTATTTGATTAATCTTTAGTTGTGTATGTTTTATTTTATACTTACTTTGAGCTTCTCAAATCTCCACCCACCAAGGGTTTTTAAGTGGGCCACTGGCCAATTCTACAGGTTTAGCAAGTAGTGATTGAACGGTAATGGATGTTTGTGGTGTAATAACAACCCCCAACAGACATACACAAACCCCTTGTGGGTTGATCTGTAGTTTTATTAACCACTATAAACATACTTACCGTTCAATCACTACGACCTGCCCTCAGCCACCCCGCATGGGAATGATTTGAGAATCTCTATTCTTTCTTGCATCTAAATTTGGAAAGTGATACTATGTTACTCTTAGCCTCCTCTGCGCATGCGCGCACACTCATTGACCTAGGTCAAAGACGAGTGAGTTCAGACTGGTGCCAGTCTATGCGGGCTATATGGTGAGTGTACTCTACCAGAAGCCTGGTTGAGGGTACAATGAGGTGGTATAGGCAGGTGGGGGCATGAAAGTAAGCATAAAAATCTTTTTCTGGTGCTAAATGCAGATAGTTTGATTTAGCAAGTAGTGATTGAACGGTAAGTATGTTTATAGTGGTTAATAAAACTACAGATCAACCCACAAGGGGGTGTCTGTTGGGGGATTTCGCGTAATGGCGATTTTACGGATGGTTTTTCAGTTTTTTATTTTCGTAATAGTTGTTAAACCGTCGCCATAAAAAACGTGAGCCGGTGTGAAACGGGTATACCGCCCTGGCCTAGTTACGCTTAATCTCTAGTAAACCATTCATGACATGAAGTTGATTAATTTTTTTAAGCTGTTACTGAAAGGTGTTGTTACAGCCTCTAGTGAAAATGATTTTAAAAATTCAACAAAATAGTTTGTGTGATAAATAGTATGTGTTGTATCTGCTGTAGAGTTGAAATGGTTATAGATATGCTATGATATGCCAATGTAGTCGCTATCTCATGTCTACCTCTAATATACATGTTATATATGGATGTCAATGATATAGCTATGATATACCTATGTTATATATGGACTTCAATGATATAGCTATATGTCTACCTCTGGTATACATGTTATATATGGACGTCAATGATATAGCTATATGTCTACCTCTGGTATACATGTTATATACGGACTTCAATGATATAGCTATATGTTTACCTCTGGTATACATGTTATATATGGACTTCAATGATATAGCTATATGAATACCTCTGGTATACATGTTATATATGGACGTCAATGATATAGCTATATGTCTACCTCTGGTATACATGTTATATATGGACTTCAATGATATAGCTATATGTCTACCTCTGGTATACATGTTATATATGGACTTCAATGATATAGCTATATGTGTACCTCTGGCATATATGTTATATATGGACTTCAATGATATAGCTATATGTCTACCTCTGGTATGCATGTTATATATGGACTTCAATGATATAGCTATATGTCTGCCTCTGGTATACATGTTATATATGGACTTCAATGATATAGCTATATGTCTGCCTCTGGTATACATGTTATATATGGACTTCAATGATATAGCTATATGTCTGCCTCTGGTATACATGTTATATATGGACTTCAATGATATAGCTATATGTCTACCTCTGGTATACATGTTATATATGGACTTCAATGATATAGCTATATGTCTACCTCTGGTATACATGTTATATATGGACTTCAATGATATAGCTATATGTCTACCTCTGGTATACATGTTATATATGGACTTCAATGATATAGCTATATGTCTACCTCTGGTATACATGTTATATATGGACTTCAATGATATAGCTATATGTCTACCTCTGGTATACATGTTATATATGGACGTCAATGATATAGCTATATGTCTACCTCTGGTATACATGTTATATATGGACTTCAATGATATAGCTATATGTGTACCTCTGGTATACATGTGATATATGGACTTCAATGATATAGCTATATGTCTACCTCTGGTATACATGTTATATATGGACTTCAATGATATAGCTATATGTCTACCTCTGGTATACATGTTATATATGGACTTCAATGATATAGCTATATGTCTACCTCTGGTATACATGTTATATATGGACTTCAATGATATAGCTATATGTCTACCTCTGGTATGCATGTTATATATGGACTTCAATGATATAGCTATATGTCTACCTCTGGTATACATGTTATATATGGACTTCAATGATATAGCTATATGTCTACCTCTGGTGTACATGTTATATATGGACTTCAATGATATAGCTATATGTCTACCTCTGGTATACATGTTATATATGGACTTCAATGATATAGCTATATGTCTACCTCTGGCATACATGTTATATATGGACGTCAATGATATAGCTATGATATACCTATGTTATATATGGACTTCAATGATATAGCTATATGTCTACCTCTGGTATACATGTTATATATGAACTTCAATGATATAGCTATATGTCTACCTCTGGCATACATGTTTTATATGGACTTCAATGATATAGCTATATGTCTACCTCTGGTATACATGTTATATATGGACTTCAATGATATAGCTATATGTCTACCTCTGGTATACATGTTATATATGGACTTCAATGATATAGCTATATGTCTGCCTCTGGTATACATGTTATATATGGACTTCAATGATATAGCTATATGTCTACCTCTGGTATACATGTTATATATGGACTTCAATGATATAGCTATATGTCTACCTCTGGTATACATGTTATATATGGACTTCAATGATATAGCTATATGTCTACCTCTAGTATACATGTTATATATGGACTTCAATGATATAGCTATATGTCTACCTCTGGTATACATGTTATATATGGACTTCAATGATATAGCTATATGTCTACCTCTGGTATACATGTTATATATGGACTTCAATGATATAGCTATATGTCTACCTCTGGTATACATGTTATATATGGACTTCAATGATATAGCTATATGTCTACCTCTGGTATACATGTTATATATGGACTTCAATGATATAGCTATATGTCTACCTCTAGTATACATGTTATATATGGACTTCAATGATATAGCTATATGTCTACCTCTGGTATACATGTTATATATGGACTTCAGTGATATAGCTATATGTCTACCTCTGGTATACATGTTATATATGGACGTCAATGATATAGCTATATGTGTACCTCTGGTATACATGTTATATATGGACTTCAATGATATAGCTATATGTCTACCTCTGGTATACAAGTTATATATGGACGTCAATGATATAGCTATGATATACCTATGTTATATATGGACTTCAATGATATAGCTATATGTCTACCTCTAGTATACATGTTATATATGGACTTCAATGATATAGCTATATGTCTACCTCTGGTATACATGTTATATATGGACTTCAATGATATAGCTATATGTCTACCTCTAGTATACATGTTATATATGGACTTCAATGATATAGCTATATGTCTACCTCTGGTATATATGGACTTCAGTGATATAGCTATATGTCTACCTCTAGTATACATGTTATATATGTACGTCAATGATATAGCTATATGTCTACCTCTGGTATACATGTTATATATGGACCTCAATGATATAGCTATATGTCTACCTCTAGTATGCATGTCATATATGGACCTCAATGATATAGCTATATGTCTACCTCTAGTATGCATGTTATATATGGACCTCAATGATATAGCTAGATGTCTACCTCTGGTATACATGTTATATATGGACTTCAATGATATAGCTATATGTCTACCTCTGGTATACATGTTATATATGGACTTCAATGATATAGCTATATGTCTACCTCTGGTATACATGTTATATATGGACTTCAATGATATAGCTATATGTCTACCTCTAGTATACATGTTATATATGGACTTCAATGATATAGCTATATGTCTACCTCTGGTATACATGTTATATATGGACGTCAATGATATAGCTATATGTCTACCTCTGGTATACATGTTATATATGGACTTCAATGATATAGCTATATGTCTACCTCTGGTATACATGTTATATATGGACGTCAATGATATAGCTATGATATACCTATGTTATATATGGACTTCAATGATATAGCTATATGTCTACCTCTAGTATACATGTTATATATGGACTTCAATGATATAGCTATATGTCTACCTCTGGTATACATGTTATATATGGACTTCAATGATATAGCTATATGTCTACCTCTAGTATACATGTTATATATGGACTTCAATGATATAGCTATATGTCTACCTCTGGTATATATGGACTTCAATGATATAGCTATATGTCTACCTCTAGTATACATGTTATATATGTACGTCAATGATATAGCTATATGTCTACCTCTGGTATACATGTTATATATGGACCTCAATGATATAGCTATATGTCTACCTCTAGTATGCATGTCATATATGGACCTCAATGATATAGCTATATGTCTACCTCTAGTATGCATGTTATATATGGACCTCAATGATATAGCTAGATGTCTACCTCTAGTATACATGTTATATATGGACGTCAATGATATAGCTATATGTCTACCTCTAGTATACATGTTATATATGGACCTCAATGATATAGCTATATGTCTACCTCTAGTATACATGTTATATATGGACTTCAATGATATAGCTATATGTCTGCCTCTAGTATACATGTTATATATGGACTTCAATGATATAGCTATATGTCTACCTCTGGTATGCATGTTATATATGGACTTCAATGATATAGCTATATGTCTACCTCTAGTATACATGTTATATATGGACCTCAATGATATAGCTATATGTCTACCTCTAGTATGCATGTTATATATGGACTTCAATGATATAGCTATATGTCTGCCTCTAGTATACATGTTATATATGGACTTCAATGATATAGCTATATGTCTACCTCTAGTATACATGTTATATATGGACTTCAATGATATAGCTATATGTCTACCTCTAGTATGCATGTTATATATGGACCTCAATGATATAGCTATATGTCTACCTCTAGTATACATGTTATATATGGACTTCAATGATATAGCTATATGTCTACCTCTGGTATACATGTTATATATGGACCTCAATGATATAGCTATATGTCTACCTCTGGTATACATTTTATATATGGACCTAAATGATATAGCTATATGTCTACCTCTAGTATGCATGTTATATATGGACCTCAATGATATAGCTATATGTCTGCCTCTAGTATGCATGTTATATATGGACGTCAATGATATAGCTATATGTCTACCTCTAGTATACATGTTATATATGGACGTCAATGATATAGCTATATGTCTACCTCTAGTATGCATGTTATATATGGACCTCAATGATATAGCTATATGTCTGCCTCTAGTATACATGTTATATATGGACGTCAATGATATAGCTATATGTCTACCTCTAGTATACATGTTATATATGGACGTCAATGATATAGCTATATGTCTACCTCTAGTATGCATGTTGTATATGGACTTCAATGATATAGCTATATGTCTACCTCTAGTATGCATGTTATATATGGACCTCAATGATATAGCTATATGTCTACCTCTAGTATACATGTTATATATGGACCTCAATGATATAGCTATATGTCTACCTCTAGTATGCATGTTATATATGGACTTCAATGATATAGCTATATGTCTACCTCTAGTATACATGTTATATATGGACCTCAATGATATACCTATATGTCTACCTCTAGTATGCATGTTATATATGGACTTCAATGATATAGCTATATGTCTGCCTCTAGTATACATGTTATATATGGACTTCAATGATATAGCTATATGTCTACCTCTAGTATACATGTTATATATGGACTTCAATGATATAGCTATATGTCTACCTCTAGTATGCATGTTATATATGGACCTCAATGATATAGCTATATGTCTACCTCTAGTATACATGTTATATATGGACTTCAATGATATAGCTATATGTCTACCTCTGGTATACATGTTATATATGGACCTCAATGATATAGCTATATGTCTACCTCTGGTATACATGTTATATATGGACCTAAATGATATAGCTATATGTCTACCTCTAGTATGCATGTTATATATGGACCTCAATGATATAGCTATATGTCTGCCTCTAGTATGCATGTTATATATGGACGTCAATGATATAGCTATATGTCTACCTCTAGTATACATGTTATATATGGACGTCAATGATATAGCTATATGTCTACCTCTAGTATGCATGTTATATATGGACCTCAATGATATAGCTATATGTCTGCCTCTAGTATACATGTTATATATGGACGTCAATGATATAGCTATATGTCTACCTCTAGTATACATGTTATATATGGACGTCAATGATATAGCTATATGTCTACCTCTAGTATGCATGTTGTATATGGACTTCAATGATATAGCTATATGTCTACCTCTAGTATGCATGTTATATATGGACCTCAATGATATAGCTATATGTCTACCTCTAGTATACATGTTATATATGGACGTCAATGATATAGCTATATGTCTACCTCTAGTATACATGTTATATATGGACCTCAATGATATAGCTATATGTCTACCTCTAGTATACATGTTATATATGGACTTCAATGATATAGCTATATGTCTGCCTCTAGTATACATGTTATATATGGACTTCAATGATATAGCTATATGTCTACCTCTAGTATACATGTTATATATGGACTTCAATGATATAGCTATATGTCTACCTCTAGTATACATGTTATATATGGACTTCAATGATATAGCTATATGTCTACCTCTAGTATACATGTTATATATGGACGTCAATGATATAGCTATATGTCTACCTCTAGTATACATGTTATATATGGACTTCAATGATATAGCTATATGTCTACCTCTAGTATACATGTTATATATGGACTTCAATGATATAGCTATATGTCTACCTCTAGTATGCATGTTATATATGGACTTCAATGATATAGCTATATGTCTACCTCTAGTATACATGTTATATATGGACTTCAATGATATAGCTATATGTCTACCTCTAGTATACATGTTATATATGGACTTCAATGATATAGCTATATGTCTACCTCTAGTATACATGTTATATATGGACCTCAATGATATAGCTATATGTCTACCTCTAGTATACATGTTATATATGGACTTCAATGATATAGCTATATGTCTACCTCTAGTATACATGTTATATATGGACTTCAATGATATAGCTATATGTCTGCCTCTAGTATACATGTTATATATGGACGTCAATGATATAGCTATATGTCTACCTCTAGTATACATGTTATATATGGACGTCAATGATATAGCTATATGTCTACCTCTAGTATGCATGTTGTATATGGACTTCAATGATATAGCTATATGTCTACCTCTAGTATGCATGTTATATATGGACCTCAATGATATAGCTATATGTCTACCTCTAGTATACATGTTATATATGGACGTCAATGATATAGCTATATGTCTACCTCTAGTATACATGTTATATATGGACCTCAATGATATAGCTATATGTCTACCTCTAGTATACATGTTATATATGGACTTCAATGATATAGCTATATGTCTGCCTCTAGTATACATGTTATATATGGACTTCAATGATATAGCTATATGTCTACCTCTGGTATACATGTTATATATGGACTTCAATGATATAGCTATATGTCTACCTCTAGTATACATGTTATATATGGACTTCAATGATATAGCTATATGTCTACCTCTAGTATACATGTTATATATGGACGTCAATGATATAGCTATATGTCTACCTCTAGTATACATGTTATATATGGACCTCAATGATATAGCTATATGTCTACCTCTAGTATACATGTTATATATGGACTTCAATGATATAGCTATATGTCTACCTCTGGTATACATGTTATATATGGACCTCAATGATATAGCTATATGTCTACCTCTGGTATACATGTTATATATGGACTTCAATGATATAGCTATATGTCTACCTCTAGTATGCATGTTATATATGGACTTCAATGATATAGCTATATGTCTACCTCTAGTATACATGTTATATATGGACTTCAATGATATAGCTATATGTCTACCTCTAGTATGCATGTTATATATGGACTTCAATGATATAGCTATATGTCTACCTCTGGTATACATGTTATATATGGACGTCAATGATATAGCTATATGTCTACCTCTAGTATGCATGTTATATATGGACCTCAATGATATAGCTATATGTCTGCCTCTAGTATACATGTTATATATGGACGTCAATGATATAGCTATATGTCTACCTCTAGTATACATGTTATATATGGACATCAATGATATAGCTATATGTCTACCTCTAGTATGCATGTTGTATATGGACTTCAATGATATAGCTATATGTCTACCTCTAGTATGCATGTTATATATGGACCTCAATGATATAGCTATATGTCTACCTCTAGTATACATGTTATATATGGACGTCAATGATATAGCTATATGTCTACCTCTAGTATACATGTTATATATGGACCTCAATGATATAGCTATATGTCTACCTCTAGTATACATGTTATATATGGACTTCAATGATATAGCTATATGTCTGCCTCTAGTATACATGTTATATATGGACTTCAATGATATAGCTATATGTCTACCTCTGGTATACATGTTATATATGGACTTCAATGATATAGCTATATGTCTACCTCTAGTATACATGTTATATATGGACTTCAATGATATAGCTATGTGTCTACCTCTAGTATACATGTTATATATGGACGTCAATGATATAGCTATATGTCTACCTCTAGTATACATGTTATATATGGACCTCAATGATATAGCTATATGTCTACCTCTAGTATACATGTTATATATGGACTTCATTGATATAGCTATATGTCTACCTCTGGTATACATGTTATATATGGACCTCAATGATATAGCTATATGTCTACCTCTAGTATACATGTTATATATGGACTTCAATGATATAGCTATATGTCTACCTCTGGTATACATGTTATATATGGACTTCAATGATATAGCTATATGTCTACCTCTAGTATGCATGTTATATATGGACTTCAATGATATAGCTATATGTCTACCTCTAGTATACATGTTATATATGGACTTCAATGATATAGCTATATGTCTACCTCTAGTATGCATGTTATATATGGACTTCAATGATATAGCTATATGTCTACCTCTGGTATACATGTTATATATGGACGTCAATGATATAGCTATATGTCTACCTCTAGTATGCCTGTTATATATGGACGTCAATGATATAGCTATATGTCTACCTCTAGTATACATGTTATATATGGACCTCAATGATATAGCTATATGTCTACCTCTAGTATGCATGTTATATATGGACTTCAATGATATAGCTATATGTCTACCTCTAGTATGCATGTTATATATGGACTTCAATGATATAGCTATATGTCTACCTCTAGTATGCATGTTATATATGGACGTCAATGATATAGCTATATGTCTACCTCTAGTATACATGTTATATATGGACTTCAATGATATAGCTATATGTCTACCTCTGGTATATATGGACTTCAATGATATAGCTATATGTCTACCTCTAGTATACATGTTATATATGTACGTCAATGATATAGCTATATGTCTACCTCTGGTATACATGTTATATATGGACCTCAATGATATAGCTATATGTCTACCTCTAGTATGCATGTCATATATGGACCTCAATGATATAGCTATATGTCTACCTCTAGTATGCATGTTATATATGGACGTCAATGATATAGCTATATGTCTACCTCTAGTATGCATGTTATATATGGACGTCAATGATATAGCTATATGTCTACCTCTAGTATACATGTTATATATGGACTTCAATGATATAGCTATATGTCTACCTCTAGTATACATGTTATATATGGACCTCAATGATATAGCTATATGTCTACCTCTGGTATACATGTTATATATGGACCTAAATGATATAGCTATATGTCTACCTCTGGTATGCATGTTATATATGGACGTCAATGATATAGCTATATGTCTACCTCTAGTATACATGTTATATATGGACCTCAATGATATAGCTATATGTCTACCTCTAGTATACATGTTATATATGGACTTCAATGATATAGCTATATGTCTGCCTCTAGTATACATGTTATATATGGACTTCAATGATATAGCTATATGTCTACCTCTGGTATACATGTTATATATGGACTTCAATGATATAGCTATATGTCTACCTCTAGTATACATGTTATATATGGACTTCAATGATATAGCTATATGTCTACCTCTAGTATACATGTTATATATGGACGTCAATGATATAGCTATATGTCTACCTCTAGTATACATGTTATATATGGACCTCAATGATATAGCTATATGTCTACCTCTAGTATACATGTTATATATGGACTTCATTGATATAGCTATATGTCTACCTCTGGTATACATGTTATATATGGACCTCAATGATATAGCTATATGTCTACCTCTAGTATACATGTTATATATGGACTTCAATGATATAGCTATATGTCTACCTCTGGTATACATGTTATATATGGACTTCAATGATATAGCTATATGTCTACCTCTAGTATGCATGTTATATATGGACTTCAATGATATAGCTATATGTCTACCTCTAGTATACATGTTATATATGGACTTCAATGATATAGCTATATGTCTACCTCTAGTATGCATGTTATATATGGACTTCAATGATATAGCTATATGTCTACCTCTGGTATACATGTTATATATGGACGTCAATGATATAGCTATATGTCTACCTCTAGTATGCCTGTTATATATGGACGTCAATGATATAGCTATATGTCTACCTCTAGTATACATGTTATATATGGACCTCAATGATATAGCTATATGTCTACCTCTAGTATGCATGTTATATATGGACTTCAATGATATAGCTATATGTCTACCTCTGGTATACATGTTATATATGGACGTCAATGATATAGCTATATGTCTACCTCTAGTATGCATGTTATATATGGACGTCAATGATATAGCTATATGTCTACCTCTAGTATACATGTTATATATGGACTTCAATGATATAGCTATATGTCTACCTCTGGTATATATGGACTTCAATGATATAGCTATATGTCTACCTCTAGTATACATGTTATATATGGACTTCAATGATATAGCTATATGTCTACCTCTAGTATACATGTTATATATGGACCTCAATGATATAGCTATATGTCTACCTCTAGTATACATGTTATATATGGACTTCAATGATATAGCTATATGTCTGCCTCTAGTATACATGTTATATATGGACCTCAATGATATAGCTATATGTCTACCTCTAGTATACATGTTATATATGGACGTCAATGATATAGCTATATGTCTACCTCTAGTATGCATGTTGTATATGGACTTCAATGATATAGCTATATGTCTACCTCTAGTATGCATGTTATATATGGACCTCAATGATATAGCTATATGTCTACCTCTAGTATACATGTTATATATGGACGTCAATGATATAGCTATATGTCTACCTCTAGTATACATGTTATATATGGACCTCAATGATATAGCTATATGTCTACCTCTAGTATACATGTTATATATGGACTTCAATGATATAGCTATATGTCTGCCTCTAGTATACATGTTATATATGGACTTCAATGATATAGCTATATGTCTACCTCTGGTATACATGTTATATATGGACTTCAATGATATAGCTATATGTCTACCTCTAGTATACATGTTATATATGGACTTCAATGATATAGCTATATGTCTACCTCTAGTATACATGTTATATATGGACGTCAATGATATAGCTATATGTCTACCTCTAGTATACATGTTATATATGGACCTCAATGATATAGCTATATGTCTACCTCTAGTATACATGTTATATATGGACTTCTATGATATAGCTATATGTCTACCTCTGGTATACATGTTATATATGGACCTCAATGATATAGCTATATGTCTACCTCTGGTATACATGTTATATATGGACTTCAATGATATAGCTATATGTCTACCTCTAGTATGCATGTTATATATGGACTTCAATGATATAGCTATATGTCTACCTCTAGTATACATGTTATATATGGACTTCAATGATATAGCTATATGTCTACCTCTAGTATGCATGTTATATATGGACTTCAATGATATAGCTATATGTCTACCTCTGGTATACATGTTATATATGGACGTCAATGATATAGCTATATGTCTACCTCTAGTATGCATGTTATATATGGACCTCAATGATATAGCTATATGTCTGCCTCTAGTATACATGTTATATATGGACGTCAATGATATAGCTATATGTCTACCTCTAGTATACATGTTATATATGGACATCAATGATATAGCTATATGTCTACCTCTAGTATGCATGTTGTATATGGACTTCAATGATATAGCTATATGTCTACCTCTAGTATGCATGTTATATATGGACCTCAATGATATAGCTATATGTCTACCTCTAGTATACATGTTATATATGGACGTCAATGATATAGCTATATGTCTACCTCTAGTATACATGTTATATATGGACCTCAATGATATAGCTATATGTCTACCTCTAGTATACATGTTATATATGGACTTCAATGATATAGCTATATGTCTGCCTCTAGTATACATGTTATATATGGACTTCAATGATATAGCTATATGTCTACCTCTGGTATACATGTTATATATGGACTTCAATGATATAGCTATATGTCTACCTCTAGTATACATGTTATATATGGACTTCAATGATATAGCTATGTGTCTACCTCTAGTATACATGTTATATATGGACGTCAATGATATAGCTATATGTCTACCTCTAGTATACATGTTATATATGGACCTCAATGATATAGCTATATGTCTACCTCTAGTATACATGTTATATATGGACTTCATTGATATAGCTATATGTCTACCTCTGGTATACATGTTATATATGGACCTCAATGATATAGCTATATGTCTACCTCTAGTATACATGTTATATATGGACTTCAATGATATAGCTATATGTCTACCTCTGGTATACATGTTATATATGGACTTCAATGATATAGCTATATGTCTACCTCTAGTATGCATGTTATATATGGACTTCAATGATATAGCTATATGTCTACCTCTAGTATACATGTTATATATGGACTTCAATGATATAGCTATATGTCTACCTCTAGTATGCATGTTATATATGGACTTCAATGATATAGCTATATGTCTACCTCTGGTATACATGTTATATATGGACGTCAATGATATAGCTATATGTCTACCTCTAGTATGCCTGTTATATATGGACGTCAATGATATAGCTATATGTCTACCTCTAGTATACATGTTATATATGGACCTCAATGATATAGCTATATGTCTACCTCTAGTATGCATGTTATATATG
This sequence comes from Chaetoderma sp. LZ-2023a, assembly GCA_034401795.1. Taxonomy (NCBI): domain Eukaryota; kingdom Metazoa; phylum Mollusca; class Caudofoveata; order Chaetodermatida; family Chaetodermatidae; genus Chaetoderma; species Chaetoderma sp. LZ-2023a. Next base: position 773,310 of record CM067368.1, read on the forward strand.
GACTTCAATGATATAGCTATATGTCTACCTCTGGTATACATGTTATATATGGACGTCAATGATATAGCTATATGTCTACCTCTAGTATGCATGTTATATATGGACGTCAATGATATAGCTATATGTCTACCTCTAGTATACATGTTATATATGGACTTCAATGATATAGCTATATGTCTACCTCTGGTATATATGGACTTCAATGATATAGCTATATGTCTACCTCTAGTATACATGTTATATATGTACGTCAATGATATAGCTATATGTCTACCTCTGGTATACATGTTATATATGGACCTCAATGATATAGCTATATGTCTACCTCTAGTATGCATGTCATATATGGACCTCAATGATATAGCTATATGTCTACCTCTAGTATGCATGTTATATATGGACGTCAATGATATAGCTATATGTCTACCTCTAGTATGCATGTTATATATGGACGTCAATGATATAGCTATATGTCTACCTCTAGTATACATGTTATATATGGACTTCAATGATATAGCTATATGTCTACCTCTAGTATACATGTTATATATGGACCTCAATGATATAGCTATATGTCTACCTCTGGTATACATGTTATATATGGACCTAAATGATATAGCTATATGTCTACCTCTGGTATGCATGTTATATATGGACGTCAATGATATAGCTATATGTCTACCTCTAGTATACATGTTATATATGGACCTCAATGATATAGCTATATGTCTACCTCTAGTATACATGTTATATATGGACCTCAATGATATAGCTATATGTCTACCTCTAGTATACATGTTATATATGGACCTCAATGATATAGCTATATGTCTACCTCTAGTATACATGTTATATATGGACTTCAATGATATAGCTATATGTCTACCTCTGGTATACATGTTATATATGGACTTCAATGATATAGCTATATGTCTACCTCTAGTATACATGTTATATATGGACGTCAATGATATAGCTATATGTCTACCTCTAGTATACATGTTATATATGGACCTCAATGATATAGCTATATGTCTACCTCTAGTATACATGTTATATATGGACTTCATTGATATAGCTATATGTCTACCTCTGGTATACATGTTATATATGGACCTCAATGATATAGCTATATGTCTACCTCTAGTATACATGTTATATATGGACTTCAATGATATAGCTATATGTCTACCTCTGGTATACATGTTATATATGGACTTCAATGATATAGCTATATGTCTACCTCTAGTATGCATGTTATATATGGACTTCAATGATATAGCTATATGTCTACCTCTAGTATACATGTTATATATGGACTTCAATGATATAGCTATATGTCTACCTCTAGTATGCATGTTATATATGGACTTCAATGATATAGCTATATGTCTACCTCTGGTATACATGTTATATATGGACGTCAATGATATAGCTATATGTCTACCTCTAGTATGCCTGTTATATATGGACGTCAATGATATAGCTATATGTCTACCTCTAGTATACATGTTATATATGGACCTCAATGATATAGCTATATGTCTACCTCTAGTATGCATGTTATATATGGACTTCAATGATATAGCTATATGTCTACCTCTGGTATACATGTTATATATGGACGTCAATGATATAGCTATATGTCTACCTCTAGTATGCATGTTATATATGGACGTCAATGATATAGCTATATGTCTACCTCTAGTATACATGTTATATATGGACTTCAATGATATAGCTATATGTCTACCTCTGGTATATATGGACTTCAATGATATAGCTATATGTCTACCTCTAGTATACATGTTATATATGTACGTCAATGATATAGCTATATGTCTACCTCTGGTATACATGTTATATATGGACCTCAATGATATAGCTATATGTCTACCTCTAGTATGCATGTCATATATGGACCTCAATGATATAGCTATATGTCTACCTCTAGTATGCATGTTATATATGGACGTCAATGATATAGCTATATGTCTACCTCTAGTATGCATGTTATATATGGACGTCAATGATATAGCTATATGTCTACCTCTAGTATACATGTTATATATGGACTTCAATGATATAGCTATATGTCTACCTCTAGTATACATGTTATATATGGACCTCAATGATATAGCTATATGTCTACCTCTGGTATACATGTTATATATGGACCTAAATGATATAGCTATATGTCTACCTCTGGTATGCATGTTATATATGGACTTCAATGATATAGCTATATGTCTACCTCTAGTATACATGTTATATATGGACCTCAATGATATAGCTATATGTCTACCTCTAGTATGCATGTTATATATGGACCTAAATGATATAGCTATATGTCTACCTCTAGTATGCATGTTATATATGGACCTCAATGATATAGCTATATGTCTACCTCTAGTATGCATGTTATATATGGACCTCAATGATATAGCTATATGTCTACCTCTAGTATACATGTTATATATGGACCTCAATGATATAGCTATATGTCTACCTCTAGTATGCATGTTATATATGGACCTCAATGATATAGCTATATGTCTACCTCTAGTATACATGTTATATATGGACGTCAATGATATAGCTATATGTCTACCTCTGGTATACATGTTATATATGGACTTCAATGATATAGCTATATGTCTACCTCTAGTATGCATGTTATATATGGACCTCAATGATATAGCTATATGTCTACCTCTGGTATACATGTTATATATGGACCTCAATGATATAGCTATATGTCTACCTCTAGTATACATGTTATATATGGACCTCAATGATATAGCTATATGTCTACCTCTAGTATACATGTTATATATGGACTTCAATGATATAGCTATATGTCTACCTCTAGTATACATGTTATATATGGACCTCAATGATATAGCTATATGTCTACCTCTAGTATACATGTTATATATGGACCTCAATGATATAGCTATATGTCTACCTCTAGTATACATGTTATATATGGACTTCAATGATATAGCTATATGTCTACCTCTAGTATACATGTTATATATGGACGTCAATGATATAGCTATATGTCTACCTCTAGTATACATGTTATATATGGACTTCAATGATATAGCTATATGTCTACCTCTGGTATACATGTTATATATGGACCTCAATGATATAGCTATATGTCTACCTCTAGTATACATGTTATATATGGACTTCAATGATATAGCTATATGTCTACCTCTAGTATACATGTTATATATGGACCTCAATCATATAGCTATATGTCTACCTCTAGTATACATGTTATATATGGACCTCAATGATATAGCTATATGTCTACCTCTAGTTTGCATGTTATATATGGACTTCTATATTAGCTCCTCTGATATAGCTATGATATTTGATTTAATATTTATGATTTATGATGAGTATTTCAGACATATTGAAGTATTTCCCAGTATTTTCCTAATTTTTGGCATATTTTCAGATGCAGTATTTACTGTATTTCCTGTCTGGTATTTTCCGCACCGGGAAATAGACCTTTCCCACATTAGCGTATTTTAGGAAAATACCTTCCCAGAATGCATTGCGCATATCACCTCTGGCTGGTAACCATGATAACTGATGCGCAAATAGCATTATTTACTATTAGAATCAGATAGGCTTCCATTCAATTGAGTTTCACTATTGATTACCTCAGTACAGTTTTTGAAAAGTTCAAGCTTAAACGCTGATTCTAAATCCATGGGAGTCTTCAACTATAAGTTAATAATCTTGCAGGGCTTTACAACTTACGCTGTATCGGTGTACTTGTTTGTACTGAGAAATTCTACTGACATTGATTTCTAGCTCCACAAGATTTCTGTTTGTCAGTTGAACAGCCAACTCGGTCCCCAAGCCACATTTTAATTCTCATCATGTCTTGTAGATACAAATATTCTGTATTCGTGTATGTCTATCACTTCGGCAATTTTTCATTGTATTATGGTTATATACAGTTTAGAACTTTAATTCCATATATATATTATTCTTTCTATGCAAACACCACATAGGGTTGCACGATTTTTTGATTCGATTAATCACGATTATATAATTCAAAATGATCGTGGACGATTATAAAATGAAATAATCGTATAATCGCAATGTTGAAATTTTTTTTCAAGACACTTACGCTTGTGAAACATCCTTATCAGCCGAATGTGTGAATGATTAAAGATGTTATGAGGACTAGATACCCGATCGCTCTGATTAACTTGACAATCATACTACAGATTCTCCTTTACTAGAAGAACAAAATGCTTTTTTAATTTTTGTAATCGGCCCAGCCAAAGCTGAGATAAGCATATAGCAACCACCTTGACAACCAAACGTTTTTAGCTATCCGCTAGAGTTGTGACGTCACACCGGGATGACACCAATTCCTATTAGTCTAGATTATTATCTCGGGAGCAAAGCTAGGCTCTCTACTGCTGCGCGTATTAGGCACCTATGCACATATTCTTTGACAATTCATTGTTCACACAGGAACACTAAATTGTTCAAGATGCACAAAGGTTCAATAATATCGAAGTTGATGGTATTTTTGTTGATTAAAATTTAAAGGACAGACCTCATGGTCACGGTGCCTGACATCACAATTCTAATGTATAGGCCTGTTAGACGTGACAGTAACATCGGATTTCGTGTACGTGAATTAGGCTATATTTAATCAAACCCACCCACACACTTCTTGGAATACAATTCTACAAATGCATACATACGTTATCTTTCTGAATTGACTGCAGAGATTCTGCATATATGATAGGCATGCATGTACACAACTTTTTAAATGATAGTTAAGTAAGCCTAAGTGCACGTACGATCGCAATTTACCATTGTGTAGGCCTATGAATAAATTTATGATTGCACTATAGCAGTTACTCCAGTTATGTGTTTAAAATTAACTAAAATGTTGGGTAAATATAAATCTAATCAAAACTAATCTATTTGCGTATAGTCTACATTGACATTATTGAGAGTACACGGTTTGTTTACAATTTAGGCAGCAGTCGAGGTGCGTAGCGAGGCTTTCACTGCCGTCCGCACGCTTATAGTACAACTTAAATAACATACTGCTGACTGCTTTGAACATAATTGGGTTGGATTTCAACCTAAATTGTGTTCAAAATATTCAACATAACGTTTCTTGTATCATGTTCATATGGTTCTAACGACCATATTTGTGTTTTTGCTTTGGAAGCATTTAAACTTATTTATGAGCTGCACTGTACGTAAAGATGATACGCTAGCGACCTCTGAACATCTGTCAGTTCACCAACCTATTTAAAATTTGTGCATCCGCTACAGTTTTGCTTTTTCATAACATTGATATATGAGTGTATGCTACTTCCATACATGGAAGAATTTGGTTTGAAAACGATATAGTTCATATGGTTGTCACATGCGTGATGCCCTCCTCCTCCCCCCCCCCCCCCACACACACCAACGTACGTGTTGACCCGTACATGCCTCATTATTATTATTATTATTATTATTATTATTATTGTACAAACACATTGCCAAAAGCTTATAGGTAAACAATTACATTCTAATCAGTAATCACGGGAAATTTCACATAGGACACACTGACACACTTATTATAGATTCGTAATCTTCAGAAAAAGTTGTAACTGCACTCTGTAGCCTATACATTTAGATATGAATAATAGTACAATTATAGCCATCGTCAACCTCTCCCACCAACCTCGATCATCACGCTCACATCTATCCATCCCAGATATTAAATGGTACACCCAGTCCTTTCAAGAATGGTAATGGATCCGCAATTAGGAGTATTTGTCCCATGCAATGAAATATTGCCGATTTTCAGCACTGCCCATGGTTTACCGTAGTTACAGGCCTATTATTATGCGAATATAGCTATCCATGAAACCATTAAAAATGAGTAAATATCATAATAGATTTTAAAAAATCATGATTTTTTATTTCTTGAAGACTTAGCTTCAACCTGACATAATTTATGTCATGGTAGGTGAAGTCTATCCTGTCAAACGCACGTTTTAAAATATGTTACCTTTGTACTACAGACAGAAAAATATTGACCCAGCTCATAGCGCCGTTCCCGGTGTGACGTCACAGCGAGTGGTGATGTGATTCAGATTGAGGCGTCATTTAATCTCGTTGTTTGGGCTGCCTAACACAGTGTGGAATAAACTTTGTTATATCTTGAACATACTTGGCCTAATATTAGTATTAATCTATTAGGTGGTCGAGATTTACAAATCCGAGGCCTGTATTGACTTCTAGAGGGGCCGGAAATGTATCAGGTCAGAGATCGGTCTGAAGTAGACACACCCTGTGACACGATTGTTATTATTATACACACTATTCTTACAAATTTTCCTATATAATCTGCTTAGTTAGGGGGTGGGTGGGCTTCTAATACAGAGTTTTGCCGTTTTGAAACTGCTAAGAAATCATTGGAGCTCATATGTCAAAGTTAGGGGGGATGGGCTTCTATTAGAGCATAGGCTACAATTAAGCGAAATACGGTTTTCCATCTAGAAAAATCTTGATACATTCCTTTGTTTGCAATCAGCAACTGGCGTATTCTGTCCATGTATGTATACCCATGTGCCTAACCCATAATCTTACAATCTGCAGTAGCATAATAACGTCCTCTAAGCAGCATTGACGTAGTTAATATAGTTCATGATTATTCGTATGATCGCGATTATTTTTTTTAGATGATCGCGATTATGAAAAGTGAATAATCGTGCTACCCTAACACCACAGTTAAAGTACATATACATATGTCGCATAGTTAATCACATGTGATATGTTTAATTGACTGTGTAAATGCTTTTCGTGAAAATAGATGAATCCAAGTTTATCAATTGTTTTCCTTTGTTGTTAGGATAAACAATATTTGAAATCTCACTAATCTTTGCTAATTGTTTTGACATTTTTCTGGCTTTTTGTTAGAAAAACCAGAAACTGAACTAAAAAATTACAAAGATGTGTGTGAAAAAATCTGGAAAGTCTGGAATTTCTTTCTGTGGATGATTTTAACCCTAGTCACTCTGATGTCAATATTCTATGTTTTACTGTGTCTATACCAAAGAAACTGGACTGTGTCTATACCAAAGAAACTGGACTGTGTCTATACCAAAGCAACTGGACTGTGTCTATACCAAAGCAACTGGCAGTGCTAAGAGTTAATAAACGATGTGCTCAGGAATGAGGCTCATTGTAAAGAGACATATTTGTTGATTGTATAACCCCAGACTCATTGTAAAGAGACATATTTGCTGATTGTATAACCCCAGGCTCATTGTAAAGAGACATATTTGTTGATTGTATAACCTCAGGCTCATTGTAAAGAGACATATTTGTTGATTGTATAACCCCAGGCTCATTGTAGAGACGTATTTGTCAATTGTATAACCCCAGGCTCATTGTAAAGAGACATATTTGTTGATTGTATAACCCCAGACTCATAGTAAAGAGACGTATTTGTTGATTGTATAACCCCAGACTCAGTAAAGAGACATATTGTTGATTGTATAACCCCAGGCTCATTGTAAAGAGACATACTTGTTGATTGTATAACCCCAGGCTCATTGTAAAGAGACATATTTGTTGATTGTATAACCCCAGGCTCATTGTAAAGAGACATATTTGTTGATTGTATAACCCCAGGCTCATTGTAAAGAGACATATTTGTTGATTGTATAACCCCAGGCTCATTGTAAAGAGACATATTTGTTGATTGTATAACCCCAGGCTCATTGTAAAGAGACATATTTGTCGATTGTATAACCCCAGGCTCATTGTAAAGAGACATATTGTTGATTGTATAACCCCAGGCTCATTGTAAAGAGACATATTTGTCAATTGTATAACCCCAGGCTCATTGTAAAGAGACATATTTGTTGATTGTATAACCCCAGACTCATAGTAAAGAGACGTATTTGTTGATTGTATAACCCCAGACTCATAGTAAAGAGACGTATTGTTGATTGTATAACCCCAGGCTCATTGTAAAGAGACATACTTGTTGATTGTATAACCCCAGGCTCATTGTAAAGAGACATATTTGTTGATTGTATAACCCCAGGCTCATTGTAAAGAGACATATTTGTTGATTGTATAACCCCAGGCTCATTGTAAAGAGACATATTTGTTGATTGTATAACCCCAGGCTCATTGTAAAGAGACATATTTGTCGATTGTATAACCCCAGGCTCATTGTAAAGAGACATATTTGTCGATTGTATAACCCCAGGCTCATTGTAAAGAGACATATTGTTGATTGTATAACCCCAGGCTCATTGTAAAGAGACATATTTGTTGATTGTATAACCCCAGGCTCATTGTAAAGAGACATACTTGTTGATTGTATAACCCCAGGCTCATTGTAAAGAGACATATTTGTTGATTGTATAACCCCAGGCTCATTGTAAAGAGACATATTTGTTGATTGTATAACCCCAGGCTCATTGTAAAGAGACAGATTTGTTGATTGTATAACCCCAGGCTCATTGTAAAGAGACAGATTTGTTGATTGTATAACCCCAGGCACATATTTGTTGATTGTATAACCACAGGCTCATTGTAAAGAGACATATTTGTTGATTGTATAACCCCAGGCTCAATTCAAATTATTCACAAAAATATTACATCATCATCATCAATGTTATTTGTCTTTGTAGGCTGAAGAGCACCTGAAGCTCGTAGAGGAACAGAGAAAGATTGTAGAGGAGAGACAGAAAATGGAGGAGGATGCACGTAGACGCGTCAAACAGGAACAGGAAATTATTCTTAACAAGAAAAATGCACGGCCACGGCTATCGTTTTCACTTGGAGGAAAATAGCGCCGTTATTAAGTGTGCGTGCGTGTTCTGTGTAGTTTTGTCCCTTACAGGAAATTCCAATCGTGTATAGGAAATTCAGTCCACATAGAGGAAATCTCATCCATGTTGTGTATCCACAGTTAGGGTCCACATAGAGGAAATCTCATCTATGTGCAGGAAATGCGATTGCTGCAGTGTGTATCCACAGTTTGGATCCACATAGAGGAAATCTCATCCATGTGCTGGAAATTCAATTGACGCAGTGTTTACACAGTTTGGCAGATATTTGTATATATCGTGTGAAATTTGAATTATATACAGGTAATGTCTAATGTATGCAAGTCCATGCATTTGTGTTTGTGTGTGCGTGCGTGTGTGTGTCTGCATGCGTGAGTGCATGTGTGTGTCTGTGCATGTGGGTGTATGTGTGCGTGGATTCATGTATGTGTCTGTGCGTGTGGATACATGTGCATGTTGGTACATGTGAGTAGTGTGTAGTGAGTACATGCATGCGTGAGTAATGGTTTAGTGGTTACAGTACAGCTCAGAAATAACTTCATAATGGTTCCAAAGCAAAATAAAACATACTGTTGAATATTTTGAGCATAATTGGATGAAGACATTGTTGCCCAAGGCAACCCAATTATCTTCAAAATATTCAACAGAACATTTCTTACTAACTAACATGTTTCTATTTTTGTTTTGGAAACAAACCAAGTTATTTTTTAGCTGAACTGTATGTCAATCTCGTGTAGGGTGCTTCAGGACATCGGCTATATGAACAACTATACCAATGGAGTGGACAATAATGTGTACAGATTTGTATTCACATAGGACAAAGCGTAGCAGGTATATCATGCATTATTTATGATCAAGTCGTCTTAATGTAATGAGAGATCTGTAAATAGTCTGTGTGGATTTTGTACAATAATAATGTCATTATGTGGTGTGTGTGTGTGGGTGGGTGTGTGGGTGGGTGGGTGTGTGGTGTGCGTGCGTGTGTGTGTGTAGGCGTACATGTTTGTCTGTGTACAGAAGTGTAGTTGCATTGTTTTGTGTGTGCTGTGTGTCTTAATAACTTCTGAATAGCAGATTGATGTCTGATATAGATTGTGACTTCCTGCCATCACATAAACTCCTGTTGATGTCTGATATAGATTGTGACTTCCTGCCATCACATAAACTCCTGTTGGTTCCAGTGAACTGACAATTAACAATCAATTTAGGTGTGTTAAACGGTAATACTTCTGTGACATGGATGCTCTTATTTTTTGTGCACTGATTCAACTTGGTGCGATGATTTTATTTCAGGAAGCAAAAGGAAAGGTTAGTATTAGTGGCCTGTGTGTGTGTGTGTGTGTGTGTGTGTGTGTGTGTGTTTGTGTTTGTGTGTGTGTGTGTGTGTGTGTGTGTGTGTGTGTGTGGTAATTAAGAAGAAGATCATAATTTGTAGAGCCGTCTACTTCAGATTTGGTACACGGCTACCTTCTGGACAAGACTTTACAGCTAGACACATGCCATGACTTTGTACGTACACATCATGCCTGGACATGACTTTGTAGGTACACACCATGCCTTGATGTGACTGTAGGTACACACCATGCCTGGATATGACTGTAGGTACGTGGCTACCTTCTGGACATGACTGCAGCTACACACATGCCTGGACATGACTTTGTAGGTACACACCATGCCTGGACATGACTTTGTAGGTACACACCATGCCTGGACATGACTTTGTAGGTACACACCACGCCTGGACATGACTTTGTAGGTACACACCACGCCTGGACATGACTTTGTAGGTACACACCACACCTGGACATGACTTTGTAGGTACACACCATGCTTGGACATGACTTTGTAGCGACACACCATGCTTGTACATGACTGTAGGTACGCGGCTACCTTCTGGATAAGACTGCAGGTACACACCATGCCTGGACATGACTTTGTAGGTACACACCACACCTGGACATGACTTTGTAAGTACACCCCATGCCTGGACATGACTGTAGGTACACACCATGCCTGGACATGACTGTAGGTACACACCATGCCTGGACATGACTTTGTAGGTACACACCATGCCTGGACATGACTTTGTAGGTACACCACACCTGGACATGACTTTGTAGGTGCACACCATGCCTGAACATGACTGTAGGTACACACCATGCCTGGACATGACTTTGTAGGTACACACCACACCTGGATATGACTTTGTAGGTACACACCATGCCTGGACATGACTTTGTAGGTACACACCACACCTGGACATGACTTTGTAGGTACACACCATGCCTGGACATGACTGTAGGTACAGACCATGCCTGGACATGACTTTGTAGGTACACGCCATGCCTGGACATGACTTTGTAGGTACACACCATGCCTGGACATTACTTTGTAGGTACACACCACACCTGGACATGACTGCATGTAAACCTCCGCCTGAACAACACTTTGGTACAAGCCTACCCTTGGACAAGACTTTGGAACATACCTGAACAAGACTGCCTGTGATTGCATCTTAGGTATATCCACCCTTACGTAGGCAACCATATTCATTTCTGTAGGTAGCTTTGTAAGAAATGTCAGAAACTTGACAGACAGACAGACAAACATACTCGAACCCAGCATGAATTTGATTCCAAGTTCTGGTTCATTGTACCATTGTATTCATATTAGCAAGAGTTATCTGTCCTGAGTAACCTTTAAACTCATCAAACATTGAATTTGCAGTGCACTAGCTTACTTTAAGTGATTGAATGATGTCACCAGCAGATGTATTGAATGTGACCAACACACGTGTGTAATTTAATTGAAACTAACATCTTCACAAGTCATATTCACCTATTCTTATTGATTAAGCTTTTAAACCACGAGTCTATTTTGGCAGTGGCCATGCCAACCATGAGTTTATAGCAAAAAAAATCCCAAATCTGAATTTTTAGGATTTCACTTAACGTGGGGACTCGAAAGGCCAGTATTTCAGTCTCGTTGAGTAAGTACAATGACCAGAAAGGCCGGAAAACCTGCCTCCACATATATTTGTTTATGTTGTATGTGATGTCATCCTATACACATAGGTACATGCAGGGCTGGATTTCTGGCCCTTCAGGTTACGCTATTGCACCTAATTAGCTAGGTGACGCTTACTTTCTGTCGAGTTTTGTGTACTGTACTATTGGGCATGTTGAGAAACCTGATAAATGACAGGTGCCCTAACAAGGCACATTATCCACAAGTTTATCTAGTTGTGTAGTATTACTGAATCAGTTGTTGGGGTGGTTTATCATAAGGTAAAGTTGGAGATATGATTTATATATATATATTGATTGAGGGGGATGGGAGTGGGGGGGTGTTGTATGAGGATATATCTATTTAATAATTTATTTACTGTTTTATAAGATCTGGTGTCTAGTGTATCTGGGAATGTCTAAAGAATCTAGTTTCACTAGCTGCTTGTTAGATGAAAATGAATGCCTGTTTAGACAGATATAGCGCTGAACCTTGAACGTAATATTGTATAGATATGTATATGAAATGAATTGTATATATCTAAGTAAAATTAAACTTGCTGTCACTGATATTTTGATTGTTTTCTTTAGATCTGCATTAAGAGAATATGTCTTACATTGTAAGCAAAAGGCACAGGCAGCCTGTATCATGATGATTTCAATTAAAAGGCCATGTCCTACACGTACAGCCCTATAAAACTTTGACTACTGCCTTTCTTGCCAGAATTGTTGCATTTTCGGCAAAGATTTATAGGACTCTGCCGAAAATGCAACAATTCTGGCGAGAAAGGCAATGATGATACGGACCATTGCTCCATTGTTCTATGGCAACACCAATGCTTATGTGTCAAGGATGAGTGTGTCATTGGTCAATAATGATGCAGACCATTGTTCTATGGCAACACCAATGCTTACATGTCAAGGATGAGTGTCATTAGTCAATAATGATACGGACCATTGTTCTATGGCAACACCCATGCTTACGTGTCAATGATGAGTGTGTCATTGCTCAATGAGGATACAGACCATTGCTCCATTGTTCTATGGCAACACCAATGCTTACGTAAATGCACCATTATTAGCTCACTTATGGCATGGAGACCGTTCATCCGTCAACTTTTACTTAAAAATGCTACTCATTAACCGCTTGGTGGATTTCAAACTAATTTGGCTGGAATGACCCTATTGTGGTAGGCTTCAGAACTTGTATATAGAATTTTGATTGTTCAATTTTTTTGGTGAAAATCTTAGTTTTTTATGAAAAATCTACCAGAAATTGTCAAGATGCTACTCATTAACCGCTGGGCGGATTTCAACCTAATTTGGAAGGACACTGGATCTAGGCTTTAGAACTTGTATACAGAATTTTGATTGCTCAATGTTTTTGGGTGAAAATCTTAGATTTCATGAAAAACTAAGCGGAAATTGTCAAAATGCTACTCCTCATTAACCGTGGATGGATTTCAACCTAATTTGGCTGGAATTACCCTATTGGGGGAGGCTTAAGAACTTCTATTCATAATTTTGATTGGTCAATTCTTTTGGTGGCCATCTTGAATTTTCCGAAAAATAGCTGGAAATCATTTAAGATGCTACTCATCATTAACTGCTTAGGCAATTTCAACCAGATTTGACTGGAAGGCCCCTAGGGTGGTAAGCTTCAGAACTTGTATACACAATTTTTAATTCAAGAGTATATTTGCCTCCCTAACACTGATTTTCCCAAATATTGACTTCTCTGGATTGAAGTTGCTGCTGTTTCTCTCTCTTCTAAAGATATCACCTTGTAAATCATGTGTAATCGTGCAAAATCGCCAGAGGATGGACAGGGACCAAGTTATCAAGTGACTTCTAATACATTTTTGTATAATTCACGTTTTTATCCCGTGTGTAATGTGTTTCCGGGATTCGTGATTAGATGTGATAAGCGCCATTGAAACTGGTTTATTCATATCTGGCGCTATGAAATACTAATCTCTGTGTTTGCGTCCACAGTTACATATCTATTGTTGAAAAGGACACCACAACCACAACCTTAGTGCTTGTTTTTTCTCTCCACCAAGGTTCAATTTCCCATAAGATGTTAGGAAAAAAGTCTGCCTAAGTCAGTTGGAGTTCTCGGAAGAACTTTTCACTTTTCCTTCTTGGTCCATTTCCCTTCCCTTCAAACTATTTAGAAATATTTCTGAAATCTGCTGCCAATTTATCATTGTTTATCTCATGTTTTGCATAGCTTGTATCACTATCCCTAACCCCAGTCATTATGCTCTGGATTATGAATACAATTCATCCTTACACCTGGTCCTTACACCTGGATGTTGTTTTCTAGATGGATTGCCTTATTAGCTCACCTGGCCTGAAAGGCCAAGTGAGCTTATGCCGTGGCGACCGTCCGTCGTCCGTAAACTTTTGACTTAAACGACTTCTCAAGAACTGCTGGGCCGATTTAAATTATATTTGGCAGGAAGCATCCCTAGGGCATAGAGATTCAAGTTTATTCAAACGAAGCCGATCGGGCAAAATCCAAGATGGCCGCCAGCCAAAATAGCCGATTTTTAGAAACACTAAAAAATCTTCGAAGCTGTTGTAACACATCATCTAGTGCAACAGTAGACCCAAGTTTGTTCAAGGCAACCTGATTGGACGATATGTATGCTGATATATGCTTATCAGTGTGGCGAGTTCAAGTATGCTACTTTCGAGACTGTCGGATAAACGGTTTGGCTGCCATCTTGGTTTGTTTTCCTGCCATCGGCTCTCATAGTAAAGCAATGGGCCCATAGTAAAGCAATGGGGAATTCTTTAAACGACTTCTTCTCAAGAACCACTGGGCCAATTTTAATTATATTTTGGAGGAAGCATTCATAGGGCATAGAGATCTATGTTTTTCAAACGAAGCGGTCAAAATCCAAGATGGCCGCCGGCCAAAATGGCTGATTTTTAGAAACACTAAAAAATCTCCAAAACCGCTGGAGGAATTGATTCAAAACTCAACATATCATCTGTGGCAACAGTAGACCCAAGTTTGTTCAAGGCAACCTGATTGGTCGATTTGCTTGACGACCATCTTGGATGACCTAGTTTTTGCGTAAACGACTTCTCCCGAAACGCTGAAGGGATAGAGCTGAAATTTTGTAAATATGCTTAGGGACCAAGGGCCTTTCAAGTTTGTTCAAGGGCAGTTTGTTCGCTAAAAAATATGGCCGCCATCAACCAATCAAAATTTTGCGTTTCTTGGTCATATTGGCTTTTTTTGTATTTGATGTATTTTGATAGCGAAAATTGCTTTATATATGCTTATTAATGTGGCCAGTTCAAATATCCCACTTTCGAGACTGTCGGATAAACGGTTTTCCTGCCATCTTGGTTTGTTTTCCCGCCATAGTCTGCCATAGTAAAGCAATGGGCCCATAGTAAAGCAATTGGGAATTCTTTAAACAACTTCGTCTCAAGAACCACTGGGCCGATTTCAATTATATTTGTGAGGAAGCATTCATAGGGCATAGAGATCTAAGTTTGTTCAAACGAAGCGGATCGGTCAAAATCCAAGATGGCCGCTGGCCAAGATGGCTGATTTTTAGAAACACGAAAAAATCTCATTCACTACTCATAACACATAATCTATGGCAACGTTAGACCCAAGTATATTCAAGCCAACATTATTGGTCTATTTGCTTGGTGGCCATCTTGGATGACATGGTTTTCCCGAAAATTACTTCTCCCCCCCCCCCAATGAACCGCTGAAGGGATAGAGCTGAAATTTATTAAATATGCTTAGGGACCAAGGTGCATTCAAATTTGTTCAAAGGAATTTTGTATGTTAAAAAACATGGCCGGCATCAACCAATCAAAATTTAGCATTTGTTGGTCATATTGGGTTTTTTTGTATTTGATGTATTTTAATGGCGAAAATTGCTCTCTATATGCTTATCAGGGTGCCAATTTTAATTATATTTGGCAGGAAGCATCCTTAGGGTATAGGGATTCAAGTTTGTGCAAACGGGGCCAGTCGGCCAAAATCCAAGATGGCCGTCTGCCAAATCGGCTGATTTTGAGAAATGTCTGAAAATCTCAGGGGATCGATTCAAAATTCATGGAATATCATCTAGGCGTGTAGTTGAACCAAGTTTGTTCAAGGGAACTTGATACTCCATATGGTCCGGCGGCCATCTTGGATGACCTACTTTTCGCGAAAACGACTTCTCAAGAACCACTGACTGGATCGGGCCCAAATTTGGGAAATATTATTATCTCACCTGGCCTGGAAAGGCCAAGTGAGCTTATGTTGTGGCGACCGTCCATTGTGTGTCCGTCGTCCATCCGTCAACTTTTCCTTTAAACGACTTCTCAAGAACCGCTGGGCCAATTTCAATTATATTTGGCACGACGCATCCTTAGGGCATAGGGATCCAAGTTTGTTCAAATGGAGCCAATTAGGCCGGTAGCCATCTTGGATTTTGGCCGATTTTTAGAAATGTCTAAAAATCTTCGCCGAAACCGCTTGAGGGATTGAAGGAAACCTGATGAAATATGATCTAGGGCAAGAGCTCAACCAAATTTGTTCACGGGAACTTGATTGGTCAAATAATTTGGCGGCCATCTTGGTTGACCCAGTTTTAGCGAAAATAACCTCTCCAGAACCGCTGAAGGGATCAGGCCGAAATTTGGCAGATGTGATTAGAGACTAAGGGCCAGTAAAGTTTGTTCAAGAGAAGTTGATCCGTCAATAAACATGGCCGCCGTGGGCCAATCAAAATATAGTATGTTTGGCGGCTATATTGGATTTTTTTATTTGATGGATTTTGAGGCCGAAATTGGGTTTATATATGTTTTTGGGTATTCTGATCTCAAATTTGCAATTTTCAAAACTGTCGGATGAACGGTTTGGCGGCCATCTTGGATCATTTTCCCACCAAAAGCTCCCATACTAAAGCAATGGGAAATTAAAAATATCTTGTCGAGAACTGCTGGGCCGATTTCAATTATATTTGGCATGAAGCATCCTTAAGGCATAGCGATTCAAGTTTGTTTAAACGAATCCGATCGGCCAATTTGTCCGGCGACCATCTTGGATTTTGGACGATTTTTAGAAATGTCTAAAAAATCTCCCAAACCATTTGAGGGATCGATTCAAAATTCACGAAATATGATCTAGGGTAAGCGCTGAATCAAGTTTGTTCAAGGGAACTTGATTGACGAAATGGTTCAGCGGCCATCTTGGATGTCCTAATTTTCACAAAAACGATCAGGCCGAAATTTGTGATATATAATTAGCAACTAAGGGTGATTAAGATTTGTTCAAGAGAAGTTGATTCGTCGAAAAACATGGCTGCGGTGGACCAATCAAAATATAGTGTGTTTGGCAGCCGAAATTTGTTTTATATAGGTTTTTGGGTATTCTGATCTCAAATTTGCAATTTTCGAAACTGTCGGATAAACAGTTTGGCAGCCATCTTGGATCATTTTCCCGCCAAAAGCTCCCATACTAAAGCAATGGAAAATTTAAAATGTCTTCTCGAGAACTACTGGGCCGATTTGAATTATATTTGGCAGGAAGCATCCTTATGGCATAGAGATTTCATTTTGTTCAAACGAAGCCGATCGGCCAATTTGACTGGTGGCCATCTTGGATTTCAGCCGATTTTTAGAAATGTTTCTCCGAAACGGCTTGGGGAATCGATTGAAAACTTATGAAACCTCATCTAGGCAAAAATTACTTCGCCAGAACCGCTGAATGGATCAGGACAAAATTTGGGAGATATTATTAGGGACTAAGGGCCATTAAAGTTTGTTCAAGGGAAGTTGCTCCGTCAAAAAACATGTCCACCGTGGGCCAATCAAAATGTAGCGTGTTTGGCGGACAATCGATGATTTTTTTATTTGATGGATTTTGAGGCCAAAATTGTTTCTATATATGTCTTTGGGCATTCTGGTCTCAAATTTGCAATTTTCGAAACTGTCGGATAAAGGGATTTGGCGGCCATCTTGCATAATTTTCTCGTCAAAAGCTCCCATGCTTAAGCAATGGGTAAATTTAAAATGTCTTCTCGAGAACTACCAGGCCGATTTCAATGATATTTAGCAGGAAGCATCCTTAGGGCATAAGTATCCAAGTTTGTTCAAATGAACCCGATCGGCCAATTTGCCCAGCGGCCATTTTGGATTTCGGTCAATTTCAGGAAATGTCTATAAATCTTCTCCGAAACCAGTTGCAGAATCTTCATCTAGGCCACGAGCTAAGCCAAGTTTGTTCAAGAGGACTTGATTTACCAAATGGTTCGACGACCATCTTGGATGACCTGGTTTTCCCGAAAATGACTCCTTCAGAACCGCTGAAGGTATCACGCCAAAATTTGTGCCATTAAAATTTGTGCAAGGGAAGTTGATCCATCAAAAAAACATGGGCGCCGTGGGCCAATCAAAATGTAGTCTGTTTGGCGGCCATATTGCACTTGCAAAAATGTCCACCAACTCATTTAAAAGACTGCTAAACCACCCACCCACCAACAATTTTGACAAAAATTGATGGTGCTCCAGGTGAGCAACACAGGCCCTTGGGCCTATGGTGACCAACATTCATAACACCAATGATCAGCTAGGCAATGGTCACAAACAATTAACCGATGGATCAAGCACCATTTATGCCCTTGGTCAAGGTGGCAAGCAGAGCTGATATCATTGGCCATGGATCCTTAGCATCACTCAATCATCCCTGACACTAATAACCATCAAATTAAATGGCATTTACAATATTGAGCAGTGAGACAAGCCGTGGTGACTGTGGAATGGCATTTACAATACTGAGCAGTGAGACAAGCCGTGGTGATAATGTGGAATGTCATTTACAATATTGAGCAGTGAGACAAGCCGTGGTGACAATGTGGAATGGCATTTACAATACTGAGCAGTGAGACAAGCTGTGGTAACAATGTGGAATGTCATTTACAATAGTGAGCAATGAGACAAGCCGTGGTGACAATGTGGAATGTCATTTACAATACTGAGCAGTGAGACAAGCTGTGGTGACAATGTGGAATGTCATTTACAATAGTGAGCAATGAGACAAGCCGTGGTGACAATGTGGAATGTCATTTACATTACTGAGCAATGAGACAAGCTGTGGTGACAATGTGGAATGTCATTTACAATATTGAGCAATGAGACAAGCCGTGGTGACAATGGAATGTCATTTACAATATTGAGTAGTGAGACAAGCCGTGGTCGCAATGTGGAATGTCATTTACAGTATTGAGAAATGAGACAAGTCGTGGTGACAATGTGGAATGTCATTTACAATATTGAGCAATGAGACAAGCCGTGGTGACAATGTGGAATGTCATTTACAATATTGAGCAATGAGACAAGCCGTGGTGACAATGGAATGTCATTTACAATATTGAGTAGTGAGACAAGCCGTGGTGGCAATGTGGAATGTCATTTACAGTATTGAGCAATGAAACAAGTCGTGGTGACGATGTGGAATGTCATTTACAATATTCATCAATGAGACAAGCTGTGGTGACAATGGGGAATGTCATTTACAATAGTGAGCAATGAGACAAGCCGTAGTGACAATGTGGAATGTCATTTACAATACTGAGTAGTGAGACAAGCTGTGGTGAGAATGTGGAATGTCATTTACAATACTGAGCAGTGAGAGAAGCCGTGGTGACAATGTGGAATGTCATTTACAATACTGAGCAGTGAGACAAGCCGTGGTGACAATGTGGAATGTCATTTACAATAGTGAGCAATGAGACAAGCCGTGATGACAATGTGGAATGTCATTTACAATATTGAGCAATGAGACAAGCCGTGGTGACAATGGAATGTCATCTACAATATTGATCAATGAGACAAGCCGTGGTGACGATGTGGAATGTCATTTACAATATTGAGCAATGAGACAAGCTGTGGTGACAATGGGGAATGTCATTTACAATATTGAGCAATGAGACATGCAGTGATGACAATGTGGAATGTTATTTACAATTTTGAGCAATGAGACAAGCCGTGGTGACAATGGAATGTCATTTACAATATTGAACAATGAGACAAGCTGTGGTGACAATGGGGAATTTCATTTACAATACTGAGCAGTGAGAGAAGCCGTGGTGACTGTGGAATGTCATTTACAATAGTGAGCAATGAGACAAGCCGTGGTGACAATGTGGAATGCCATTTACAGTATTGAGCAATGAGACAAGTCGTGGTGACAATGTGGATTGTCATTTACAATAATCAGCAATGAGACAAGCCGTGGTGACAATGGGAAATGTCATTTACACTATTGAACAATGAGACAAGCTGTGGTGGCAATGGGGAATGTCATTTACAATACTGAGCTGTGAGAGAAGACGTGGTGACAATGTGGAATGTCATTTACAATAGTGAGCAATGAGACAAGCCGTGGTGACAATGTGGAATGTCGTTTACAATACTGAGCAATGAGACAAGCCGTGGTGACAATGGGGAATGTCATTTACAATAGTGAGCAATGAGACAAGCCGTGGGGACAATGGAATGTCATTTACAATATTGAGCAATGAGACAAGCCATGGTGACAATGGGGAATGTCATTTACAATATTGAGCAGTGAAACAAGCCGTGGTGGCAATGTGGAATGTCATTTACAGTATTGAGCAATGAGTCAAGTCGTGGTGACAATGTGGAATGTCATTTACAATATTCAGCAATGAGACAAGCTGTGGTGACAATGTGGAATGTCATTTACAATACTGAGCAGTGAGACAAGCTGTGGTGACAATGTGGAATGTCATTTACAATACTGAGCAGTGAGAGAAGCCGTGGTGACAATGTGGAATGTCATTTACAATACTGAGCAGTGAGACAAGCCGTGGTGACAATGTGGACTGTCATTTACAATACTGAGCAATGAGACAAGCTGTGGTGACAATGGGGAATGTCATTTACAATATTGAGCAATGAGACATGCGTGATGACAATGTGGAATGTCATTTACAATATTGAGCAATGAGACAAGCCGTGGTGACAATGGAATGTCATTTACAATATTGAACAATGAGACAAGCCGTGGTGACAATGGGGAATTTCAGTTACAATACGGAGCAGTGAGAGAAGCCGTGGTGACTGGAATGTCATTTACAATAGTGAGCAATGAGACAAGCCGTGGTGACAATGTGGAATGTCATTTACAGTATTGAGCAATGAGACAAGCCGTGGTGACGATGTGGAATTTCATTTACAATACTGAGCAGTGAGAGAAGCCGTGGTGACTGTGTAATGTCATTTACAATAGTGAGCAATGAGACAAGCCGTGGTGACAATGTGGAATGTCATTTACAGTATTGAGCAATGAGACAAGTCGTGGTGACAATGTGGATTGTCATTTACAATAATCAGCAATCAGACAAGCCGTGGTGACAATGGGAAATGTCATTTACAATATTGAACAATGAGACAAGCTGTGGTGACAAGGGGAATGTCATTTACAATACTGAGCAGTGAGAGAAGACGTGGTGACAATGTGGAATGTCATTTACAATAGTGAGCAATGAGACAAGCCGTGGTGACAATGTGGAATGTCATTTACAATACTGAGCAATGAGACAAGCCGTGGTGACAATGGGGAATGTCATTTACAATGGTGAGCAATGAGACAAGCCGTGGGGACAATGGAATGTCATTTACAATATTGAGCAATGAGACAAGCCATGGTGACAATGGGAATGTCATTTACAATATTGAGCAGTGAGACAAGCCGTGGTGGCAATGTGGAATGTCATTTACAGTATTGAGCAATGAGTCAAGTCGTGGTGACAATGTGGAATGTCATTTACAATATTCAGCAATGAGACAAGCTGTGGTGACAATGTGGAATGTCATTTACAATACTGAGCAGTGAGACAAGCTGTGGTGACAATGTGGAATGTCATTTACAATACTGAGCAGTGAGAGAAGCCGTGGTGACAATGTGGAATGTCATTTACAATACTGAGCAGTGAGACAAGCCGTGGTGACAATGTGGAATGTCATTTACAATAGTGAGCAATGAGACAAGCCGTGATGACAATGTGGAATGTCATTTACAATACTGAGCAATGAGACAAGCTGTGGTGACAATGGGGAATGTCATTTACAATATTGAGCAATGAGACATGCCGTGACAATGGAATGTCATTTACAATATTGAACAATGAGACAAGCCGTGGTGACAATGGGGAATTTCAGTTACAATACGGAGCAGTGAGAGAAGCCGTGGTGACTGGAATGTCATTTACAATACTGAGCAGTGAGAGAAGCCGTGGTGACTGTGGAATGTCATTTACAATAGTGAGCAATGAGACAAGCCGTGGTGACAATGTGGAATGTCATTTACAGTATTGAGCAATGAGACAAGTCGTGGTGACAATGTGGATTGTCATTTACAATAATCAGCAATGAGACAAGCCGTGGTGACAATGGGAAATGTCATTTACAATATTGAACAATGAGACAAGCTGTGGTGACAAGGGGAATGTCATTTACAATACTGAGCAGTGAGAGAAGACGTGGTGACAATGTGGAATGTCATTTACAATACTGAGCAATGAGACAAGCCGTGGTGACAATGGGGAATGTCATTTACAATAGTGAGCAATGAGACAAGCCGTGGGGACAATGGAATGTCATTTACAATATTGAGCAATGAGACAAGCCATGGTGACAATGGGAATGTCATTTACAATATTGAGCAGTGAGACAAGCCGTGGTGGCAATGTGGAATGTCATTTACAGTATTGAGCAATGAGTCAAGTCGTGGTGACAATGTGGAATGTCATTTACAATATTCAGCAATGAGACAAGCTGTGGTGACAATGTGGAATGTCATTTACAATACTGAGCAGTGAGACAAGCTGTGGTGACAATGTGGAATGTCATTTACAATACTGAGCAGTGAGAGAAGCCGTGGTGACAATGTGGAATGTCATTTACAATACTGAGCAGTGAGACAAGCCGTGGTGACAATGTGGAATGTCATTTACAATAGTGAGCAATGAGACAAGCCGTGATGACAATGTGGAATGTCATTTACAATATTGAGCAATGAGACAAGCCGTGGTGACAATGTGGAATGTCATTTACAATAGTGAGCAATGAGACAAGCCGTGATGACAATGTGGAATGTCATTTACAATATTGAGCAATGAGACAAGCTGTGGTGACAATGGAATGTCATCTACAATATTGATCAATGAGACAAGCTGTGGTGACAATGGGGAATGTCATTTACAATATTGAGCAATGAGACATGCCGTGATGACAATGTGAAATGTCATTTACAATATTGAGCAATGAGACAAGCCGTGGTGACAATGGAATGTCATTTACAATATTGAGCAATGAGACAAGCCATGATGACAATGGGGAATGTCATTTACAATATTGAGCAATGAGTCAAGTCGTGGTGACAATGTGGAATGTCATTTACAATATTCAGCAATGAGACAAGCCATGGTGACAATGGGAAATGTCATTTACAATATTGAGCAATGAGACAAGCTGTGGTGACAATGGGGAATGTCATTTACAGTATTGAGAAACGAGACAAGTCGTGGTGACAATGTGGAATGTCATTTACAATATTCAGCAATGAGACAAGCCGTGGTGACAATGGGGAATGTCATTTACAATATTGAGCAGTGAGACAAATCGTGGTGACAATGGGGAATGTCATTTACAATATCGAGCAATGTGACAAGCGGTGGTGACAATGTGGAATGTCACTTACAATATCGAGCAATGAGACAAGCCGTGGTGACAATGGGGAAAGGGTACCTGATGTCAGTGACCAAATGCCAAGGCTTTCAGTTCAGGGCTGTCTTATGGATGTCCCACACACTGCAGACTCCACATTTTTTACTTGCACTTTAAACTTGATATTTGCCAATAACAATCTGATTATTCATGACATGACGATGCCCAATTTGTGGATATCTCAGTACTTGGACATGACTGCAGAGGTGGGAATTCACTGCGCTCATACAAGGTCTGTGCAGCTGTGTCCTCGTTTAAAGTCACGCTGGTAAGCTCCCATGAAACTCAGTGTTACATTGAACAGGATCTTCCGGCTGCTGCTGAGTAGCACTATAGGCCACAGGTTTAGTGGTCCAGAAGGCTTCTTGGGTTTGGCCAGCGGGATAAGGGCACCTTGGCCAACAGTGTTGTATGAAGGCAGAGTTTTATGTATGTGATTAGTTTTGAGTTCATTGCTGATGCTGTCGGGTCCAGATGCACATCTATTTCCCAGGGCCTGAATTCATAAGACTTCTTAGCTTAAGACAATATTATTAGCTCATCTGGCCAGAGTGGCCAAGTGAGCTTATGCTATGGCAACAGTCATTTGTTTACAAAGTTACTCCTCATTAACTGCTTTGTGGATTTCAACCTCATTTGGCTGTAAGGACTCTATGGGGGTATGCTTCAGAATTTGTATACAGAATTTTGATTGGTCTCTTTCTGGTGGACATCTTGGATTTTCCAAAAATTTAAAGAAAGCAGATAAAAGCCTACTCATTAACAACGTAGCCGATGTCAAGCAAACTCGGCTGGAAGGACATTAGATAGTCCTGTCCCCTGCCATAGAGTCCCATATACATTCTTTGCTTAAGGTAAACTGAGTTTTGATTTGAGTAGAAGGCACATAGAGCTTGGAATTCTCACTAGGTGGAACTTTGAAAAACCGGGCATAAGCGGTCCAGGCGGCCATATTTAGAAAATCCAATATGGCCGCCAGCGGACATAATGGTTTATAACAACTTTTAAACCAAGCGTCGCAGAGAATCAAATGATATATGTTTATAGGGGGTTTAGAGGATGCTGATGGTTAACTTTGTAATGCAGGGTCACGGTTACATGCAAATGTCAATAGGTCACTTCCAACAGTTGATATTCAGATCGTTACAAACCGAAATCATAAGCTATTCACGTCTTCATAGCATTTTGGATAGCTGCCCATGATCCACGCATTCCATAATATCTAACGTTTCATACCTACATGAAGGGCATACTCACTCCATCTCGTCACGGCACGCCACTTCAATGTACTCTTAAAACATTCATATCTCTCGGCTTATCCCAGGATTTTTAAATTCCACATTTAAGTCAATAGGTGTCTTTTACTCGAGATTCAATTTCTCTTGAAAAGCAAATGTATACATGTATATAAGGCAAACACAAGATTGTCACAGGATTATTTTAGATGCACATATTTCAGATTGAAGTTTAGGCGGAACAATAGTCAGGGGTAGTACCTTTTAAGCTTAACTTGAGACTGAAGTTTGCTTTCTTTCCTGTAACCTGATCCTTAATCTGTCTTTCTATCCTTTCGGGAGATGGTAAATTGATCACATCTATTGCGGACAGAAAAGCAAAAACATTCCAACACTAAAGAGGCTTAGCTTTCTGATTTCCAAGCCTGCTGCTGCTCTGCCTGACCCCGAAAAATATATTGTTTGCCAAAAGAATGGCAAGAAATCAGACCAACCACGCGGTGGGGTGATTGGCAGGAAACGTGTCCGCGAAGTAGCTCAGCTAAAAGATGACATTGTGCATAAAAGAGGAAAGATTCTCGGACTGGATTGTACATTCAAATATCACAACACATGCGTGTTATAAACATTACACCGATATACGACATGCTCCCGTAAAGAAGGGCATGAGGTAGCTGAAGCGATGGATGAACTACCTAAATGAATCAACAATCCATCCACACGGAGCTCCAGTACTCCTCGTCCAGGACACAGCACAAATGTAAATCCGATCTACTCTGCCATATGTGGAAGTGATAGGGTTTGAGTAAAGGGGAAGCGGGTGCGGGAAAAGTTCTGAATTTTTACGGAAGAGAGTACATTGCAGTTTCTGGATGTGATGAAGTCTAAAAAGGATGATGTATTTGTTTGATGTGCAGATTTGAACACCCCTCAAAATGTATTAGCTGCTTACACACTGAAAAAGGTCTGAAAATACCCATTCCAAGTTCCTTTACTGGATATGCTTTCACTATCGCTGCTATGGACAATTCAGATTTCAGTGACAAGTCCTCAATCTCTGGGATGCAATCTGACCATGTCAAGATGCAAGTTTTGTACCAGGAGACAATTTCTCCACCCAGTTCCAAATCTCTATGATTCTACTCTCAACACAGCTAACATTCGCGAGTTCCTCATCTCTCGTCAGGTGTGGTCTACCCAATGATAACAGTGAATCTGGTGCACTGTCAACATGGAGTCATTCTCATGCTCGATATCCACTGCTACGGTGCCCCTGATGCATATAGGGTTTCTACCTATGATGTCCTCCCCTGTAACTGACTATACAACTGTCCGTAAGGCCCATCAGAATTTCAGATTAAACAATCACAGTCTATCATTCCAGCATTCTGTGACGAGGGTGTCTTCCATACAGTCGCTGATATGATGGCTTAGCTAGTTACATTAGTGGACATACATGGTATGATGGGGATGTTTCAGTGGGTGAATGTACTGCTGAAGTGTGTTGGACGATATCTGCAAGGGTCTGGCATTGAGGACGGGCTTATTGAGACAGAGGTGTTTGGCAAGCTGGTATTGAATTCTGTGTTGGAAGGCGCCCATTACATCAGATCGTTTCATGGCATATTGATTGTGTCAGATGTCATAACTTCCTTGATGCGGCAGGGATTTTGTGTGACTTATGCAGCATAAGAGGGAGATAGATCGTGATATGATGGCGTGTGCAGTTGAATTGATGGTGGGTCTGTGCGGGAAGAGCAACTCAACCTTAACGTTTACTGAGCTGCGTTTGCATTCATGTTCTGTTCAACAGATGTTTCAGTCTGGAGGAGTGTGATTCCAAGTCTTGAGGTTTGCCAGTACTGGGGTATCTTCCAGCAGATTATCCTCAATATCAAGCAAGTTTTCTCTTCTGATCGTGAGGGAAACTTCGCGCTGCATATTGACATGTATACGAAAAATGATTACTTATAGGCGACTTCGTTCACTTCCCATTGAATCAATCAGATCAGACATACGTGCAAGTAGTATGTGCACGAATCCATCTGAGAACATGTCCAAACTCGTGAACCAGTACGACAATGAACTACGAGCCATTCTTGATAAATATGCTCCCCATAACCATAAAACAATCGTTGTTCATCCACATTCACCATGGTTCAATAGTGAGATAAAGGAAGCAAAACGACTTTCACGAAAATACGAACGCCTTGCATGCAAAACGAATCTACACGTTCATTTAGTTATATGCTGATCAGTGTGAAGTGGTTAACAAAATGATAGCTGTAGCAAAGCAGGATTACTACTCAACATTAGTGTCCGAACACAAAGCAGACCAGAAAAAACTGTTCTCCGTTTTCAACAGGCTCCTTCACAAAGATAAAGGACGAAATACCTTACCACAGCACAGCAATTCAGTTGAGCTAGCTGGCAATTTTGGACAGTTTTTCACTGAAAAAATCGAACTCATTCGTGCAAACATTTTGAGACATCCAGATTATTCAGTACAGATTCTGAACGATGTACCAGTATCAGAATGTCCTCTGATAGAGTTTCGACCAGCTTCCATCAGTGAGGTGTCAACACTAATCAGGAAATCACCACAAAAGTCCTGTATTCTAGACCCAATACCCACACACTTGGTTAAAGACTGTATCGCCGACCTTGCACCAGTCATTACAAATATGATAAATATGTCCATGGAGAGTGGCTCTGTGCCTACTATCTTTAAATCAGCAAACGTGATACCGCTGCTCAAAAAACCATCTCTGGACTCTAACCTTCTTAACAACTACTGACCGGTATCAAATCTAATATATCTATCAAAACTGTTAGAAAAGTGATTGCAGAACGACTTCAGAATCACCTAGAAGTAAATAACCTACGTGAGTTGTACCAAAGTGCCTACCGCAAGCTTCATAGCACAGAGACGGCTTTACTACGCGTGCAGAGCGATATATTATGTTCTATGGACAATCGTATGTGTGTGCTATTAACACTCCTAGACCTATCTGCAGCCTTCGATACGATAGATCATACAACTATGCTATCACGACTAGCAGAACTGGGCATATCTGGTACATCACTGAGTTGGTTCAAATCCTATTTAACATGTCGCTATCAAACAATCACATTAAATGAAGCTAGGTCATCTCAGTATGAGTTGCTTTCTGGTGTGCCGCAGGGGTCTGTGCTCGGGCCTATATTATTCACTATCTACACGGCACCACTGGGACGACTTCTAGACGCACGTGGAATGAGCTATCACTTCTACGCCGATGATACTCAGCTGTATCTAGCTTTTCACACACCCAACCAATTGAATGCCCGGGAAATTCTGGAGGACTGTATTCACGATGTGAAACTTTGGATGTTAAACAACCTTCTGCAACTCAACGAGAAAAAGACAGAAATAATTATGATCGCTTCCCGTCACTTGAGACCAAAAATAGAAATTGAATCGGTTCATATCGGTGGCGCCAACATTCCTTTTAGTGTTAATGCGAGAAATATTGGCGTAGTCTTTGACAATACTATGTCTATGGAAAGCCACGTGACGTCGATCTGTAAATCTATATTTCTGAACACTTGCAACATCGGTAAAATTAGGAAATTGCTAGACTATAATGCAGTCAATACCCTCGTCCACGCAACCATCACATCAAGGCTGGACAATTGCAATTCTCTTCTCACAGGCATATCATCATCGCAGTTACAACGTCTCCAACGAGCACAAAATACGGCAGCCCGGTTAATAACCAGAACAAAAGTGCATGAACACATTCGACCAGTCCTCAAAGAGCTACACTGGCTGCCAGTGGAACAACGAATCGAATTTAAGGTCGCACCTTTCGTGTTCAAATGCCTACATGACTTAGCACCACCGTATTTATCATCACTCATAACTAGACGAATAGCACCGAAAGCACTAAGATCGAGTGAACAGCTACTCTGTGTAGTACCCAATTCCAATCTTGTCATTGGAGAGCGTGCTTTCTCCATAGCTGGACCAAAACTTTGGAACGACCTTCCATCCAACATTCAAAACAGCAACAATGTTGAGGCTTTCAAAACTCTTCTAAAAACCCATTTGTTCCAAAAAGCATATTTCACTATTTTAAATTAGCTTTAACTTTGTAAAGCGCCTTTGGGCAGTTAATTCTGGAATTGGCGCTATATAAATGCATACATACATACATACATATTCCGAGAGAGCGACACACTGAACTACCTCCGACATGGTTTATTTTACCTTGAAACTACACAGCTCCTACAAAGTACTCATTCTGAGGTCTTCCAAGAATTTTTGTGGCCATTTTGTTGTGAAAGACTGCTCCAGTTGCTTTAATGCTGTTGCACCAGATATGAAGTTACAGCAGTCTATCTAGAGTGCGTCAAAGAGCAAGGGTGGAATCGTGGGCCAGGCGAGAAACACAGCTGTTGTGGTTGGATGGCAGCTCGTCTTTCATGAGATTCTTCTCATTTCGAATAACTTGAGCGAGATGACAAAAGATAGGTCAATGGACCATAGTGAATCTGCAATGGTCCACCATGATCTTATAGGTCGAAAAGCAGAGCATCTGAACAAAAAATGTAGCAGAGCCTTTGGACTTTGTCTGCAACCCCTTCATCATTCAAGCACCCGGTATTAAGCTGCATAACTTTGTCACTAAGCAGGTAGCTGCTGATTAAGTGTCTGCACATCTGCGTCTGGCTCTCATGAATGGTGAGCGATGCTACAAGGAGTTTCGCAAGGAACGATTTCTTGAGAAGAAAAATAAACTGTCGGTCACTCTCAAAACGAGACTTGCCTCAACTAGGCTACAGATCAGCCTCTCACACTCCAATTTCTCCGGTTGTTGTTTCAGAGAAGATACCAGCTGCTGCTCAGCATGACATAGATATTGTGAAAGAGCAGGGAATGTCGCTAGAATCAATCTCACAATATTCTGCCATCTTCAGTCATCTGAAGGTGATCTAGCCTCAAAACCAGAAAAAGCAAGCTCATTGCGGAAATCGAGAAGCATCTAGTACATGAAGAGTGAAGACATGGTATTTCCACAAGGTGATGCGGCTGTGATATTGGACTGAATGTCCAAAATCCATCCATTCCCAAATCTGTCTTCACTTGGGGGACATTCGCAAATGCTATACGGGGACATTCGCAAATGCTATACAATCTCTGCTCTCTACTGGCCAATCTCTGTGTTCCAGAACCAGGCTCCATGTTGTAGTTGATAGCTATCTGGAATCCTCTGTCAAAGACTTGGTGTGGCGCTGGTATTGGAGCTGTTGATGTAACACTCATAGGTCCAGATGTCTCTATATCCCAGCAAATGGACAAATTCTGACCATCGTTGAGTAACAAGACCAAGTTACAACGTCTTACTCGTGTGGTTGCCTTTGAGCAACACTCACAACTTTTTATCATTCTCAGTGGATGCATTGTTGATGATGAAGTGGTCCTAGCTGAGTTGATAAGCCTGGAGATCATCAGAGGAATCCTCAGTGTCAGAACATATTGATGGGCAGAGTAGAAGAAGTGGATGATAAGCTACTCCTTCATTGTGCATGGAAGGTAGAGAGAGGCTGCGAGAGGCTCCTGGTGATATCGAATGGCACAGATGCAGTGGTCAGGCTGTTGCGTTTTATGTCAGAGTGGTGAGAACATGGTTTGCATGAGTTGTGGGTGGGGTTTGGCTCCAGCGAGCATAGAAGACACCTACCCATGTACATTCTGGCTAAAATCCTGGGCCTGAGATTGTCGGATTCTAGTGAAAGTGCACATGCTAACAGGAGATGACGCTTTCAGCAAAATCGGGACAAAACATGCAGCACTCATGTGTGAGCCTGAGAAATACCTAGACAATTTCGCTGAGACCCATAAAAGTAATGAGGAGTCAATGAAGAAGGTTGTGGAATACCTCGTTCGTGTATGGACTGGCGCTGGGCGCAAGACCTCTCAGACATTTGACTGGTTCCGACTTGAAAATCATACTACGGATACTACACCAAAATCGCTGGCACAGCTGCCACCCACGTCAAGTGTAATTAAAACCCATATTCAGCGACCTCAATATCCTAATTGATAGAGGTCCTGTTCTCCACCCCACTAATCATGGCTGGTTTGTGCTCATGGCACTACTTTGCCAGTGAAAGGTCTGAAGCCACGATCAGATGAAAAGCATGTGTGCAAATGTGGTGGTAAATATATCACCAAACATTGTCCTTGTGCAAAAGCAGGACTAATGTGCATAGTAATTTGTCACACATCACATGCACCTCACTGTCAAAATAAGTAGTGTGTATTGCACACTTAAAAGCACTCAGGTTTATATGATTTTGTTTGATCAGTTGTTTCGCTACCCGACATAAATGTATGTGTTATCTTTGTGCTCATTGCAACATTGATATGTGTTTTCATAATATATCTTATTTGTTATATGATGAAGGGTTCTTTTGTATTATTGTATATGAACGGTAGACATCTCAGTCATGAATATATGTCAAATTAGGTCAAATATATAGTGTCAGTAATGGAAGTGGGAAATGCATACCTGTAATTGCAGTGGATAGACATCTTGGATTTATCATGACCTAGACCCAGGACAACTATCAAACTCCTTTTAATCAATAAGGCAAATTTGTTTTAGCCGGAAAAGACACCCCATTCATCCTTCTACATGTTCTAGGCCAAAAAGCTTCGAATTAATGACTGTGGGAAATTCTCACTTGATCTATAAGCGGACATCTTGGATTTTTGACGACCTAATACTTGGAGAACATTGAAACCCCTTTCAATCCATCAGGCAACATTGATTTAGTGTGGAAAGACACTTCTTTTATCCCTCTATGTCAAATAGTTTCTGGGTTATGATCTTGGAAAAATTTTAACTGGTTGCTCTTGGCGGACATCTTGGATTTTTGACAACATAAACCTCGGAGAACATTGAAACCCCTTTCAATTCAGTCGGGCAACATTGATTTAGTGGGGACAGACACTTCTTTTATCCCTCTATGTCAAATAGTTTCTGAGTTATGATCATGGCAAAATTTTACCTGGTTGCTATGGGCGTCCACCTTGGATTTCAGTAACTAGGCGGGATAAAATCGATTAATCAACTCCATTGTAAATAGCAGACTGAAACACATCATTGTAGACTTCCTTTTGCTATATTTTACAATGTTTCAATCAAAATATATGTCAATTTCATGGTGGTCGACAGTCAATTGGTGGCCATTTTGAAATATGTCTGTCCCAGAGTTATGCCCACTTTTTCAAAATAAGTAGAAAATATATACGGGTCTCTATGTCAGGCTCTGGGCTAAGAGTGGTATGCTTCAGAACATGTATGCAGAATTTTGATTGGTCAATTTTTTCATCGCCCATCTTCAATTTTTTTTTTAAGGGCCAGAAATCGTTTAAAACCCTACTTATTAACTGCTTGGATGATTTCAACCAGACTTGGCTTAAAGAACCCTAGAGCGGTAGGCTTCAAAACTTGCATATAGAATTTTAATTGGTCAATTTTTTTCAACGGCTATCTTGGATTTTCTGAAAATTTTGTGAAACCAGTTAAAAGTCTACTCATTAACCGCTTGGGTGATTTCAACCAAATTCAGGTGAAAGGACCCAAGGCTGGTATGCTTTAGAATTTGTATACAGAATTTTGATTGTTAGCTCACCTGGTCAGAATGGCCAAGTGAGCTTATGCCATGGTGATCATCCGTCTGTCCGTACAGTGTCCGTCCGTCAGTCAACTTTTGCTTTAAAATGCTACTCATTAACTGTTTGGCAGATTTCAGCCTGATTTGGCAAAGGACCCTATCTGGGTAGGCTTCAGAACTTGTATAATAATAATAATAATAATAATAAGCTTTATTTAACGAAGGTAAACTGATCAGTTACAGGTAGCTGGTCTTCCCCGGGGCCTTCTGTATTCTGTATACAGAATTTCGATTGGTCACATTTTTGAAAATATTGAATTTTATGAAAAATTTACCGGAAATTGTCAAAATGCTACTTCACATTAACTGCTTGACAGATTTCGACATAATTTGCTAGAATGACCCTATGGGGCTGGTTGTATTGGCTGGATGGAGCCAAAGGTTATATCTGATTGTGTGACCAGTGTCCATCATTTATTACCCATGAAATATCATCTGTACTGAATTTCAGTTTTGTATTTTATGTCTTGTTGCTACTGAATTTGAAGTATTATGTCTGTTTAAATGCAAATGATTCAAATGGTAATGGTCCAGGTGAGTGTTAAGGCCCTCGGGCCTCTTGTTTCTAAGTGCTGCACTTGCCTTGCCTACTAATGCACAGCAAATAAATATTAGTGGCCCACCTGAAACCACTCAGTTCATTGCTATGGACTAAATTCCTATCATGCTCATTTCATTGAGATTTGTCACATTCAGATGCAGTGATCAGACCATGTACATTCCATGTTGCAATTGCAAACTCCTGGGGACATTACGACGGCTGAGATGTTGAATACAGTTTCTTTGAAGGAGGTTAGAAATAATTAATCTCCCCTAGAGTTTGCAATCGCAACATGGAATGTATGTGGTCTGACCACAGCATCTAAGTGATAAATGGGATCAGACTGTGAACACTATACATTGGCATTGCCTGCATCCAAGAAACAAACGTATCCACTCATTCAGAGCAGCAATTTCAGACTAGTCACAGTTTGATCCTTCCGCAGCAGAAACTGACTACATACAGTGGTACTGACTACATACTGTTGCATTCATTGATCCTGCCCTGGCACTGCGAAAAACTACCACAACCAAGTCCTGCATTGTTAATCGCCCAACTACCGAAAACCCAAGGAAGATTCTTCGCTGATGGAGTCTTTCTATGCCAAACTGTGTTAAACCATCATTCCAGCCAAATGACAATTGTTTGTATGACAACAAGGACACATGACTCGACATGTACATAGGATCATATGCTATGGGCAAATGTAACGGCAATGGAGATGCTCTAATCTCGTTCATCAGTGCTCATGGCCTCTTTGCCACACACATTGCCATCTCCGAACACCATGGACAGGACACATCACGGGCCCTAGAGCAGAAACAGGTTTCAATGCCACAACAGCTGACACCTGGTCATATGAAGGCAGTGCAACTCTGACCACAAGCCAGTGGTCAACCGCCTTCAAAAGAAGCACATTAGCCTGCTGCATAAGCGCCATGCCAGCTATTGTAGCAGTCAACTTTGATCTAGTGAAGCTTGTCATTGACACTCAACTGTCATACAAGAGTACACTCGATAACCATTGAGACAAACTCAAATCCAAATGAGGCTTTAACCAGAGTACTCAAATGTATTGAAACATCAGCGACCAATGTAATAAATGTCAAGAATAACACCAGAGATGGAGACTGATAGATGAGGAGTCATTGTGCCTGCTGGTGTTCGGACAGGTGTACGTATTATGAATTCACAGCCAAAGAAATACCCATAAAATTAGAATGACCTTTGAAACAAGCAGTTCATGAGTAATTGTCTGGAATTGGAGCAGATTAAAAAAATTCAAGGAAATCATTTAAGACAATTACTCATGAACTGCTCGTTTCAAGTCATTCTGATTTTATGGGTATTTCTTTGGTTGTGAATTCATAACTTGCTGATTGCAGCATTTGCAATAGGATTTCCAGAAGTTAGAAAAATCCAAGGTTAACATTGGGAAAAAAACCTATTATATTTCTGTATAAAAGCTCAGAAGCCTACCACAATAGACTCATTCCACTCAAATTTAGTCGAAATCCACCAAACACTTTTATAAAATCCAAGAAGGTCGCTGAAGAATTGACCCATCAAAATCTGTTATAAAAGCTCTGATGCCTACCAACATTTAAAGCTGCTGTCATTCGTTTACTATAGGATACTGAAATTAGACAAATCCATGATGACCGCAGGAAAAATGGACCAATTCTGCAGCAGCAATTCTGAAGCAAATCACTGTGGTGCTTTTGGGTATACAATTTAGTATATAATATAACAATGTAACAATAGAATAGAGCAATACACAATGACTAACCTTAAAGGCCAGGACGTCGCGGATCGAATGTCCTTTCTTGTGGCCAGCAGGAATCAGTCTGTCTCTCTGGCCTCTAAGGATGCTCCCCACACTTGGTTATTTCCGGCAGTTCTCGCCGATACTCGGATATGAGTGCAGTGTGGTGGCGCAGCGGCACCACATCACCATAGGGTTCGTCCACCAAACTTGTTTAAAACTGTTCCGATTCATTTCCTATAGTATTTCCTGGAGTTATGAAAATCCAAGAAAGACGCTGGAATAATTGACCAATCAAAATTCTGAATGGTAGTTAAAAATGCGGTGAAACAGCGATATCTGCTTGTAAAATAATTACGGCGATGTTAGACCTGACGTGTACAAAGGAATGCTTTGCGGTTTACTTTCGTATAGCGACTCGCTAGGCAGTTGGATAGCATATTCACTTATCCATACTGTAATAATCGCCTGTTTTTGTCCTTGTGTCAAAATTGTCGCTTTTAAAATTGTATAAATACTATACCGAATTTCAGTTAAGAGAAGCATTCATTTTTGTATCACTCAGTGCGTGGGTGGGTGAGTGGGTTGGTAGGTGTCGCTGGGTATGTGGGTGCGTGAGTAAATGGTGTCACCGACTTCGAGTGGGTGGGTGGGGGAGGAAATGAGTGATAGTGACAGTGAGTGGCTGGCAATTGTGATGTTATGCAAGAAATTTGACCACCGAGGCGGCGAAGTTAATTCAGGGTGGCGAAATAACCCCATCTTACGGTATGCAGCATTCAGGTTATGCGTACTTTGTCGAAATATGTGAATAATTACCAGCATGGCTCTGGATACCCCTTTAATCATTGATGAGTGTCCAGAACTACCATTCATAATTTAGATTGGTCTATTATTCTGGCGACTATCTGGGATTTTCTTAGCTTCTATAAATTGGCTGGAATGGCCCGATGTTGGTAAGCTCCAGGATTTCTATTCAGAATTGTGATTGGTCAATTTTTGAGTGAAAATCTTAGTTTTGGAGCTTACCAACATCGGGTTCTTCCAGCCAAATTGGCTTGAAATCGGTCAAACCATTGAGAGCATAGACTCACTTGGCCATTCAGGCCAGATGAGCTAAAAGGGTTTCAAGAGTATACACAATATATTACATAGTTAGATGGAATGTAAGAGTGGGACAGATACACAATATATTACATAGACGGAATGTAAGAGTGGGACAGATACACAATATATTACATAGTTAGACGGAATGTAAGAGTGGGACAGATACACAATATATTACATAGTTAGGCAGAATGTAAGAGTGGGACAGATACACAATATGTTACATAGACGGAATGTAAGAGTCGGACAGATACACAATATAGTACATAGTTAGGCAGAATGTGAGTGTGGGACAGATACAATATATTAAATAGACAGAATGTAAGAGGGGGACAGATACACAATATATTACATAGTTAGGCAGAATGTGAGAGGGACACAGATACATAATATGTTACATAGACGGAATGTAAGAGGGGGACACGGATACACAATATGTTACATAGACGGAATGTAAGAGGGACAGATACACAATATATTACATAGTTAGGCAGAATGTGAGAGGGGGACAGATACACAATATATTACATAGGCAGAATATAAGAGGGACACAGATACACAATATATTACATAGGCAGAATGCGAGAGGGACACAGATACACACTATATTACATAGGAAGAATGTGAGGGGGCACAGATACACAATATATTACATAGGCCGAATATAAGAGGGACACAGATACACAATATATTACATAGGCAGAATGTGAGAGGGACACGGATACACAATATATTACATAGGCAGAATATAAGAGGGACACAGATACACAATATATTACATAGGCAGAATGTGAGAGGGACTCAGATGCACAATATATTACATAGACAGAATATAAGAGGGACACAGATACACAATATATTACATAGGCAGAATGCGAGAGTGACACAGATACACAATATATTACATAGGCAGAATGCGAGAGGGACACAGATACACAATATATTACATAGGCAGAATGCGAGAGGGACACAGATACACAATATATTACATAGTTAGGCAGAATGTGAGTGGGACAGATATACAATATATTACATAGACAGAATGTGAGAGGGACACAGATACACAATATATTACATAGACAGAATGTGAGAGGGACTCAGATGCACAATATATTACATAGTTAGGCATAATGTGAGAGGGACACAGATACACAATATATTACATAGTTAGGCAGAATGTGAGAGCGGGACACAGATACACAATATATTGTATGATTACTGTATTCTGCGGCTGTAGTAGTAGAAACATCATACAGCTGCAATCAGTCCTTCGCCTTTGCCCACTGTGTTTTGTCCTCGGCCAAAATCCTTAGCTTCTTCAGGTCCATTCTTGACTTGAGTGTACCGAGTCCTGCTTTATTGAGGTCGCCTCGTAGCATGCTTAGCAGATTTATGCAATGATGTCGTCTCCTGGCTTTGTATTTGTTGGCTCCACGTAGGGAGAATTCTAAGGCTCTCTGTGCTGATGTCTCCTCTGACATCCTTAGCATATGGCCAAACATGGATCATCTTTGCTGGGCGACTTTTAAGCGGAGACGTATTACACGTCTTGTATAGTGCATCATTGGAGATTATGCTGTCTGGCCATCGGTGTCCAGTGATGGTGCGTAGGTATTTGCGGTGGCAGGCATTGAGTTTGTCTAGAGCTGCCCAGCTGTTACAGTTACACAGCATCAAGGATACACAGGTTGCATTGTATAAACGTAGCCTTTTTATCAAGGGCATCTTTGATCTATGAATCCATAGCTTCCAGAAGGACTGGAAAGCTATGTTCCCCATGGCACAGTGTGCAGCAATGTCAGCAGTACTGCAAAGCAGTGAGCCCAGGATTTTACTTTTCCTCCATGGTTGCTGCCACGAAGATGTCTCAAACTCTACAGACTTCACTGACTTGACTCATACTCTCAGCTTGGTGTCTGCAA
Organism: Chaetoderma sp. LZ-2023a; assembly: GCA_034401795.1. Lineage (NCBI taxonomy): Eukaryota > Metazoa > Mollusca > Caudofoveata > Chaetodermatida > Chaetodermatidae > Chaetoderma > Chaetoderma sp. LZ-2023a. The sequence goes on from CM067368.1 coordinate 811,249, forward strand.
GCAGTAGTCCCACTAGTCGTAGCTCATCTTCATTGCAACTGGCCTGGCTTAGTACATCTAGGATCTTTGAGCGCTTAATATATTACATAGACAGAATGTAAGAGGGACACAGATACACAATATATTACATAGTTAGGCAGAATGTGAGAGGGACACAGATACACAATATATTACAGACAGAATGTAAGAGGGACACAGATACACAATATATTACATAGGCAGAATGTGAGAGGGACACAGATACACAATATATTACATAGTCAGAATGTAAGAGGGGGACAGATACAAAATATATTACATAGTTAGGCAGAATGTGAGACGGACACAGATACACAATATATTACAGACAGAATGTAAGAGGGACACAGATACACAATATATTACATAGGCAGAATGTGAGAGGGACACAGATACACAATATATTACATAGACAGAATGTGAGAGGGACACAGATACACAATATATTACATAGTCAGAATGTGAGAGGGACACAGATACACAATATATTACACAGTTAGACAGAATGTAAGAGGGCCACAGATACACAATATATTACATAGGAAGAATGTGAGAGGGACACAGATACGCAATATATTACATAGACAGAATGTGAGAGGACAGATACACAATATATTACATAGTTAGGGAGAATGTGAGGGACACAGATACACAATATATTACCTAGTGAGACGGAATGTGATGGACACAGATACACAATGTATTACATAGACAGCATGTGAGAGGGGGACAGATATACAATATATTACATAGCCAAAATGTGAGAGGGACACAGATGCACAATATGTTACATAGGCAGAATGTGAGAGGGGCATAGCCACACAGTTACACAATATATTACATAGGCAGAATGTGAGAGGGACACAGGTACACAATATATTACATAGACGGAATGTAAGAGGGGCACAGATACACAATATATTACAGTTAGGCAGAATGTGAGAGGGACACAGATACACAATATATTGTATGATTACTGTATTCTGCGGCTGTATATATGTATGATTACTGTATTCTGTGGCTGTAGTAGTAGAAACATCCTACAGCTGCAATCAGTCCTTCTTCGCTTTTGCCCACTGTATCGTGTCCTCAGCCAAAATCCTCGGGTACATTCTTGACTTGAGTGTACCTAATCCTTCTTTCTTGAGGTCACCTCATATCACGCTTAGCAGATTTATGCGAATTCCAAGGGTCTGTGCTTCTGGTGTGTCTTCTGGCATCCTTAGCATATGGCCAAAAATGGACCATCTTTGCTGGGCGACTTTTACAGACAGCGGCGGCATATTACACGTCTTGTATAGTGCATCATTGGAGATTATGCTGTCTGGCCATCAGTGTCCAGTGATGGTGCATAGGTTTTTGCGGTGGCAGGTGTCAAGTTTGTCTAGAGCTGCCTTTGGAGCTGCCCAGCTGTTACAGTTATACATCATCAAGGATACGCAGGTTGCATTGTATAAACGTAGTCATTTTACCAAGGGCATCTGATCTACGAATCCATAGCATCCAGAAGGACTGGAAAGCTATATTCCCCATGATGCAGCGTACAGCAATGTCAGCAGTGAGCCCAGGATTTTACTTTTCCTCCATGGTTTGCCGCCACGGAGTGTATCGTCATTTTCTTTAGTTTCATGCTTTGTAGATAGGTTTATGTGGGTGAACTCTGTTTTGGATTCATTCGTAAGGGGATTCTCAATTTTTAGTTTGCTTGCAGCTATTGGGAGTTCGTCAAGGGGTTTCTTTCGTCATCGATAAAGTCCACATCGTCGGCATATTCCATCTGTAGCAGCATACCCAGTATTGACAACGGGGGTGGGGGGTTTGGTCTTGTGGAATTTTCCCGCACGGATTTTAATGCAGCAGCTAGGTAACAGGTGAAGAGCACAGGGGATAGACCATCTCCCTGTGGGGACTCGATTGATGTCTCAAACTCTACAGACTTCACTGACTTGACTCGTACTCTCAGCTTGGTGTCTGCAAGCAGTAGTCTCACTAGTCGTAGCTCATCTTCATTGCAACTGGCCTGGCATAGTATTTCTAGGATCTTTGAGCGTTTAATTGTGTCGAAGGCTCATGACATGTCAGTGCCCATTTTGTGAAAATTCCAGTGTTTGGACATGACTACCGACACAAGCATGCATTGAGCCCATACATCGTCTGCACAGCTGCGTCCACATTTGAAGCCACTGACATGATCCAGTGAAGACGTCGATCTTGTCTCAGATGCAGCATAGAGTAAAATTGGATAGGATTTTCCGTTTGCTGTTAAGGAGCACAATGGGCCGCAGATTGACTCGGGGCCAGGTGGCTTCTTGAGCTTGGGTAGCGCGATAAGGATGCCTTGGCCTGCAGCGTCGATGGGAAGGTGGTGCATAAAAGGTGAATTGATTATGTGTGTGATCGGTTTTAGGATAATGTCACATGCATATTTGAATAGTTCATTGCTCATGCCATCAGGTCCAGATGCTCGTCCATTTTTCAGGGCTTTAAGTTCCTTCTCAACCTCTGCTGTATTAATTGGTGTTAGTAATGGCCTGGGGGTCTCCTGAGAATGGGTGCAAAGGTTCATCATCGTGGTCAGTGAACTGTTCCTTGAACCATTCTCGACTTTGTCCTAGTCAGTCCCAATAAAGTGTCCTTCAGAGTTGTGTACAGTTAGTGGTGGTGTGTAGTCAGCAACTCAGGGTTGGGTTGCCCGAAACATTTTGTGGCAGTCATCCGTGGCAGTGATTTCATCTGCTATGGCATCTGCTTGTTGGATAGCAAGATCTTTTAAGCATTCACTAATGTGGCGGAGAATGTTATTGCGTTCCTGGCGTAGTTTGGTGCGATCTTCACTTTGGCCACTGATAAATGCGCAGACGTAACGCTTTCTGTTCTGCTGACAGTTTTACTACAAGAGGGTCGTCAGTATACATAGTTCTGTTGTTTTTTAGAACACCTATAGTGCTAGTAGCTGATGATTCCATAGATATTAGTATTTTGGTTAGGGCTTCATTTGGATCGGAGCTGACGTCAGTGTTAGCTATCTGCTCCCCGAGGGCCTTTTTGTATGACATTTGAGTGTCAGTGTCGCTGATGAGCTTGGGTATGTTGTAGGTGACGCTACCCTCTTGCCTGGTATGGCGTTTATACATTAGGTAGAGCTGGTTCATATGGAGGCGTGTAATGATTGGCTTATGGTCAGAATTGAGGTCTGTTCCTCCATAGGAACGAGCATCCCGAAGTAGGGGTTTTGCTGCTGTCTTGCATAGTATGAAATCTATTTGGTTGAAGACAGCTTTTGCAGCTTTAGAACCTTTTGGGGCTTTGCGATCAGCAATGTGTCCAGTCCATGTTGTCCGGTGGTGTCATGGGTGTTTGAAAGCCATATTTATGGCAAATAGGCCATTGGAACGAAGGAATGCCACCAGTGCATCGCCATTGCTGTTGCGTGTGCCCTCTCCATATGATCCCATCCATGAGCCAAGTCCTGAACTTTTGTCAACAATGCCGAGTTTACCCAGCTTGGAGTTGAAATCACCACATATGAACAGTTGCCATCTAGCTGGCATAGTAATGGCGGAGCTCAGTTCTGCATAGAAGGAATCTAATATAGCTGGATTCTCTTTGGCCCTTTCGGTAGTTGGCCCATATGCGTTGACTATGCGACACTTAGTGGTGGTGCGCTTTAGCGTTGGTATAGCCAGGTCAATAAATGCAACACGATCACTGACGTAAACAAAACTAATGACGTCGTCCAATACCCTTGGTCTGATTATGAAGCCTAATCCACGGTAAGTGGCCCGTTTTTGTTCCATGAGTACTAGCTTATGGCCTGTCTGAAGTTGCTGCTCTGAGTGTTTAGCTACTTTAGTCTCTTGACTGCATGTGATATTGATTTTATAGTGTTCACAGTCTGCACCTAAGGTTTGCCTCTGCTGTTGCAGTCAGACCACGTACATTTCACGTAGCTATGGTAAGCTCCTGGGAAGATTGCGTTGTCCGAGGATGTTGAGCACAGTTTCTTGTTAGAAGGTTAGACATAGTCAGTTGTCTCTGTATGCGGATGTCAGCCCGCAAACCTTGCAGCTGTAGTAGTAGAAATGTGAGAGGGGGGACAGATATACAATATATTACAGTTAGGTTGGGGGATGAATGTACCGAATGAAGGATGATCTAATCTGTTACCTCAGGTTCATTCTTGACCAGAGTGTAGTCCTGTTTTCTTGGTCACCTTAACAACTTTATGCAATGACGTCCTCTCTTGGCTTTATATTTAATGGCTCCCAGTAGGGCGTTTTCCAAAGCTCTGTGTGATCACCGTAACAAATTTATGCAATGACATCCTGTCTTGGCCTTATATTTAATTGCTCCCAGTAGGGCATTTTCCAAAGCTGTGTGTGGTTGCCGTAACAAATTTATGCAATGACATCCTCTCTTGGCCTTATATTTAATGGCTCCCAGTAGGGCATTTTCCAAAGCTCTGTGTGATCACCGTAAAAAATTTATGCAATGACGTCCTCTCTTGGCCTTATATTTAATGGCTCCCAGTAGGGTGTTTTGCAAAGCTTTCTGTGTGGGCGGGTGATATCGGCACTGTATCATTAGAAATTATGCTGTCTGGCCATCAGTATCCAGTAACAGTGCGGAATTGTTAGCGGTGGCAGGCATCAAGATTGTTCGGAGCTGCTCAGTTGTTATGTTTCCCATGATGCAGCCTGCAGGAATGTCAGCAATATTGCACAGCAGTGAGCCCAGGATATTGCTTTTCTTCCACAGTTCGCTACCACAAAGTAGATCATGATTTTCATCAGCTTAGTGATTTGTCAATAGGAGTAGTTAGCTCATACCATGGCGATCACCTGTCCATCAACTTTTTCTTGAAATGAATTCTTCAAAAACCTTGATTCTTGCTTATTTGTCCTGACGCGAACTGTGGTGTCAGTTTGAGTCTGGATGCCAAAACACAGTTTGGGCCTTCCTTTTAAACTTTTCCAGATGCGGCTACATGTAGGGGTGTGACCGGAATTTGATTTTGTAGCCAGATTACAGTGGATCTGTAGCTGGGAGTGTCTTAAGTAGACGGGATGTGTTTGATTCTGTAGCTGGACTTGGGCCAGGTGTAGCTGGTAGCTCTGGCTGGGGTAGCCAGGACGAGATGGGAAATTGATTTATGTAGCCGGATTGTTTAGTAGATGTAGCCGGCAAGATTATGATTGTGTTGTGTATAGCCGGGAATGTGTAGCCGGGCTGAAATTATGTATAATTAAAGTGTTTGTTCCCGCCAGCTACACTAAGTGTAACCGGGATTGTCTATAAAGGTGATACAAAGTTTGTAACAGGAACGTTTCCTTGTCACTGTGTATGGGGCCAACGCTCAACATGAATGGTGGGAAAGTATAGATATAGAGGGATGTATTATGGCATTCAATACTGAGTTTGGTATTTATTCCAGTGTGATCCAGACTCTTAGCATTTCATGCCGATTTGGCTATACTCATCAGAGGAAATGTATTTTGTTAACAAAAACATAGTTGTTTTGTATATTTGATCTAGTTTTAGATCAGATGTGTTCATTTTTTAAGAGGGTAGAGAATAAGTTCTATTCTTACCTTGAGTTTAGTCCATAGCATTAAGTTCCCTTAGATTTTCTTCACTTAACTCGTCTAATGATAGAGGGACGAAAGGATCCTCTAAGGATTCTTCAAGCAGGTCTCGTTGATAGTCTTCTTCAGGTGTTGGGCCTGAGAGTCCGCTGTCTGGGCTGTTGACCCCTGAGAAGATTTGTGGGGGAGTAGCCTCACTTCCAATCTCTGAATTCGGGTTTCAGCACAACTGGACAAAGGTGAAGAGAAGTTTGGTGGACTTTCCAGTTCACTAATGACGATTGGCTCGGCCTCTTGGTAACCATGTGCTACTCCTTCCGGTGAGTCTTCTCTGTGGTTGTGTAAGACAGGTGAGCGGGGTGGTGTCCTGGCAAGTATTACTGCAATACCAGCTGCTGTGACAATTCTGTCGGCGTTCTGGAAGGCTATAATGGCTTCTCCCAGTCGGAAAATTGTTGTGTAATGATCCGAAATGCCTTCTCAGATCTTCCATGTGGATGAAGTGATGATTGCACAGTTCACACGTCCAGAAGCCCTTCTTTTCATGAATAATTTTTATGTGTCGTCATCGTGACTTTCTGTGTGCAAAAGATGCTGAACAGGTGGACAGATAAATCTGTCCATATCTTAGAAAATGACTGATTTGAGTGAAGTTAGTTTGGACATTGGTGTAGCGCAATGTCATACGTGCTTGTGACGTAGTACAGGTGTGACGTCAAGTTATGGCATCATAAGCATGACCAAGGGTAGGGAGTCCTGGTAACCGAGTAATTAATTAAGTTTTACTAAAACCTTTTTACTTGAAATGACTTCTCAAAAACCTCTGGGACGATGTCAATTTTATTTGGCAGGAGTATCCTTAGGGCATTGAGATCAAGTTTGTTCAAATGAAGCTGATTGGCCAATCTGACCGATTTTTAGAAATGTCTAAAAAATCCCCGAAACCACTTGGCGGATCGATTCAAAACTCATAAAATATCTAGGGCATGAGCTGAACCAATTTTGTTGAGGGGAACTTTATTCGCCCTTCTCCAGAACCGCTGAATGGATCGAGACAAAATTTGGGAGAAATTATTAGGGCCTAAGGGCAATTAAAGATTGTTCAGGGGATGACATTGATATGTCAAAAAACATGGCCACTGTGGAGCAATCAAAAGGTAGCATATTTAGCGGCTGTATTGCATTTTTTCTTTGATGGATTTTGAAGCCAAAATTGTTTTTATATCAAGTTTTTGAGCATCTTGGATTTTGGGCAATTTTTTTTTTAACGACAAAATCTTTTCTAAATCTGTTTGGGGATCGATTCAAAACTCATGACAAGTTATCTCGGGCAACAGCTGAACCAAGTTTGTTCAAGGGAACTTGATTGGCCTAATGCTTTAGCGACCATCTTGGATGACCTAGTTTTCATGAAAATTACTTCTCCAGAACCACTGAATGGATTGGAGCAAAATTTGGGAGATATGATTAGGGACTAAGGGCCATTTCAGTTTGTTTAATAGAAGTTGATACATAAAAGAAACATGGCCACTGTGTTCTTGTTACAATTCTGCTCAACAGATAGCTGCAAGTCAACAAAACAAGAGGCCCAAGGGGCCTGTATCACTCACCTGGAACATAGTCATTTCAACTAGAAATGCCATCAGCTATAAGTGGAACCCTATGTCCCAGATGAGCGATACAGGCCCTTGGGCCTCTTATTTTGTTAACTTGCAGCTATATAGAGTACCCACTAAGGGCACAAGGGTGGGCAGGTATTTTGATCTTGTGCAATTTTCCCGCACAGATTTTAAGGCTGCAGCAAGGTAGTATGTAAAAAGCAGAAGATAGACCATCACCCTGTGGAGAGTCGATTGATGTCTCTGCAGACTTCACTGACTTGACTCATACTCTCAGCTTGGTGTCTGCATGTCTCACTAGTCACAGCTCATCTTCATTGCAACTGGTCTGGCATAGTACATCTAGGATCTTTGAGCGTTTAATTGTGTCAGACTCGTGACATGTCAATGTCCATTTTGAGGAAATCCCAGTGTTTGAACATGACTACTGACACAAGCATGCATTCAGCCCATGCAACATGGGGGTATAGTTTTACAGCCGAAATCGCATCTGACAGAGGGACCACATGCTTTTCTAGCATCCGACAGAAGTTTACATCATCGTCAGAGGATTACATCCTCCACAGCATCCGTCTCATTAACAATATTAATAATTGTTGCCCATCCGACTGAGGAACAATTAGTATTGAAGCAAGAAAGGTAACATAGGTACAAGGGGGGGGGGGGGGGGGTGTGTGTGTGTGTGCGTGGATATTGAGTATTTTATCACTTACTTATTGCTGCGGTTGCTGTAAACCTGTGTGGGATGTGAAAAGCATGTGGTCCTTCCACTGGATGCCATTTCGACCCGTGTACAATGTCTGTGCAGCTATGTCCACGTTTAAAGTCACTGACAGGATCCAGTTGTCATCCTCAATCCTGTCTCAGATGCAGGATAGGATAACATTGGATAGGATTTTCTCTATTCTGTAGAGGAGCACAATGGGACAGAGGTTGGCTGGGTGGCTTCTTGGGCTTGGGTAGCACGCTAGGATGGTGCATAGAGGCTGAATTGATTATGTGCGTGATCGGTTGTGGGATAATATCACGTGCATTTTTTAATAGTTCATTGTTTATGCCATCCGCATTTAGTGCCTTTTCAACTTCTGCTGTTTCAATTGGTGTTAGTAATGGCCTTTGTGGTCACCTGAAAGCAGATATAAGGGCTCAACAGTTAACTGAGTGGTGATAAGTAATCAGCAATGGTCAGGGCTCGGACTACAAGAAATATTTTGGACATTCATCTGTGGCAGTGATCTCATCTGCACATGAGTTTCCTATGGATATAATCAAGGAAGCAGGAATCAATAACTATTCAGAAACAACAAATCTACACAGCATGTATTTTTTTCCTAAGTTTTTATTGCGAACACAAAAATGTGTATAATTGAAACAAATCCATCACAAAATAATTTAATATAATATTACTTGTTTAACAAGCAGAGTATGGATGGAATGTAAACATGTAAGCAGCGTAGGCACATAAACACGCACACACACACGCACGCACGCATTCAGAATAAATACTTTTTTGTAACTGGATGGATGCGCTTCAATAAACGAATGTGTATAACAAACTTACCAACACTAAATAGAAATGAAACAAATTACATAGATTTTCAACAATTCCAAACAAAATATATGTAACTACATGTATCTACACTGTATAAAATAAAAATATAATTTTTAATCTAAATATAATTTTCAATAGATATAATTGACAAATTGGACGGAATCGATCAGTGTATAAAAATCATAAATAGTATTGGGGTAAATATTTGACATTAAGAAGCCATTGTTTATCAGCAAATTTGATTTGATTAAAGTGTGTGTGTATGCATGTGAGGGTTTGTGTGTGTCAGTGTGGAGGTTGGTATCCAAGTCAGGTGTGGAGGTTGTTGTGGCGGAGATCAGTGTAGGGTCCATGTGGAGTTTGTTGTGGTGGTCGGTGTGTGTGATCAGTGTAGGGTCCATGTGGAGGTTGTTGTGGTGGTCGGTGTAGAGATCAGTGTAGGGTCCACGTAGAGGTTGTTGTGGCGGTTGGTGTAGAGATCAGTGTAGGGTCCATGTGGAGGTTGGTGTAGAGATCAGTGTAGGGTACATATGGAGGTTGTTGTGGTGGTCGGTGTAGAGATCAGTGTAGGGTCCATGTTGTGGCGGTTGGTGTAGAGATCAGTGTAGCGTCCATGTGGAGGTTGGTGTAGAGTCCATGTGGAGGTTGGTGTAGAGATCAGTGTATGGTCCATGTGGAAGTTGTTGTGGCAGTTGGTGTAGAGATCAGTGTAGGTTCCATGTGGAGGTTGTTGTGGCGGTCAGGGTGTGTGATCAGGTGTGGAAGGCCTTGTGGGGTTCCATGTGTAGGTTGGTGTGGAGTGTGTTGTGGGGGTCAATGTGGATGTCAGGTGGGCGGGCAGTGTGGAGTCGGTGTTGCGGTCAGTGTTGGGTGTGTGTGGATCTGTCTGGGGTCAGATGTAGAGGTCAGTGTGTGAGTAATCCTCTCACGCTTGTGTTTTTCAAACATTAACATAGTATATTGCTATTCTTAGTAGTCTAAGCTCATAAGCAGTGCTGTTCCGCGCTTCACCCAGTGATCAGGTGGCTTATCACCCGCCTTCAGGTCCACAGCGACAATAAATGAGTCCCGATCGGATGTACCGGCACGATTTGGATAATAGTAACACGGACAAGTATATACACCTGGTAGAGAATGAGGCAAAATGTGATTAAAACATCAATAACTGAGTCACAATGTCCGTTCTAGGAGGGACCATGGGGGTCATAGTCCCCTGTAATTTTGAAATGATCCTAATTGGTTGACCAGTGGGGGGCCTATGTCTCCATATTTTTATGGTTATTCAACTGCAAAATAAGGTACCCCTTTTAAACATGCATTAGCAGCTTCCAGTCAAAAGTTGTGTCGAATTATTCAACTGCTTGCCAGTATGGATGAAATTGCCGATATATCTCCTTTGTAAGGGGTTTATTTATAGTCACGGTGCCCCATATCTTTTATAATGTGCTACTGACAGACATTACTGACTTATACGAGGAGTTGTAGCAAAGAATAAATCAGAGCTCTGTGAATTGTTACTGACAGACATTACTCATGTATACGAGTAGTGTCATAGCAAAGAATAAATCAGAGCTCTGTGAGTTGTTACTGACAGACATTACTCATGTATACGAGGAGTGTCATAGCAAAGAATAAATCAGAGCTCTGTGAATTGTTACTGACAGACATTACTCATGTATACGAGGAGTGTCATAGCAAAGAATAAATCAGAGCTCTGTGTGTGGTTACTGACAGACATTACTGACTTATACGAGGAGTTGTAGCAAAGAATAAATCAGAGCTCTGTGAGTTGCTATTGACTAATTGCTATGACTCACTCCTCGTATAAGTCAGTAAAGAATAAATCAGAGCTCTGTGAGTTGTTACTGACAGACATTACTGACTTATACGAGGAGTGAGTCATAGCAAAGAATAAATCAGAGGTCTGTGTGTGGTTACTGACAGACATTACTGACTAATACGAGGTGTGAATCATAGCAAAGAATAAATCAGAGCTCTGTGTGTGGTTACTGACAGACATTACTGACTAATACGAGGAGTGAGTCATGGCAAAGAATAAATCAGAGCTCTGCGAGTGGTTACTGACAGACATTACTGACTAATATGAGGTGTGAATCATAGCAAAGAATAAATCAGAGCTCTGTGTGTGGTTACTGACAGACATTACTGACTAATATGAGGAGTGATTCGTAGCAAAGAATAAATCAGAGCTCTGTGTGTGGTTACTAACAGACATTACTGACATATACGAGGAGTTGTAGCAAAGAATAAATCAGAGCTCTGTGTGTGGTTACTGACATACATTACTGACTAATATGAGGAGTGATTCGTAGCAAAGAATAAATCAGAGCTCTGTGTGTGGTTACTGACAGACATTACTGACTTATACGAGGAGTTGTAGCAAAGAATAAATCAGAGCTCTGTGAGTTGCTATTGACTAATTGCTATGACTCACTCCTCGTATAAGTCAGTAAAGAATAAATCAGAGCTCTGTGAGTTGTTACTGACAGACATTACTGACTTATACGAGGAGTGAGTCATAGCAAAGAATAAATCAGAGGTCTGTGTGTGGTTACTGACAGACATTACTGACTAATACGAGGTGTGAATCATAGCAAAGAATAAATCAGAGCTCTGTGTGTGGTTACTGACAGACATTACTGACTAATACGAGGAGTGAGTCATGGCAAAGAATAAATCAGAGCTTTGTGAGTGGTTACTGACAGACATTACTGACTAATATGAGGTGTGAATCATAGCAAAGAATAAATCAGAGCTTTGTGAGTGGTTACTGACAGACATTACTGACTAATATGAGGTGTGAATCATAGCAAAGAATAAATCAGAGCTCTGTGTGTGGTTACTAACAGACATTACTGACTTATACGAGGAGTTGTAGCAAAGAATAAATCAGAGCTCTGTGTGTGGTTAATGACAGACATTACTGACTAATATGAGGAGTGATTCGTAGCAAAGAATAACTCAGAGCTCTGTGTGTGGTTACTGACATACATTACTGACTTATGTTTATAAAGAAATTAATTTGTTCTCTTACCTTTGCTGGATTTTTTCTTGTTTTCTACTGGTTTGAAGTGTATTGTGGGTACAGGGCACACTAGCTGCATGGGTGTGGCTTCAATTAGGCATGCATTCTTCTTATCCCAGCCTGCTCCTTGTAAGAACATGCCTTTAACGTACACGCCATCCTATGAGGAGTAACATGAAGAAGTCATCCATTTAACTTTCATGAAACCCATTAGTGCCAATAAAAATAAGTTGGTTATTATTGAAATGCATTAATCCTGAAAGATGCATTACAATAAATTAGACCAGTAAATACAACCCAAGATTAGGGTTAACCTATAACAAGTTGCAATAAAAGTAAGTTGGTATGGCCACACCAGTTTTATTTTTGGTTTACGGTTAAGCCTACCTGCTTTTTTGAAAAAATAAAATAAAAATTGATTCGAAAATCTTTGTTATTTTCTACATGACACTTATTTTTAAAGAACAATATTGTTAATGTGGTAAACAGCATGACTGGTAATGCCTATAACACCAACATGATCAGCAAGGTCTTACAGCATGACTGGTGATGCTTATGACATCAACATGATTGTCCAGATCTTATAGCATGATTCGTAATGCTTATAACATCAACATGATTGTCCAGATTTTATAGCATGATTCGTAATGCTTATAACATCAACATGATTGTCAAGATCTTACAGCATGATCGGTAATGCTTATAACATCAACATAATCATCAAGATCTTACAGCATGACTGGTAATGCTTATAACATGATTGTCACGGTCTTACAGCATGACTGGTAATGCTTATAACATGAACATGATTGTCAAGATCTTACAGCATGATTGGTAATGCTTATGACATCAACATGATCATCAAGATCTTACAGCATGATTGGTAATGCTTATGACATCAACATGATCATCAAGAACTAACAGCATGATTGGTAATGCTTATGACATCAACATGATCATCAAGATCTAACAGCATGATTGGTAATGCTTATGACATCAACATGATTGTCAAGATCTTACAGCATGATTGGTAATGCTTATGACATCAACATGATTGTCAAGGTCTTACAGCATGATTGGTAATGCTTATGACATCAACATGATCATCAAGATCTAACAGCATGATTGGTAATGCTTATGACATCAACATGATTGTCATGGTCTTACAGCATGATTGGTAATGCTTATGACATCAACATGATCATCAAGATCTAACAGCATGATTGGTAATGCTTATGACATCAACATGATTGTCAAGGTCTTACAGCATGATTGGTAATGCTTATGACATCAACATGATTGTCAAGGTCTTACAGCATGATTGGTAATGCTTATGACATCAACATGATCATCAAGATCTAACAGCATGATTGGTAATGCTTATGACATCAACATGATCATCAAGATCTAACAGCATGATTGGTAATGCTTATGACATCAACATGATTGTCAAGGTCTTACAGCATGATTGGTAATGCTTATGACATCAACATGATTGTCAAGGTCTTACAGCATGATTGGTAATGCTTATGACATCAACCTGATTGTCAAGATCTAACAACATGATTGGTAATGCTTATGACATCAACATGATTGTCAAGATCTTACAGCATGATTGGTAATCCTTATAACACAACATAACCATCAAGATCTTACAGCATGATTGGTAATACTTATAGCACAACATAATCATCAAGATCTTACAGCATGATTGGTAATGCTTATGACATCAACATGATCATCAAAATCTAACAGCATGATTAGTAATGCTTATGACATCAACATGATTGTCAAGGTCTTACAGCTTGATTGGTAATGCTTATGACATCAACATGATTGTCAAGGTCTTACAGCATGATTGGTAATGCTTATGACATCAACATGATTGTCAAGATCTTACAGCATGATTGGTAATGCTTATAACATGAACATGAGTGTCAAGATCCTACAGCATGATTGGTAATGCTTATGACATCAACATGATCATCAAGATCTAACAGCATGATTGGTAATGCTTATGACATCAACATGATTGTCAAGATCTTACAGCATGATTGGTAATGCTTATGACATCAACATGATTGTCAAGGTCTTACAGCATGATTGGTAATGCTTATGACATCAACATGATTGTCAAGATGTTACAGCATGATTGGTAATGCTTATGACATCAACATGATCATCAAGATCTTACAGCATGATTGGTAATACTTAGAACACAACATAATCATCAAGATCTTACAGCATGATTGGTAATGCTTATAACATCAACATGAAGACTCAATTTGTTATTTTTTAGGTTTAATTACTGGCTCGGTTATCGAGCCAGTCAGGCCAGGGATAAGTTTTCAAAAATAGTTCCCTCCCCATCTGCAAATTAAGATTAACATGACCACTGCAAAAGCCGTTTTTGTCCAGACTGAGTGTTAAAGGATGGTAATAGTAATAATAATAATAATAATAATAATAATAATAATGATAAAAATAATAATAATATTAATAATAATAATAATAATAATAATAATAACGACGACGATGACGCTAATAATAATAATAATAATAATAATAATAATAATATTGTTGTAACTTGTGTACATATTGTATAACTCTAATAACTCTGTAGAGTTCATGAGAATAAATTCAATTAAAAAAAAAATCCAATATCAAGATCTTACAGAATGAACTTCCATTTGGAATTTTGATCCATCAATTTTTGGGGTCAAAATTTTAGATTTTATTACAAATTTACCGGAAATTATCAAATTGCTTCTTACTATTTTGAGCAATTTCAACCAAATTTAGCTGAAATAATCATATGATCATAGGCTCTAGAACTTCCGTTCAGAATTTTAATTCATCGATTTTTGGGATAACAATTGAAGTTTCATGAAAAATGTACTGGTAATTGGCAAATTGCTTGTTCTCCTTACCATTTTACCGATTTCAACCAAATGAAATGAATCTATGGTGATAAGCACTAGAACTTCCATTTAGAATTTTGATTCATCAAATCTTTGGGTGAATATCTTCGGGGTTTTATTTAATTTACAGGCAAATGTCAACCCCCCCTTAACTTCTTGTTGGGTATTTAACCAATTTGACTGGAAAGATCATACAGTGGTAGGCTCTATAACTTCTAACTTTGATTTAGTTGATTTTTTGACAGCTATCTTGGAATTTCTGAAAAATTTCTGAAACCATTTAAAATGCTACTCCTTAATCGTTCACACAATCTCAACGAAACTACACTATCTCAACGAAACTTGGGTGTGAAACCATCCTATGGTCGTAGGCTTTAACATATCAAACGACAATTTTGATCTGTCAATTTCTTTTGGTGGCCATGGATTTTCAAAAAATTATCCATCATATCTATTTGAATGCAAATGGCTCAAATGCTAATGGTCCAGGTGAGCGTCACAGGCCTTCGGGCCTCTTGTTGCGCTGGTACTAATTTATACTCCTGGGTAAGGTGTGAGGCCACTCGTGAATTGTTATGGTAAGGAGTGACAATATCCATACTTGAAAATCGGATATTGATCAATGATAGTGGTGTTGTGAAAGAAGAAATTCTTTGAAAACTTTGAAAACACAAATTTTGTCAGCAGGACGAAATTGGCCTGCCAGATATTTCTACATGGCTCTGTATTTTAAGACACACTGAGTGCGCCGTCACTTTGGGCCCGAATTGTGTAAAGCTCTCCCTAGCAAGCTTAAGTTTCTCGGTGTACCCCATTGCGGAAACGAAGTTGGCGCGTTGTGTCACCTAAACATTCTTGCTCTTACACATAAGGGAGCAACACCCCTCCGATAACTTCAATAAATTAAATATTTTATGTAATCTTTAATGATTTATGTGAAATATGAATATTATGAATACACACAAATCCCTGGTGCCTTGTAACACACACATTAGGTGTTGTGATGACTATACAGTGCAAATTGTTTCATGGTTATATTCGGCTCTTCCAACGCTTGGGCCATCAATTTCCTATGGGACTGCTCTACACAGGAGAATTAGAATTCCAAAACACTTCTGATCCATCAGTGAATCAGTACAGATGAAAATCGTCAAGCCCGCAGATTCCAGCCAGGATGAAGGAGCGACATGAAAGGAATAAGTTAAGTAGGCCTAGTAATGCAATATGAAATTAGAATAGGTTGAGTAAATAGAGCTAAAAGCAGCCCTTGGACACTGCACACAAATTGATATTCTGGGTAATGCATTGGCACTTCTGTTCTTCAAACTTGGACATGACACACAGTGCATTTTGTGTACTACATTATCACTTCTGTTCTTAAAACATATCATAATTCTAAGGTCATTTAGCTACAGCTGCCTAAGTACTCTATAAATTAATAGTTATGTGAAGAAATGGCATACCTTAGGCGGTCCTGTGATATTGGTGTCGTCGACTGTAGAAACAGTGAATTCCCATGATAATGTATCAATTGACACCTGTAAAATTATCATCATTACATAATATTATATGAGCATGATTATTTATCATCAAGACACCCGAGATTTAAATTCATATATTTACAATCCTTTCCATATGATGAGTTCAATTTGGAGCCAATGGTTAAAACAGCACCAGCATCCCAACAATCGCTACGAGTAATGTTGCTGAAACACCAACAGCATCCCAACACTCACTACCAGTAATGTTGCTGAAACAGCAACAGCATCCCAACAATCACTACCAGTAATGTTGCTGAAACACCAACAGCATCCCAACACTCGCTACCAGTAATGTTGCTGAAACACCAACAGCATCCCAACACTCGCTACCAGTAATGTTGCTGAAACAGCAACAGTATCCCAACACTTGCTACCAGTAATGTTGCTAAAACACCAACAGTATCCCAACACTCCCTACCAGTAATGTTGCTGAAACACCAACAACACCCCAACACTCACTACCAGTAATGTTGCTAAAACAGCAACAGCATCCCAACACTCGCTACCAGTAATGTTGCTAAAACACCAACAGCATCCCAACACTCACTACCAGTAATGTTGCTGAAACACCAACAACATTCCAACACTTGCTACCAGTAATGTTGCTGAAACAGCAACAGCACCCCCAACACTCGCTACCAGTAATGTTGCTAAAACACCAACAGCACCCCAATGCACCCCAACACTCGCTACCAGTAATGTTGCTGAAACACCAACAGCATTCCAACACTTGCTACCAGTAATGTTGCTGTAACAGCAACAACACCCCAACACTCGCTACCAGTAATGTTGATAAAATACCAACAACACCCCCACACTCGCTACCAGTAATGTTGCTAAAACACCAGCAGCACCCCAATGCACCCCAACACTTGCTACCAGTAATGTTGCTCTAACAGCAACAGCACCACAACACTCGCTACCAGTAATGTTGCTAAAACACCAACAACACCCCAACACTCGCTACCAGTAATGTTGCTAAAACACCAACAGCACTCCAACACTCGCTACCAGTAATGTTGCTAAAACACCAACAGTATCCCAACACTCACTACCAGTAATGTTGCTGAACCAGCAACAGCATCCCAACACTCGCTACCAGTAATGTTGCTAAAGCACCAACAGCATCCCAACCCTCGCTACCAGTAATGTTGCTAAAACACCAACAGCATCCCAACAATCACCACCAGTAATGTTGCTAAAACACCAACAGTATCCCAACACTCACTACCAGTAATGTGGCTGAAACAGCAACAGCATCCCAACACTCGCTACCAGTAATGTTGCTAAAGCACCAACAGCATCCCAAACCTCGCTACCAGTAATGTTGCTAAAACACCAACAGCATCCCAACAATCGCCACCAGTAATGTTGCTAAAACACCAACAGTATCCCAACACTCACTACCAGTAATGTTGCTGAAACAGCAACAGCATCCCAACCCTCGCTACCAGTAATGTTGCTAAAACACCAACAGCATCCCAACAATCGCTACCAGTAATGTTGCTAAAACACCAACAGTATCCCAACACTCACTACCAGTAATGTTGCTGAAACAGCAACAGCATCCCAACACTCGCTACCAGTAATGTTGCTAAAACAGCTACCACCACTGCTACTACTACTACTACTACTACTACTACTACTACTACTACTACTACTACTACTACTACTACTACTACTACTACTCACATTATTAAATCTAGCAGAAGTTTGGAGTACTGCAGTTAGGAATCCTGTTGGGAAGGTGAAAGCAGACATCCAGAAGACTATGGGTGGATGAGCGGTCACTGCCCACTTTGCAAACTGTTCCATGCGGAGGACCAAATCACGTGTCCAAGCAGCTAATGGCTTCTTAGATGGGTATGCCTGTCAAGAAAACGGTCAAATAATTGAGCACATTCACATCAATAATGACACTTTTAGAACTGGTTCTTATCAGAATGGTCAAATTTTGAACCAAATAAAACATAGTGAAATTGAGCTAAAATACCTTGTATCAGGAATAATTCTATTTTAAGCTAATATTAAGTTCTTTCTCATCTTTAGTGGTCATATATTACATTCTTCGAGGTCTGATCGTAAGGCACTTAGTAAGTTGATGTTGTGATGTCCTTTGCGTGCTTGATATCTACAAGCACCTACAACTGTCTACTGAGCAGACATATTTTCTGGCATTCAAAGAATATGTCCGAACATAGATGATCGCTGTTGCGCTACCCTCACAGATAGTGGCTATGTGTTACAGTTTGTAGAGAGCTGCATTTAATATTAGACTGTGTGGTGAGTGATGATTTGTATTGGATCGCAGATGTTAGCAGTGACATACATCAAGTTTGTTCAAGAGGGTTTTTGCAGCTGTTCAGTCGTTGCAATTGCATAGCATTATGGAAAGCATCATATAGTTGCATCTTGACTCATGGGGATATTAGAGCCATAAATCCACAACTTCCAAAAGGATTGTTAGCCAACATTTCCGTGCATTCCATTGTCTGTAGAGTTGCAGATGAGGGGACGTGTGTGTGTGTGTGTGCGTGCGTGAGTGCGTGTGCGTGTGCGTGTGCGTGTGCGTGTGCGTGTGTGTGTGTGTGTGTGTGTGTGTTCTCATCGATAAAGACATCACCTGCATACTCCCTCTCCAGTGGTATGCCTATCATTGAGATTGGAAGTTTTGGTTTTGTAGTGGTCTCAAACAGGTAAAAGTGCTGCGGTGAGGTAGAAAGTGAAACGCACTGGTGATAAACCATCACCTCGTGGTGGTCCTATTAATGTATCAAAATGTGCAGTAAAGTGGTGATTTAAAGCGAACATTTAGTTTTGTGTTTGCCAATAGTAGTCTCACCAGGCGTAGTTCGTCATCATCACAGCCAGCTTGGTGGAGAAATTGAAGGATCTGTGTCAGCGCAGTTACGTTCTTTCTTAAAACCGCTTGTGGTAAATTTTCAAAAATAGTCTCCTTGGCCACATCTTTCTCACATTACATCAATTATAATTAATACATTAAAGAAATGATTAAAGGATCGGGTAAACGCTAATTATTTTCAAAATATTGAGCAGTTTTAAGTATATCAATTAGGGAGTTATTAAGAAAGTATGGCCGCCTAAGCACACATAGACCGATTAGCTTACATATACTAGTTTTCCATATAATAAGACAGTTAGTTGCTTAAACTCTCGGCATTCAAAGATGCAAATGGACAGTAAAGAGTGTTTGAACAGTTATTTCACAATACTTAGCCAGAGGCCATGGCGGGGCACTTACCCCAGTTTCCTTCTTGCACATTCAAATCCTGCTATCATTACCTAACTTCCAGGCCCACCCCAGTTTTGGTCTCTTCCTGCAAATTTATCTTGTAGACAAAATCTGTGCAGGTAGTTATTGGAAGATATTCGCCAGCAGTACTAACTACTAACCGTCTCCCATGATGCCTTGCCAGTAGTATTAACCTTCTCCCATGATACATCTCCAGTGGTACTAACTATTAACCTCCCATAACAATAATAATAATAATAATAATAAAATCTTTATTTATAGAGGGTAAAAACACGGTCAGCAATACAGCTGTTCTTCCTCGAGGCCCTCAACTTATTTATAGAACATATCAACAAGTATACCTTGCTAGTAGTACTAACCTTCTCCCATGATGCATCTCGAGCAGTACTAGGTATTAGCCTTGCTAGCAGTACTAACCTTCCCCCATGATGCATCACCAGCAGTACTAACCTTCTCCCGTGATGCATCTCCAGCAGTACTAACCTTCTCCCATGATGCATCTCCAGCAGTACTAGCTACTAAACTCCCGTGATGCCTTGATAGCGGTACTAACCTTCTCCCACGATGCCTTGCTAGCAGTACTAACCTCCCATGATGCCTTGCCAGTAGTATTAACCTTCTCCCACGATGCCTTGCTAGTAGTACTAACATTCTCCCATGATGCCTTGCTAGTAGTACTAACCTTCTCCCATGATGCCTTGCTAGTAGTACTAATCTCCCATTATGCCTTGCTAGTAGTACTAACCTTCTCCCATGATGCATCTCCAGCAGTACTAACCTTCTCCTGTGATGCATCTCCAGCAGTACTAACCTTCTCCCATGATGCATCTCCAGCAGTACTAGCTACTAAACTCCTGTGATGCCTTGATAGCAGTACTAACCTTCTCCCACGATGCCTTGCTAGCAGTACTAACCTTCTCCCATGATGCCTTGCTAGTAGTATGAACCTTCTATCATACCTTGCTAGCAGTACTAACCTTCTCCCATGATGCCTTGCTAGCAGTACTAACCGTCTCCCATGATGCCTTGCTAGTAGTACTAACATTCTCCCATGATGCCTAGCTAGCAGTACTAACATTCTCCCATGATGCATCTCCAGCAGTACTAGCTACTAAACTCCTGTGATGCCTTGATAGCAGTACTAACCTTCTCCCACGATGCCTTGCTAGCAGTACTAACCTTCTATGATGCCTTGCTAGCAGTACTAACCTTCTCCCATGATGCCTTGCTAGCAGTACTAACCTTCTCCCACGATGCCTTGCTAGTAGTACTAACCTTCTCCTATGATGCCTTGCTAGTAGTACTAACCTTCTCCCATGATGCCTTGCTAGTAGTACTAACCTTCTCCCATGATGCATCTCCAGCAGTACTAACCTTCTCCCGTGATGCATCTCCAGCAGTACTAACCTTCTCGCATGATGCATCCTGTGATGCCTTGATAGCAGTACTAACCTTCTCCCACGATGCCTTGCTAGCAGTACTAACCTTCTCCCATGATGCCTTGCTAGTAGTACTAACCTTCTATGATGCCTTGCTAGCAGTACTAACCTTCTCCAATGATGCCTTGCTAGCAGTAGTAACATTCTCCCATGATGCCTTGCTAGCAGTACTAACCTTCTCCCATGATGCCTTGCTAGTAGCACTAACCGTCTCCCATGATGCCTTGCTAGTAGTACTAACCTTCACCCATGATGCCTTGCTAGTAGTACTAACCTCCCATTATGCCTTGCTAGTAGTACTACCTTCTCCCATGATGCATCTCCAGCAGTACTAGTTACTAAACTCCTGTGATGCCTTGATAGCGGTACTAACCTTCTCCAACGATGCCTTGCTAGCAATACTAACCTTCTCCCATGATGCATCTACAGCAGTACTAGCTACTAAACTCCTGTGATGCCTTGATAGCAGTACTAACCTTCTCACATGATGCCTTGCTAGCAGTACTAACCTTCTCCCATGATGCCTTGCTAGCAGTACTAACCTTCTCCCATGATGCCTTGCTAGTAGTACTAACCTTCTCCCATGATGCCTTGCTAGTAGTACTAGCTACTAAACTCCTGTGATGCCATGCTAGCAGTACTAACCTTCTCCCATGATGCCTTGCTAGTAGTACTACCTTCTCCCATGATGCCTTGCTAGTAGTACTAGCTACTAAACTCCTGTGATGCCTTGCTAGTAGTACTAACCTTCTCCCATGATGCATCTCCAGCAGTACTAGTTACTAAACTCCTGTGATGCCTTGATAGCGGTACTAACCTTCTCCCATGATGCCTTGCTAGCAGTACCAACCTTCTCCCATTATGCATCTCCAGCAGTACTAGCTACTAAACTCCTGTGATGCCTTGCTAGCAGTACTAACCTTCTCCCATGATGCATCTCTAGCAGTAATAACTACTAACCTCCCATGATGCCTTGCTAGTAGTACTAACCTTCTCCCATGATGCCTTGCTAGCAGTACTAACCTTCTCCCATGATGCCTTGCTAGCAGTACTAACCTTCTCCCTTGATGCCTTGCTAGTAGTACTAACCTTCTCCCATGATGCATCTCGAGCAATACTAGCTATTAGCCTTGCTAGTAGTACTAACCTTCTCCCACGATGCCTTGCTAGCAGTACTAACCTTCTCCCATGATGCCTTGCCAGTAGTATAAACAAAATCACGGATTTCTTTTTTCACGAGAGAGTTGATACTTACCTCCCTAATACTCTTTGATATTGCTAAATATCGGCTTTCACTCAATACACACTCAGAATAAAAACAGTTAGGTGCCCCTACTGGGCAGGGAGTCAGAGGGCAGTCCGGCGGATGCCAGCCCCACCACCGCGCATGTGCAGACTAGCACTTCCTCTGACTAATTTATTGGCTGACACACATGCAACTACTAAGAGCCTGAAGACCGAGCCTCTGTGGGGTGGAGAGGCCGGGTCCATATTAGGGAGGTAAGTATCAACTCTCTCGTGAAAAAAGAAATCTGTGATTTCATTTATTTCACTTCAAGAGTATACTTACCTCCCTAATACTCTTTGATATTGCCAGAATTTGACAGGGAATTCGGCGGGAGGGAGGCAAGGTCAAAAGAGCAGCTCTTCCCTATGCGCTTTTCTGCGTTTAACGTACTTAAACTTCTGAAACTGTGTGAAAACAGTCAGGATTTGAAAAAACATCGGCTAACACAAACTGATGGATGAGAGATGACCGAATGTCATATGCGCGCCAGCCCCCCCCCCCCCCCTTCCTGGGAGGAAGACTCGAATGACCTCAATGTCCCATACGCTCTCTACGTACAAGTGCCATGTACTATAGGACAAGAGACGAAAAAGCTCCATTTTCGTATACTCTCAATGATGAACCACAAAAAAACACATACCATCACCATTTTAATAACAAAGGGTCACGTGACAATACAATTAACAATGAACAACACATAAACAAGACTGACCTTGTTGAACTTGGCTGCTGACATCATCTTCCCAGCGGTGAAGGCTGATGCAGTCCCAAAAAGTGGTTGTTCCCATTAATTAATTGTGATATATACAAGTAATGAGGAAGCCTCATAAAAAAAGTACACCTGATTATTTTTTCAAAATCGATAAGGCGAGAGGATTAGAGGTGTCACGGAGATAATGGTCTGTAAAACTTGACTCACAGTGCCACTGAGCAACTGACATAATGTCATCCACAGGGACTCCATTAAATAGGGCAGTGGAAGTCACTACGCCCCGGACACTGTGAGCCTTGGCCATGTCAACTTGCTTACCGGTGGCGGATTTATGACAAAACTGAATACATTCTACAATCCACCTGGAAATGGTGTCCTTAGACGCCTTGCAATGGGGTTCAATATATGACAACCATAACACTGACTGGTCCATCCAGCACTCCTGAGTACGTTGTTTGTACCGGATCAGTGCTCAGACGGGACACCATGCTTTAGAATTAGGATCATATCTAGTTAAAGCTGGCAAAAAAATAGGTTGGCCAACACCGACCTCACAGTCTCCATCTTGAAACTGGGTGTCTCTATGAACTTGTTTAAAGGCTTGAGGTTGAGAATTGGCCTCCACCCTCCGGTGTTTTTTGTCACTAAGAACACGGTTGAATAGAAGCCCGGACACTTTTGTGCCAGCTGAAATGCTCCTTTTTGTATGAGGGAGCTTATCTCCTCCTCTATACACAACCTTTGATCTGGATCTCTCGGAATTTGAGTCCAGATTGGCACCAGAGACAGTCGCGATGGTGGGGCTGTCATCCAATCAGGATGATACCCGACTGAAAGCCATCGCAAGACTAAACGGTCCTGAGTCAACCGTTCCCACTCTTGCTTGTGGCGGGCCAACCGGCCCCCCCCCCCCCCACTGGACCACCTAGGGAGAGAGGTGGACATAAGAAGTGCAAGAGTGGCACTCCTTTGCACTCCTTTGCCAGAAACAACGGAGTGGTTCTCACCATGGCAACCCGCCCATCAGGCACGATTACCACGACCAGATCCTCACGCGCCACGACCAGCACCACGCGCCCCCCTCACTGCTGGCCAAATCGCACGCGGCCGAGGCCGACGCTGCGCTGGTGGCTGGCCTCTGACATGGCCACCTCCACCTCGAGCCTGCAGGGGATGGTACGCAGGGGGTGCAGCGCGAACGCGCTCCCTACGGAGCACCTCAAACTGCTCGTGAAGCGCCCTCTGGTTGTTGACCAGAGTGACCGTCTCCTGGAGGTGCTTGCATCCCTCACCTCCAAAGAGACCAGGACCTGCCATAGGCGTACGCAGAAGCCTATTGTACAGGTCCTGGGACGGGCACAGGTTATCCAACACAAACTTGCGCCTCGCCCGGACACTTCTGGTCACCGCCCGAGTCATACAATCCAGAGCCAGGTTGATACCATCCTGGATGGCTCTCTGGACCGTGATCGGGCTCGGCTGGCGTGATGCGGATGCTGTCACTACCCCCTGCAACAGCTGGGAGACGTGAGAAAGCGCCGCAATAGACGCTCTCCCACTCTCCTCCGCATCACGCAACGCGGTATTGGCCGAACGCAGCGCGTTCGAACACAGGGCTCCCATGTCAGAACGGGAGCCTGGCCGCGTATCTTCACCTAAAGCCGCGCGGTCATCAACGCTGGGCTCAGGCACCACACCGTACCTCTGGTACTCCACGGGTACGATGCGGCAGCGCCTTGCAACCTCGCGAGGGGCCTTCGCGAGACGTCCATTCGCCTTGATGGGCGTCTCCGCCACCGAGAACATATCAACGATATGCTCTGCTAGCGGCAGAGATGGCATGGCACTAACAGTCAACTTTCCAGCTAACCACGGCCGGTGGTCTCGCTGGCTAGCCGATTGTTCCACGGGCAGGTCTGGCCTGACGCTTATCAGCCATTGACAAGCATCTGACCAATCCTCCTCCGTGGCTAACTGCGAAAGCTCTACTAGACGAGGGCCTTCGTCTTCCTCCTGAGCAAACGCAGTCGAGCTTGAAGTTGGATAGGCTGACACTCCTGGCAAGCCAGAGAAAGCATGCGGGCCCGAAAGAGGAGGCATGTTAATCTGACTGGCTTGTCCAGGAGCAGGCGCTGTGGTAGAGCGTGGGGCAGTTACCGCCACACCACGTCCCTGGCCAGAACCAGCAATACTCTCGGCAAGCCGAGGTATGCGGAACAACTGGCCGTCAGATCCAACCAGGGGCACCTTCTGAGCCATGAATTCTACTCCTGCATGAGTAGAACCATGGACCATGTCGCCTGTATTCCCCGCAAGGGGTGCACAGACGTCAAAATCCATGGCCACGTCATCAGAAGGGGAACCCAGCAGATAATCCTCTTCTTCCTGGCCAGAAAGATTAGACTCCGGGTAAGCAAAGAGAGCTAATGCGGACTGGCCAGGAAAGGTGCCATAGGAGGTACTGGCACCTGCGGCGTGCGGATACCCCTGGGCTGATAAGCAGCCAGCAGGTTCCAGCGACAACCGTCCATGGACCACCGGCGTGGCAAGCCTGCTGCCAATGTTGTGGAACGCCCCCTCAAATGGGGGCCATCTCTGAATCGTCGAAAACTGGTGTCGGCCTAAGGAAACTCGATTCAGAGGCGGGGATTATCTGCTCCGAAGCAGACGAAGAGGACAACAAAGGATTTGATCCAGGAAGCATACTACAGAGCAACTCAGGAACCAAATCCTTGATTGTCCTCTTCATCTCTCCCAACATCTCACTACGGAAGGCCTCCATGTCCACTGAGGACGAGGCCTATCTCTTACCCTTTTTACCTACAACCTCTCGTTTCATCTTCCTCTCCTCCTCCGCGACCTTGTCCTTCGCCTGTAAGCACAAACTCTTTCATTAGCTCGCCCCCCTCCCACTGCTTACACACATCACAATTAAGTAATGGCCCACAGGGGCTACATTGAAAACCCAGGTGGGGAATAAACTTCTCCTTCAAGAAGCGACCACAGGATGGGCAACCAGGTCTCTGAAACAGGACAGAAGACGAGGACAATGAGTATTTTAGTTAAGGTTAGAAACTCAAAACCAAAAATAAAAGAGAGGAAAGAATGACCATAAAGATAACTATCAATATGAGAAACCAGCGTTGGGCAAAACTTTAATTGTTAATAAAGAGCAAGGTTGATTATGACGTCATAATTTCAAGAAAGAAATTAAATCGATCCGAAACAAACATCCAGGTGTAAGGACGAATTGTATTCATATCCAGAACATCTAACTATGAAGGATAGATACTCGGGCTACACAAACATCAGATACACAATGATAATAGTGGCAAATTTTAGTTTACATAATTATTATCACCTCATATCATTAACTAGAATACCTGATTCTTTGTATAGACAAACCATCCAATCTGATGAACTGGAACACTCCACCAAGACTATGACTTCTTAACTCTCTCCACCTTAGGGGAAAAGGAATTGGATCAAGAGGGCAAAGTGAGAAGACCTTCTTACGAGGCCTCCGAGTCACTGGACATAGACATTTTGGTTAGATAACCTAACAGTATTAGTAGGAAATGGAACCTCGGTGGAGAGAAACAAACCCTCTGTTGATGTGATGTCCCATACATATCCAGACAGATACCTGTGGACATAAGCACAAAGAGAGATTAGCATTATATAGCGCCATGTTGACATAAAACAACTATACTAGGCGCTTATCACGATAAACGTGAGTCCCGGAAACACATTACACCGGGAAAAACTCGCTAAAATATAATAGAATTCAGCTGATGGATAGATCCTGGGCCCGCCTCTGGTGAAGTAATCCTGTCTGCCATCTTAATCAGAGGTTCTAAACTTCTATTAACACTCAAAAAGACTTGTAAAAACTTGAGAAAAGCTCTAGCACAAAAACATGTGTAGACCCTCTGCCAATAAATTAGCAAAGTGGAAGTGCTAGTCTGCGCATGCGCGGTGGTGGGGCTGGCATCCGCTGGACTGCCCTCTGACTCCCTGCCCAGTAGGGGCACCTAACTGTTTTTATTCTGAGTGTTTATTGAGTGAAAGCCGATATTTAGCAATATCAGAGTATTAGGGAGGTAAGTATACTTTTGAAGTGAAACTAACCTTCTCCCATCATGCCTTGCTAGTAGTACTAATCTTCTCCCATGATGCATCCCCAGCAGTACTAACCTTTTTCCATGATGCATCTCTAGCAGTACTAGCTACAAACCTCCAATTATGCCTTGCTAGCAGTACTGACTTTCTCCCATGATGCATCTCTAGCAGTAATAACTACTAATCTTCTCCAATGATGCATCTCCAGCAGTACTAGCTACTAAACTCCCATGATGCCTTGCTAGCAGTACTAACCTCCCATGATGCATCTCGAGCAGTACTAGCTATTAGCCTTGCTAGCAGGACTAACCTTCTCCAATGATGCCTACTAACCTTCTCCAATGATGCCTTGCTAGCAGTACTAACCTTCTCCCATGATGCATGTCCAGCAGTACTAGCTACTAAACTCCCGTGATGCCTTGATAGCGGTACTAACCTTCTCCCATGATGCCTTGCTAGCAGTACTAACCTTCTCCCATGATGCCTTGCTAGCAGTACTAACCTTCTCCCATGATGCCTTGCTAGCAGTACTAACATTCTCCCATGATACCTTGCTAGCAGTACTAACCTTCTCCCATGATGCATCTGCAGCCGTACTAACTACTAAACTCCCGTGATGCCTTGATAGCAGTACTAACCTTCTCTCATGATGCCTTGCTAGCAGTACTAACATTCTCCCATGATGCCTTGCTAGCAGTACTAACATTCTCCCATGATGCCTTGCTAGTAGTACTAACCTTCTCCCATGATGCCTTGCTAGTAGTACTAACCTTCTGCCATGATGCATCTCCAGCAGTACTAACCTTCTCCCATGATGCATCTCCAGCAATACTAACCTTCTCCCATGATGCATCTCCAGCAGCACTAGCCACTAAACTCCCGTGATGCCTTGATAGCAGTACTAACCTTCTCCTATGATGCCTTGCTAGCAGTACTAATATTCTCCCATGATGCCTTGCTAGTAGTACTAACCTTCTCCCATGATGCCTTGCTAGTAGTGCTAACCTTCTGCCATGATGTATCTCCAGCAGTACTGACCTTCTCCCATGATGCATCTCCAGCAGTACTAACCTTCTCCCATGATGCATCTCCAGCAGTACTAGCTACTAAACTCCTGTGATGCCTTGATAGCAGTACTAACCTTCTCCCATGATGCATCTCTAGCAGTAATAACTACTAACCTTCTCCCATGATGCCTTGCTAGTAGTACTAACCTTCTCCCATGATGCATCTGCAGCAGTACTAACTACTAAACTCCCGTGATGCCTTGATAGCAGTACTAACCTTCTCCCATGATGCCTTGCTAGCAGTACTAACCTTCTCCCATGATGCCTTGCTAGCAGTACTAACCTTCTCCCATGATGCCTTGCTAGCAGTACTAACATTCTCCCATGATACCTTGCTAGCAGTACTAACCTTCTCCCATGATGCATCTCCAGCAATACTAACCTTCTCCCATGATGCATCTCCAGCAGTACTAGCCACTAAACTCCCATGATGCCTTGCTAGCAGTACTAACATTCTCCCATGATGCCTTGCTAGTAGTACTAACCTTCTCCCATGATGCCTTGCTAGTAGTACTAACCTTCTGCCATGATGCATCTCCAGCAGTACTAACCTTCTCCCATGATGCATCTCCAGCAATACTAACCTTCTCCCATGATGCATCTCCAGCAGTACTAGCCACTAAACTCCCGTGATGCCTTGATAGCAGTACTAACCTTCTCCTATGATGCCTTGCTAGCAGTACTAACATTCTCCCATGATGCCTTGCTAGTAGTACTAACCTTCTCCCATGATGCCTTGCTAGTAGTGCTAACCTTCTGCCATGATGCATCTCCAGCAGTACTGACCTTCTCCCATGATGCATCTCCAGCAGTACTAACCTTAACCTTCTCCCATGATGCATCTCCAGCAGTACTAGCTACTAAACTCCTGTGATGCCTTGATAGCAGTACTAACCGTCTCCCATGATGCATCTCTAGCAGTAATAACTACTAACCTTCTCCCATGATGCCTTGCTAGTAGTACTAACCTTCTCCCATGATGCCTTGCTAGCAGTACTAACCTTCTCCCATGATGCCTTGCTAGCAGTACTAACATTCTCCCATGATACCTTGCTAGCAGTACTAACCTTCTCCCATGATGCATCTGCAGCAGTACTAACTACTAAACTCCCGTGATGCCTTGATAGCAGTACTAACCTTCTCCCATGATGCCTTGCTAGCAGTACTAACCTTCTCCCATGATGCCTTGCTAGCAGTACTAACCTTCTCCCATGATGCCTTGCTAGCAGTACTAACATTCTCCCATGATACCTTGCTAGCAGTACTAACCTTCTCCCATGATGCATCTGCAGCAGTACTAACTACTAAACTCCCGTGATACCTTGATAGCAGTACTAACCTTCTCTCATGAGGCCTTGCTAGCAGTACTAACATTCTCCCATGATGCCTTGCTAGCAGTACTAACATTCTCCCATGATGCCTTGCTAGTAGTACTAACCTTCTCCCATGATGCCTTGCTAGTAGTACTAACCTTCTGCCATGATGCATCTCCAGCAGTACTAACCTTCTCCCATGATGCATTTCCAGCAATACTAACCTTCTCCCATGATGCATCTCCAGCAGTACTAGCCACTAAACTCCCGTGATGCCTTGATAGCAGTACTAACCTTCTCCTATGATGCCTTGCTAGCAGTACTAACATTCTCCCATGATGCCTTGCTAGTAGTACTAACCTTCTCCCATGATGTCTTGCTAGTAGTGCTAACCTTCTGCCATGATGCATCTCCAGCAGTACTGACCTTCTCCCATGATGCATCTCCAGCAGTACTAACCTTCTCCCATGATGCATCTCCAGCAGTACTAGCTACTAAACTCCTGTGATGCCTTGATAGCAGTACTAACCTTCTCCCATGATGCATCTCTAGCAGTAATAACTACTAACCTTCTCCCATGATGCCTTGCTAGTAGTACCTTGCTAGTAGTACTAACCTTCTCCCATGATGCCTTGCTAGCAGTACTAACCTTCTCCCATGATGCCTTGCTAGCAGTACTAACATTCTCCCATGATACCTTGCTAGCAGTACTAACCTTCTCCCATGATGCATCTGCAGCAGTACTAACTACTAAACTCCCGTGATGCCTTGATAGCAGTACTAACCTTCTCCCATGATGCCTTGCTAGCAGTACTAACTTTCTCCCATGATGCCTTGCTAGCAGTACTAACCTTCTCCCATGATGCCTTGCTAGCAGTACTAACATTCTCCCATGATGCCTTGCTAGCAGTACTAACCTTCTCCCATGATGCCTTGATAGCAGTACTAACCTTCTCCCATGATGCCTTGCTAGCAGTACTAACTTTCTCCCATGATGCCTTGCTAGCAGTACTAACCTTCTCCTATGATGCCTTGCTAGCAGTACTAACATTCTCCCATGATGCCTTGCTAGCAGTACTAACCTTCTCCCATGATGCCTTGCTAGCAGTACTAACATTCTCCCATGATACCTTGCTAGCAGTACTAACCTTCTCCCATGATGCATCTGCAGCAGTACTAACTACTAAACTCCTGTGATACCTTGATAGCAGTACTAACCTTCTCTCATGATGCCTTGCTAGCAGTACTAACATTCTCCCATGATGCCTTGCAAGCAGTACTAACATTCTCCCATGATGCCTTGCTAGTAGTACTAACCTTCTCCCATGATGCCTTGCTAGTAGTACTAACCTTCTGCCATGATGCATCTCCAGCAGTACTAACCTTCTCCCATGATGCATCTCCAGC
Source organism: Chaetoderma sp. LZ-2023a (assembly GCA_034401795.1). NCBI lineage: Eukaryota > Metazoa > Mollusca > Caudofoveata > Chaetodermatida > Chaetodermatidae > Chaetoderma > Chaetoderma sp. LZ-2023a. The sequence continues at coordinate 842,153 of CM067368.1, forward strand.
AATACTAACCTTCTCCCATGATGCATCTCCAGCAGTACTAACCTTCTCCCATGATGCCTTGCTAGTAGTGCTAACCTTCTGCCATGATGCATCTCCAGCAGTACTGACCTTCTCCCATGATGCATCTCCAGCAGTACTAACCTTCTCCCATGATGCATCTCCAGCAGTACTAGCTACTAAACTCCTGTGATGCCTTGATAGCAGTACTAACCTTCTCCCATGATGCATCTCTAGCAGTAATAACTACTAACCTTCTCCCATGATGCCTTGCTAGTAGTACTAACCTTCTCCCATGATGCCTTGCTAGCAGTACTAACCTTCTCCCATGATGCCTTGCTAGCAGTACTAACATTCTCCCATGATACCTTGCTAGCAGTACTAACCTTCTCCCATGATGCATCTGCAGCAGTACTAACTACTAAACTCCCGTGATGCCTTGATAGCAGTACTAACCTTCTCCTATGATGCCTTGCTAGCAGTACTAACCTTCTCCCATGATGCCTTGCTAGCAGTACTAACCTTCTCCCATGATGCCTTGCTAGCAGTACTAACATTCTCCCATGATACCTTGCTAGCAGTACTAACCTTCTCCCATGATGCATCTGCAGCAGTACTAACTACTAAACTCCCGTGATGCCTTGATAGCAGTACTAACCTTCTCTCATGATGCCTTGCTAGCAGTACTAACATTCCCCCATGATGCCTTGCTAGCAGTACTAACATTCTCCCATGATGCCTTGCTAGTAGTACTAACCTTCTCCCATGATGCCTTGCTAGTAGTACTAACCTTCTGCCATGATGCATCTCCAGCAGTACTAACCTTCTCCCATGATGCATCTCCAGCAATACTAACCTTCTCCCATGATGCATCTCCAGCAGTACTAGCCACTAAACTCCCGTGATGCCTTGATAGCAGTACTAACCTTCTCCTATGATGCCTGGCTAGCAGTACTAACATTCTCCCATGATGCCTTGCTAGTAGTACTAACCTTCTCCCATGATGCCTTGCTAGTAGTACTAACCTTCTGCCATGATGCATCTCCAGCAGTACTGACCTTCTCCCATGATGCATCTCCAGCAGTACTCACCTTCTCCCATGATGCATCTCCAGCAGTACTAGCTACTAAACTCCTGTGATGCCTTGATAGCAGTACTAACCTTCTCCCATGATGCATCTCTAGCAGTAATAACTACTAACCTTCTCCCATGATGCCTTGCTAGTAGTACTAACCTTCTCCCATGATGTCTTGCTAGCAGTACTAACCTTCTCCCATGATGCCTTGCTAGCAGTACTAACCTTCTCCCATGATGCCTTGCTAGCAGTACTAACCTTCTCCCATGATGCCTTGCTAGCAGTACTAACCTTCTCCCATGATGCCTTGCTAGCAGTACTAACATTCTCCCATGATACCTTGCTAGCAGTACTAACCTTCTCCCATGATGCATCTGCAGCAGTACTAACTACTAAACTCCTGTGATGCCTTGATAGCAGTACTAACCTTCTCCCATGATGCCTTGCTAACAGTACTAACATTCTCCCATGATGCCTTGCTAGCAGTACTAACATTCTCCCATGATGCCTTGCTAGTAGTATTAACCTTCTCCCATGATGCCTTGCTAGTAGTACTAACCTTCTGCCATGATGCATCTCCAGCAGTACTAACGTTCTCCCATGATGCATCTCCAGCAATACTAACCTTCTCCCATAATGCATCTCCAGCAGTACTAGCCACTAAACTCCCGTGATGCCTTGATAGCAGTACTAACCTTCTCCTATGATGCCTTGCTAGCAGTACTAACATTCTCCCATGATGCCTTGCTAGTAGTACTAACCTTCTCCCATGATGCCTTGCTAGTAGTACTAACCTTCTCCCATGATGCATCTCCAGCAGTACTAACCTTCTCCCATGATGCATCTCCAGCAGTACTAACCTTCTCCCATGATGCCTTGCTAGTAGTGCTAACCTTCTGCCATGATGCATCTCCAGCAGTACTGACCTTCTCCCATGATGCATCTCCAGCAGTACTAACCTTCTCCCATGATGCATCTCCAGCAGTACTAGCTACTAAACTCCTGTGATGCCTTGATAGCAGTACTAACCTTCTCCCATGATGCATCTCTAGCAGTAATAACTACTAACCTTCTCCCATGATGCCTTGCTAGTAGTACTAACCTTCTCCCATGATGCCTTGCTAGCAGTACTAACCTTCTCCCATGATGCCTTGCTAGCAGTACTAACATTCTCCCATGATACCTTGCTAGCAGTACTAACCTTCTCCCATGATGCATCTGCAGCAGTACTAACTACTAAACTCCCGTGATGCCTTGATAGCAGTACTAACCTTCTCCTATGATGCCTTGCTAGCAGTACTAACCTTCTCCCATGATGCCTTGCTAGCAGTACTAACCTTCTCCCATGATGCCTTGCTAGCAGTACTAACATTCTCCCATGATACCTTGCTAGCAGTACTAACCTTCTCCCATGATGCATCTGCAGCAGTACTAACTACTAAACTCCCGTGATGCCTTGATAGCAGTACTAACCTTCTCTCATGATGCCTTGCTAGCAGTACTAACATTCCCCCATGATGCCTTGCTAGCAGTACTAACATTCTCCCATGATGCCTTGCTAGTAGTACTAACCTTCTCCCATGATGCCTTGCTAGTAGTACTAACCTTCTGCCATGATGCATCTCCAGCAGTACTAACCTTCTCCCATGATGCATCTCCAGCAATACTAACCTTCTCCCATGATGCATCTCCAGCAGTACTAGCCACTAAACTCCCGTGATGCCTTGATAGCAGTACTAACCTTCTCCCATGATGCCTTGCTAGTAGTACTAACCTTCTGCCATGATGCATCTCCAGCAGTACTGACCTTCTCCCATGATGCATCTCCAGCAGTACTCACCTTCTCCCATGATGCATCTCCAGCAGTACTAGCTACTAAACTCCTGTGATGCCTTGATAGCAGTACTAACCTTCTCCCATGATGCATCTCTAGCAGTAATAACTACTAACCTTCTCCCATGATGCCTTGCTAGTAGTACTAACCTTCTCCCATGATGTCTTGCTAGCAGTACTAACCTTCTCCCATGATGCCTTGCTAGCAGTACTAACCTTCTCCCATGATGCCTTGCTAGCAGTACTAACCTTCTCCCATGATGCCTTGCTAGCAGTACTAACCTTCTCCCATGATGCCTTGCTAGCAGTACTAACATTCTCCCATGATACCTTGCTAGCAGTACTAACCTTCTCCCATGATGCATCTGCAGCAGTACTAACTACTAAACTCCTGTGATGCCTTGATAGCAGTACTAACCTTCTCCCATGATGCCTTGCTAACAGTACTAACATTCTCCCATGATGCCTTGCTAGCAGTACTAACATTCTCCCATGATGCCTTGCTAGTAGTATTAACCTTCTCCCATGATGCCTTGCTAGTAGTACTAACCTTCTGCCATGATGCATCTCCAGCAGTACTAACGTTCTCCCATGATGCATCTCCAGCAATACTAACCTTCTCCCATAATGCATCTCCAGCAGTACTAGCCACTAAACTCCCGTGATGCCTTGATAGCAGTACTAACCTTCTCCTATGATGCCTTGCTAGCAGTACTAACATTCTCCCATGATGCCTTGCTAGTAGTACTAACCTTCTCCCATGATGCCTTGCTAGTAGTACTAACCTTCTCCCATGATGCATCTCCAGCAGTACTAACCTTCTCCCATGATGCATCTCCAGCAGTACTAGCTACTAAACTCCCATGATGCCTTGATAGCAGTACTAACCTTCTCCCATGATGCATCTCTAGCAGTAATAACTACTAACCTTCTCCCATGATGCCTTGCTAGTAGTACTAACCTTCTCCCATGATGTCTTGCTAGCAGTACTAACCTTCTCCCATGATGCCTTGCTAGCAGTACTAACCTTCTCCCATGATGCCTTGCTAGCAGTACTAACCTTCTCCCATGATGCATCTCCAGCAGTGCTCGCTACTAAACTCCCATGATGCCTTGCTAGCAGTACTAACCTTCTCCCATGATGCATCTCCAACAATACTAACTACTAACCTTTTCCCATGATGGCGGAACTCTGCTTTCAGAGATACATTGGAAGATACTCTCCAGTTCAATAGTCATGACAACCAGACCCTGGATACCTTTGTCGAGGTCGGTGAGAGATATGCGAATCTCATGCAACAGTGCATTATAGCGCTCAATCTACCAGAAAAGTATAAAACAGAGCATAATAGCACTCAATCTGATAGGCAAGAGGAATAAAATGTAGTAATGTAACACTCAATCTAACTAAATAAATTGTGACTAGAACTGTTCATCTTCAGCCCCTCCCCCACCCCTCCTGCCTATGACTAGTTCTGTACACATGTTCACATTCACTGCTCTCTAGTGACTAGTCCTGTACACATGTGTTCACGTTCACAACCCCTCTAGTGACTAGTGCTGTGCACATGTGTTCATGTTCACCACCCCCTGCTTGTGACTAATCCTGTACACATGTGTTCACATTCACTCTTCTCTAGTGACTACTCCCGGACACATGTGTTCACCATGCCTGCTTGTGGCTAGTGCTGTGTACATGTGTTCACATTCACCTCTCTCTAGTGACTAGTGCTGTGCACATGTGTTCACATTCACCTCTCTCTAGTGACTAGTGCTGTGCACATGTGTTCACATTCACCACTCTCTAGTGACTAGTGCTATACACATGTGTTCACGTTCACTCCTCTAGTGACTAGTGCTATGCACATGTGTTCATGTTCACCCCTCTCTAGTGACTAGTGCTATACACATGTGTTCACATTCACCCCTCTCTTGTGACTAGTGCTATACACATGTGTTCACAGTCACTCCTCTCTAGTGACTAGTGCTGTACACACCTGTTCAAGTTCACTCCTCTCTAGTGACTAGTCCTGTACACATGTGTTCAGGGTTCGAAATTACCAAATATACCAACGGATGACCATGTATAGCTATATCAATAGTCCGACATACTAACAGAAATAATTGACCTGAGTAGAATAATTCAGCTATCAAACCAGGCAATTTGTGTATTGAATGTTTTACTTTATGTAGTTTATTGTAAAGATGTCATGTTCATCTGTCAAATGTCTAAAAGCTAGCGATGCGCGCATGCATTAGCAGCTTCCTTCTTCCGGTATAATAATAAACTGGTACACAGATTTCAGTTTTGAGTTTGGACACCACCAGTCGTAAACTCACAATATGTATCACGGGGTATTCACGGTCATCGACATATTGCTCGTAACAGACGCTCTTGTAAATCTAAATTCTCCTATAAGGGGGGGGGTATGGCTATTGATCATTGCCTCATCATTAGTTAGTGTTATGATAAACTTTAAAAATACAAGTTTATCTAGGCTGATTCTGGTCGATTTAGACAATGTTTGTCTCGGAAACTGAGTTATATCATCACGAATACTAAACTCCTGTTAGCGCATCTCCAAATCAAGGCCGACAGTATAGTTAGCCATGCTACGACGGTGTATCGCACTTGATTCGCGCAAGCAACAGATTTAGAATGGCATGTCGCCAAGATCGACGCATGCGCAAGTGTTCTCGAGTACTCTTCTCCAAAGTCGGGAACATACTTTCTCGCCAGATTATTGATTAACAAGAGGCTCAAGGGGCCTGTATCGCTCACCTGAACCATAGGCATTTCAACTAGAATGCTCTTTATCAACAAGATTGCCACCGAACCATTTATCTGACAGTTTCAAAAATTGCAAATTTGAGATAAGAATACCCAAAAACACATAAAACCAATTTCGGCCTCAAAATCAATCAAATAAAAAAATCAAATATGGACACCAAACATGCCATATTTTGATTGGCCCATGGTGTCCAGGTTTTTTACGGATCAACTTCCCTTGAACAAACTTCAATGGCCCTTAGTCCCTAATCATATCTGCCAAATTTCGGCCCGATCCCTTCAGCGGTTCTGGAGAAGTCGTTTTCGCTACAACTAGGTCAGATGGCTGCCAAACCATTTAACCAATCAAGTTCCCTTGAACGAACTTGGTTCAGCTCTTGCCATAAATCATATTTCATCAGGTATGCATCAATCCCATAAGCGGCTTCGGAGAAGATTTTTATAGATGTTTCTAAAAATCGGCCAAAATCCAAGATGGCCGCTGGCCCAATTGGCCGATTGGCTTCGTTTGAACAAACTTGAATCTCTACACCCTAAGGATGCTTCCTGCCAAATATAATTGAAATCGGCCAGGTAGTCCTCCAGAAGAAAACATTTTAAATTTCCCATTGCTTTAGTATGGGAGCTTTTGGCGGGAATATGATCCAAGATGGCCGCCAAACCATTTATCCGACAGTTTCGAGAATTTAAAATCTGAGCTCAGAATACCCCAAAACACATACAAAACCAATTTGGACCTCAAAATCCATCAAATAAAAAAATCCAATATGGCCGCCAAACATGCTATATTTTGATTGGCCCACGGTGGCCATGTTTTTTGATAGAACAACTTCTCTTGAACAAACTTTAATGGCCCTTAGGCCATAATCATGTGCCAAATTTCGGCCCGATCCCTTCAGCGGTTCTGGAGAAGTAATTTGTGCTATAACTAGGTCAACCAAGATGGCCACCGAACCATTTGACCAATCAAGTTCCCTTGAACAAACTTGGCTCAGCACTTGCCCTAAATCATATTTCATGAGGTTTGCATCAATCCCCCAAGCGGATTCGGAGAAGATTTTTAGACGTTTCTAAAAATTGGCCAAAATCCAAGATGGCCGCCAATCCAATCGGGCGATCGGCTTTGTCTGAACAAACTTGAATCTCTCTGCCCTAAGGATGCTTCCTGCGAAATATAATTGAAATCGGACCAGCAGTTCTCGAGAAGAAAACATTAAAAATTTCCCATTGCTTTAGTATGGGAGCTTTTGGCGGGAAAATGATCTAAGATGGCCGCCAAACCATTTATCCGACAGTTTCGAAAATTGTAAATTTGTGATCAGAATACAGCAAAACACAGAAAAAAACAATTTCGGCCTTAAATCCATCAAATAAAAATACTGATTGGCCCACAGCGCTCATGTTTTTTGACGGATCAACTTCTCTTGAACAAACTTTAATGGCCCTTAGGCCCTAACCATATCTGCCAAATTTTGACCCGATCCTTCAGCGGTTCTGGAGAAGAAGCAATTTTCGCTACAACTAAGTCAACCAAGATGGCCGCCAAACAATTTGACCAATCAATTTTCCTTGAACAAACTTGGTTCAGCTCTTGCCCTAGATCATATTTCATGAGATTTGCATCAATCCCCTAAGCGGTTTCGGAGATTTTTAAAGAGGTTTTCCAAAATCGGCCTAAATCCAAGATGGCCGCAGGGTTCATTCGAACAAACTTGGATCCCGATGCCCTAAGGATGCTTCCTGCCAAATATAGTTAAAATTGGCCCAGTGGTTCTTGAGAAGTCACTTAAAGGAAAAGTTGACGGATGACGGAGGGTCGCCACAGCATAAGCTCACTTGGCCAGGTGAGCTAATAAATATAACTATATAGAAAGTAACCAATGAATTGCAATGAAACTACCGAAAGTAAAGAAAAATATAGCCGCAAGCGACGATGCATCGGGGGCCAAGTGGCTAGCATCCCGGTCGCTAAAACGAGAACCTTATTTGAGCCAGCTCTTATAGGTGGCTTAGAGTCTAAATCACCTCTTAGATTTGATCAAGTTGGATTAATGCTGTCAATTTTATTGAATTATGTGAGAAGGTTACAGTGGGAATCTTCTTTATCAGCCCAGTCTACCGATCATTGAATATGGTCTTGAAAAATAAACGATCGTGTGTCAACAATGACAGTAAAATAATATAAATGAAATCGGCCCAGTTCTTCTTGAGAAGACAATTCAATTCTCCAATTGCTTTAGCATTAGCAATTTTGGCGGGAAAACAATCCAAGATGGCCGTCAAACCATTCGTCCAACAGTATTGAAAATAGCAAATTTGAAATCAGAAGACCCAAAAACCTATGTAAAACCAATTTTGGCTTCAAATTTCCACAAATAAAAAAATTCAAAATGGACGCCAATCATGCTGCATTTTGATTTGTCGATGGCAGACATATTTTTTTACATATCAATTTCTCTTGAACAACCTGTAATGGTCCTCAGTCCCTAATCATACCAGCCAAATTTTGTCCCGATCCGTTCAGCGGTTCTGGAGAAGTTGATTTCACGAAAACTAGGTCATTCAAGATGACCACCGAAGTTTTTGACCAATCCAATACCCTTGAACAAACTTGGTTCAGCCAATGCCCTAGATGATATTTCATGAGTTTTGAATCAATCCGCCAAGTGCTTTCGGAGAAGATTTTAAAATATGTTTCCCGAAATACTATAAAATCCAAAATGGCCGCCGCCCTGATAGGGCGACCAGCATTGTTTGAACAAAATCAGATCTCTATTCCATAATGATGTTTTCCCTCAAAATATAATTGAAATCCACCTAGTGGTTTCCGAGGAGAAGGAATTAAAAATTTCCAATTGCTTTACCATGGGGGAATTTGGCAGGAAAACGATCAGATGGCTGCCAAACCATTCATCCGACAGTATTGAAAATGGCAAATTTGGAATCAGAAGACGCAAAACCCTATGTGAAACTAATTTTGGCTTAAAATTTCAACAAATAAAAAAATTCAAAATGGCTGCCAATTATGTTGAATTTTGATTGGTCGATGGCGGCCATGTTTTTTTACATATCAATTTCTCTTGAACAACCTGTAATGGCGCTCAGTCCCTAATCATATCAGCCAAATTTCGGCCCAATCCGTTCAGTGGTTCTGGAGGTAATTTTCACAAAAACTAGGTCATTCAAGATGGCCACAAAAGTTTTTGGCCAATCAAATTCCCTTGAACAAACTTGGTTCAGCCAATGCCATAGATGATATTTCATGAGTTTTGAATCAATCCGCCAAGTGGTTTCGGAGGAGATTTTTTAAAACGTTTCTCGAAATACTACAAAATCCAAAATGGCCGCCGGCCTAATAGGCCTACCAGCGTTGTTTGAACAAAATCAAATTTCTATTACCTAACGATGCTTTCTGCAAAATATAATTGAAATCCACCCAGTGGTTTCCGAGGAGAAGGCATTTTAACTTTCCAATTGCTTTACTATGGGGAATTTGGCAGGAAACGAATCCAAAATGGCAGCCAAACCGTCGATCGAACAAATTTCTATTACCTAACGATGCTTTCTGCAAAATATAATTGAAATCCACCCAGTGGTTTCCGAGGAGAAGGCATTTTAACTTTCCAATTGCTTTACTATGGGGAATTTGGCAGGAAACGAATCCAAAATGGCAGCCAAACCGTCGATCGAACAAATTTGAAAATGTCAGATTTGAATTTCCCGACCGCCAAAACCTATATATGACCAATTTGGGCGTAAAATTTCATCAAATAAAAAATTCAATATTTCCGCCAGGCGGCTTGCATCTGATTGGTCCATACGCAAATCCGTGTTTTTCGAGCTATCGACTTCTCTTGAACAAACTTTTATGAGACCAACTCTTTTGATGATTTTCATCAAATTTCATCTCATTCCCTTCAGTAATTCTGGAGATTTTTTTAAATGCGGGAAAATTTTCCGCAAATCCAAAATGGCCGGCAACCTATCTAGAAAATCATATCCATTAACACATAAAAAGTTTGCTCTAATAAGGCCCTCTTGCCATGCAAAGCTTGAATTTCATCGGCACTTTTGTCTTCGCACTATTCGCGAACAAACAAAAGCACGGAATAATAAAAAAATTAAAATAAACAGAACGAAAACAATAGGGGGCCCCCTAATAAACAATGTTTTATGCGATAATTTTATGAATGACGTAGTAATACTAACTACTGTAGACCTGAAGACTGATACACTATCCTCAATAACATTCTCAGAAGTCCAATATTAATTATTCAACCATCTGTTCATGTTACATTTGTGCAATTTGTGTAAACTACGTGTCGCATATTACACACCCTACGGACTACTAATTTTTTAGATGGACTACTGATTTGCCAAGTCTGGTAGTCGTTCGGACTAACATCAACTTTTCGCTAATTTCGAACCTTGCATCTGTTCACATTCACCCCTCTCTAGTGACTAGTCATGTATATATGTTCACATTCACTCCTCTCTAGTGACTAGCCCTGTACACATGTGTTCACATTCACTCCTCTCTAGTGGATAGTACTATACATATGTTCACATTCACTCCTCTCTAGTGACTAGTCGTGTATATATGTTCACATTCACTCCTCTCTAGTGACTAGTCATGTATATATGTTCACATTCACTCCTCTCTAGTGACTAGCCCTGTACACATGTGTTCACAATCACTCCTCTCTAGTGGATAGTACTATACATATGTTCACATTCACTCCTCTCTAGTGATTAGCCCTGTACACATGTGTTCACATTCACTCCTCTCTAGTGGATAGTACTATACATATGTTCACATTCACTCCTCTCTAGTGACTAGTCCTGTATATATGTTCACATTCACTCCTCTCTAGTGACTAGCCCTGTACACATGTGTTCATATTCACTCCTTTCTAGTGACTAGCCCTGTACACATGTGTTCACATTCACTCCTCTCTAGTGATTAGTCCTGTACACATATGTTCACATTCACTCCTCTCTAGTGATTAGTCCTGTACACATGTTCACATTCACTCCTCTCTAGTGATTAGTCCTGTACACATGTTCACATTCACTCCTCTCTAGTGGATAGTACTATACATATGTTCACATTCACTCCTCTCTAGTGATTAGCCCTGTACACATGTGTTCACATTCACTCATTTCTAGTAACTAGCCCTGTACACATGTGTTCACATTCACTCCTCTCTAGTGATTAGTCCTGTACACATGTTCACATTCACTCCTCTCTAGTGGATAGTACTGTACATATGTTAACATTCACTCCTTTCTAGTGACTAGCCCTGTACACATGTGTTCACGTTCACTCCTCTCCAGTAACTAGTCCTGTACACATGTGTTCACATTTACTCTTCTCTGGTGACTAGTACTGTACACATGTGTTCACATTCACTCCTCTCTAGTGACTAGTCCTGTACACATGTGTCACATTCATCACCCCTCTGTATTGACTAGTTCTGTACACATGCGTTCACGTTCACCATGCCTGCTTGTGACTAGTGCTGTGCATATGTGTTCATGTTCACTCCTCTCTAGTGAATAGTCCTGTACACATGTGTTCACATTCACCCCTCTCGTGATTAGTCCTGTACATATGTTCACATTCACTCCTCTCTAGTGACTAGTTCTGTACACATATGTTCACATTCAACACCCCCTGCTTGTGACTAGTGCTGTACCTATGATCACATTCACCCCTCTAGTGACTAATGCTGTACACATGTGTTCACATTCACTCCTCTCTAGTGACTAGTCTTGTACACGTGTGTTCACATTCACTCCTCTCTAGTGACTAGTACTGTACACATATGTTCACATTCACTCCTCTCTAGTGACTAGTTCTGTACACATGTTCACATTCACCACCCCCTACTTGTGACTAGTGCTGTACACGTGATCAGATTCACCACCCCATGCTTGTGAATAGTCCTGTACACATGTGTTCACATTCACCCCTCTCTAGTGACTAGTGCTGTGCACCTGTCTTCATGTTCACCACCCCCTGCTTGTGACTGGTCCTCTGCATGTGTTCATGTTCACCCCTCTCTAGTGACTAGTCCTGTACACATGGGTTCACATTCACCATGCCTGCTTGTGACTAGTCCTCTACACATGTGTTCATGTTCACTCCTCTCTAGTGACTAGTGCTGTGCACATGTGTTCACATTCACCCCTCTCTAGTGATTAGTCCTGTACATATGTTCACATTCACTCCTCTCTAGTGACTAGTTCTGTACACATATGTTCACATTCAACACCCCCTGCTTGTGACTAGTGCTGTACCTATGATCACATTCACCCCTCTAGTGACTAATGCTGTACACGTGTTCACATTCACTCCGCTCTAGTGACTAGTCGTGTACACGTGTGTTCACATTCACTCCTCTCTAGTGACTAGTACTGTACACATATGTTCACATTCACTCCTCTCTAGTGACTAGTTCTGTACACATGTTCACATTCACCACCCTCTACTTGTGCCTAGTGCTGTACACGTGATCAGATTCACCACCCCATGCTTGTGAATAGTCCTGTACACATGTGTTCACATTCACCCCTCTCTAGTGACTAGTGCTGTGCACATGTGTTCATGCTCACTCCTCTCTAGTGACTAGTGCTGTGCACATATGTTCACATTCACCCCTCTAGTGACTAGTTCTGTGCACATGTGTTCACAATTCACCACGCCTGTTTGTGATTAGTACTGTGCACATGTGTTCATGTTCACTCCTCTCTAGTGGCTAGTACTGTACACATGTGTTCACATTCACTCCTCTCTAGTGACTAGTCCTGTACACATGTGTCACATTCATCACCCCTCTGTATTGACTAGTTCCGTACACATGCGTTCACGTTCACCATGCCTGCTTGTGACTAGTGCTGTGCACATGTGTTCATGTTCACTCCTCTCTAGTGAATAGTCCTGTACACATGTGTTCACATTCACCCCTCTCTAGTGATTAGTCCTGTACATATGTTCACATTCACTCCTCTCTAGTGACTAGTTCTGTACACATATGTTCACATTCAACACCCCCTGCTTGTGACTAGTGCTTTACCTATGATCACATTCACCCCTCTAGTGATTAATGCTGTACACGTGTTCACATTCACTCCTCTCTAGTGACTAGTCGTGTACACGTGTGTTCACATTCACTCCTCTCTAGTGACTAGTACTGTACACATATGTTCACATTCACTCCTCTCTAGTGACTAGTTCTGTACATATGTTCACATTCACCACCCTCTACTTGTGACTAGTGCTGTACACGTGATCAGATTCACCACCCCATGCTTGTGAATAGTCCTGTACACATGTGTTCACATTCACCCCTCTCTAGTGACTAGTGCTGTGCACATGTGTTCATGCTCACTCCTCTCTAGTGACTAGTGCTGTGCACATATGTTCACATTCACCCCTCTAGTGACTAGTTCTGTGCACATGTGTTCACAATTCACCACGCCTGTTTGTGATTAGTACTGTGCACATGTGTTCATGTTCACTCCTCTCTAGTGGCTAGTGCTGTGCACATGTGTTCACATTCACCCCTCTCTAGTGCCTAGTCCTGTACACATGTGTTCACATTCACCCCTCTCTTGTGATTAGTCCTGTACATATGTTCACATTCACTCCTCTCTAGTGACTAGTTCTGTACACATATGTTCACATTCAACACCCCCTGCTTGTGACTAGTGCCTGTACCTATATCACATGCACCCCTCTAGTGACCAATGCTGTACACATGTGTTCACATTCACTCCTCTCTAGTGACTAGTCTTGTACACATATGTTCACATTCACTCCTCTCTAGTGACTAGTTCTGTACAGGTGTTCACATTCAACACCACCTACTTGTGACTAGTGCTGTACACGTGATCAGATTCACCACCACATGCTTGTGACTAGTCCTGTACATATGTGTTCACATTCACCCCTCTCTAGTGACTAGTGCTGTGCACATGTGTTCATGCTCACTCCTCTCTAGTGACTAGTGCTGTGCACATATGTTCACATTCACCCCTCTAGTGACTAGTTCTGTGCACATGTGTTCACAATTCACCACGCCTGTTTGTGATTAGTACTGTGCACATGTGTTCATGTTCACTCCTCTCTAGTGGCTAGTGCTCTGCACATGTGTTCACGTTCACCCCTCTCTAGTGACTAGTGCTGTGCACATGTTTTCATGTTCATGCCTCTCTAGTGACCAGTATTGTACACATGTGTTCATGTTCACCACCCCCTGCTTGTGACTAGTCCTGTACACATATCTTCACATTCACCCCGCTAGTGACTAGTTCTGTGCACATGTGTTCACAATTCACCATGCCTGTTTGTGATTAGTACTGTGCACCTGTCTTCCTGTTCACCACCCCCTGCTGGTGACTAGTCCTCTGCACATGTGTTCACATTCACCCCTCTCTAGTGGCTAGTCCTGTACACATGTGTTCACATTCACCATGCCTGCTTGTGACTAGTCCTCTGCACATGTGTTCATGTTCACTCCTCTCTAGTGACTAGTTCTGTGCACATGTGTTCACACCACCCCCTGCTGGTAACTATTCCTCTGCACATGTGTTCATGTTCACCCCTCTCTAGTGACTAGTCCTGTACACATGTGTTCACGTTCACCATGCCTGCTTGTGACTAGTCCTCTGCACATGTGTTCATGTTCACTCCTCTCTAGTGACTAGTGCTATGCACATGTGTTCACATTCACCCCTCTAGTGACTAGTTCTGTGCACATGTGTTCACACCACCCCCTGCTGGTAACTATTCCTCTGCACATGTGTTCATGTTCACCCCTCTCTAGTGACTAGTCCTGTACTCATGTGTTCACATTCACCATGCCTGCTTGTGACTAGTCCTCTGCACATGTGTTCACATTCACCCCTCTCGTGACTAGTCCTGTACACATGTGTTCACATTCACCCCTCTGTCATGACTAGTCCTGTGCACATGTGTCCACATTCACCCATCTCTAGTGACTAGTGCTGTGCACATGTGTTCACGTTCACCCCTCTCTCGTGACTAGTGCTGTGCACATGTTTTCATGTTCACGCCTCTCTAGTGACTAGTCTTGTACACATGTGTTCATGTTCACCAGCCCCTGCTTGTGACTAGTCCTGTACACATGTCTTCACATTCACCCCACGAGTGCCTAGTTCTGTGCACATGTGTTCACAATTCACCACGCCTGTTTGTGATTAGTACTGTGCACCCGTCTTCATGTTCACCACCCCCTGCTGGTGACTAGTCCTCTGCACATGTGTTCACATTCACCCCTCTCTAGTGGCTAGTCCTGTACACATGTGTTCACATTCACCATGCCTGCTTGTGACTAGTCCTCTGCACATGTGTTCATGTTCACTCCTCTCTAGTGACTAGTTCTGTGCACATGTGTTAACGTTCACCCCTCTCTAGTGACTAGTGCTGTGCACATGTTTTCATGTTCACGCCTCTCTAGTGACTAGTCTTGTACACATGTGTTCATTTTCACCACCCCCTGCTTGTGACTAGTCCTGTACACATGTGTTTACATTCACCCCTCTCTAGTGACTAGTGCTGTGCACATGTGTTCATGTTCACCCCTCTCTAGTGACTAGTCCTGTACACATGGGTTCACATTCACCATGCCTGCTTGTGACTAGTCCTCTGCACATGTGTTCACATTCACTCCTCTCTAGTTACTAGTCCTGTACACATGTGTTCACATTCACCACCCCTCTGTATTTACTAGTTCCGTACACATGCGTTCACGTTCACCATGCCTGCTTGTGACTTGTGCTGTGCACATGTGTTCATGTTCACTCCTCTCTAGTAAATAGTCCTGTACACATGTGTTCACATTCACCCCTCTCTTGTGATTAGTCCTGTACATATGTTCACATTCACTCCTCTCTAGTGACTAGTTCTGTACACATATGTTCACATTCAACACCCCCTGCTTGTGACTAGTGCCTGTACCTATGATCACATGCACCCCTCTAGTGACTAATGCTGTACACATGTGTTCACATTCACTCCTCTCTAGTGACTAATCTTGTACACATATGTTCACATTTACTCCTCTCTAGTGGCTAGTTCTGTACAGGTGTTCACATTCACCACCCCCTACTTGTGACTAGTGCAGTATACGTGATCAGATTCACCACCACATGCTTGTGACTAGTCCTGTACATATGTGTTCACATTCACCCCTCTCTAGTGACTAGTGCTGTGCACATGTGTTCATGCTCACTCCTCTCTAGTGACTAGTGCTGTGCACATATGTTCACATTCACCCCTCTAGTGACTAGTTCTGTGCACATGTGTTCACAATTCACCACGCCTGTTTGTTATTAGTACTGTGCACATGTGTTCATGTTCACTCCTCTCTAGTGGCTAGTGCTGTGCACATGTGTTCACCTTCACCCCTCTCTAGTAACTTGTGCTGTGCACATGTTTTCATGTTCACGCCTCTCTAGTGACCAGTATTGTACACATGTGTTCATGTTCACCACCCCCTGCTTGTGACTAGTCCTGTACACATGTCTTCACGTTCACCCCGCTAGTGACTAGTTCTGTGCATGTGTTCACAATTCACCACGCCTGTTTGTGATTAGTACTGTGCACCTGTCTTCATGTTCACCACCCCCTGCTGGTGACTAGTCCTCTGCACATGTGTTTACATTCACCCCTCTCTAGTGGCTAGTCCTGTACACGTGTGTTCACATTCACCATGCCTGCTTGTGACTAGTCCTCTGCACATGTGTTCATGTTCACTCCTCTCTAGTGACTAGTTCTGTGCACATGTGTTCACACCACCCCCTGCTGGTAACTATTCCTCTGCACATGTGTTCATGTTCACCCCTCTCTAGTGACTAGTCCTGTACACATGTGTTCACGTTCACCATGCCTGCTTGTGACTAGTCCTCTGCACATGTGTTCACATTCACCCCTCTCGTGACCAGTCCTGTACACATGTGTTCACATTCACCCCTCTCTCGTGACTAGTCCTGTGCATATGTGTCCACATTCACCCATCTCTAGTGACTAGTGCTGTGAACATGTTTTCATGTTCACGCCTCTCTAGTGACTAGTCTTGTACACACGTGTTCATGTTCACCACCCCCTGCTTGTGACAAGTCCTGTACACATGTCTTCACATTCACCCCGCTAGTGACTAGTTCTGTGCACATGTGTTCACAATTCACCACGCCGGTTTGTGATTAGTACTGTGCACCTGTCTTCATGTTCACCACCCCCTGCTGCACATGTGTTTACATTCACCCCTCTTTAGTGGCTAGTCCTGTACATGCGTTCACATTCACCACACCTGCTGGTGACTAGTCCTCTGCACATGTGTTCATGTTCACTCCTCTATAGTGACTATTCTTCATATTCACCTCTCTAGTAACTAGTGCTGTGCATGTGTGTTCACGTTCACCCCTCTCTAGTGACTAGTATTGTGCACATGTGTTCATGTTCACCAACCCCTGCTTGTGACTAGTCCTGTACACATGTGTTCACATTCACCCCTCTAGTGACTAGTTCTGTGCGCATGTTCACATTCACCACCCCCTGCTGGTGACTAGTTCTGTGAACATGTGTTCACGTTCACCACCCCCTGCTGGTGACTAGTCCTCTGCACATGTGTTCATGTTCACCGCTCTCTAGTGACTAGTGCTGTGCACATGTGTTCACGTTCACACACACACACACACCCCTGCCTGTGACTAGTTCTATGCACATGTGTTCACATTCACCACTCTCTAGTGACTAGTCCTGTGCACATGCGTTCATGTTCACCAACCCCTGCTTGTGACAAGTGCACATGTGTTCACATTCAACCCTCTCTAGTGACTAGTGCTGCATGAACTAATGAGATAGATGCTTGATTTGAGAGAACTGCCGTTACCTCTTGCAGTAAGACAACGTTGAGTGGTGAGGGATCCAGAGAAAGAATCTTTGCCGTCCCCTCATAGTCAATAGTCTCAGGTAACTGCTTCATGATAGTACTGGAGATATCCAGCACCTTGCAAACATACAATAACAGGCTTAGTGACAGATCAACAACAACAACAGCAGCAGTAGCAGCAGCAGCAGCAGCAGCAGCAGCAGCAGCAGCAGCAGCAGCAGCAGCAGCAGCAGCAGTAGTAGTAGTAGTAGTAGTAATCTATTTACATGTGGTCATTATCATCATTAACCTTTCGTTAACAAGCACCTTGATGAGAACCAGAAATTGTCAGTAAAGACAAGTGGTCACATAATATATAACAGATCTTTATTTACTCATCTTGACTAAATATGCTCAGGAAAAGTAACTGCAGCTTAAAGCTATCGTGAAACATCAAGACTAGAATGAAACATTTAGAAAGATACAGTGGAAGCACTACTCACCTTGGAAACCAAGAGTACAATGATAATCATTGTCTTTATGTGAATCATTTTTTATTGAGCAACGTACAACAGCGAGAACAATATGGCAGATTTGAAGAGGACTATTATCACTCGATTTTTCTAAAGATTTCATTCTAATCTTATTGCTTCATGATAAATTTAACCATGTTCATCTGAGTTTACAGAAAACCGACTTTAAGGCAAATAAATAGAAGGCTGCTAATATTTTGAAAATAAATCAAGTAAATGATGCAGTAACTGTATTCAGTAAGGGTACTTTAGGTGTGTGCGTGCATGCATGTGTGTGCATTGAGTGCATGTGTGTGCATGTGTGCATGCATGCGTGTGTGTGCGCGTGCATGTGTGTACGTGCGTGCGCGCGTGCATGTGTGTGTGTGTGTGTGTGTGTGTGTGTGTGTGCATGCATGCGTGCCCGTGCGTGTATATGCGTGCGTAGGCATAAAGGGAAAGATGGATGAGTAGACAGGTGGATGCATTGATCTACAAAAGGTTACTTTAACTGTGTGTGTGTGTGTGCGTGCGTGTGTGTGCATGCGTGCGTGCATGCGTGCATGCGTGTGCGTGCGTGCGTGCGTGCATGTGTGCGTGTGTGTGCGTGTGTGTATGCGTGCATCTGTGAGTGTGTGCGTGTATGCATACGTGCAAGTGTGTATATGCATGTGTAGGCATAAAGGGAAAGATGGATGGATGGATGGGTTGACAGGTGGGTGCATTGATCAACAAATGGATGGACAAACAAATATTTTATAAGTATATCCTCCTGCATGTCCATTTACTGATATAGACAACATGACATACCTTATCTTCTCGACTTTCACCCTGTGTGCTAGACACTTGGGGTAACAAGGAAAGAAGGGTCTCGAGCAACAACCTTGTTTCCTGAATTTGTGAAGCAATATCTGCATTTGGGTGCTGACCAAATGCTTCAGGGTGATCCATATTAGGGAGCATGCTCACATATTCTTTGTACGAAGCGAGCGGACCATCCTTAGGTACATAGTACGTACTCAAAGATGATACCCTGGGAAATAACAGAACAAACAAGAACGACAATCAGAGATTGCTAAAGTATGACCCTCATTCCATCAAGCACAAGCTTCCTTCCACCCAAGATTTGTCACCATGAACTTGACCTTTGATACCAAAATTGATAGGGTTCTTCGAAACACCAAGGACAACCTCTCACCCAAGATTAGTAATGATCCCTTCAATAGAACTCGAGTTATCATGCGGAAATGCAATATTACATCATTAATTAGGTCACCATAACCATGACCGTTTGGCAGACAAATTGATTGGGTTCTTCAGACCAGCAAGGACAAGCTCCCCATGCCAGATTGGTAACGATCCCTTCACTAGAACTCGAGTTTTCATCCAGAAACGCAATGTTACGTAATTAATTAGGTCACCATGACCTTTACCATTGTCCATTTGACACCAAAATTGATAGGGTTCTTCAGACCAGCAAGAACAAACTCCCACCCAAGATTAGTAATGATCCTTTCAATAGAACTCGAGTTTTCATCCGGAAACGCAACATCACATAATTAATTAGGTCACAGTGACCTTGAACTGTGGCCGTTTGATGCCAAAATCGATAGAGTTCTTCGGATCTTCAATGACCAGCTCCCAGATCAGATTGGTAACAATCCCTTCAATAGAACTCGAGTTATCATCCGGAAACGCAATATTACATAATTAATTGTGTCACTGTGACCATGGCCGTAGACAGCAAAATCGATAGGCTTCATCGGAGTCCCCAGGACAAGGTCCCACGCCAGATTGGTAACAATCCCTTCAACAGAACTCTAGTTTTCATCCAAAAACACAATATTACATAATTAATTAGGTCAGTGACCTTGAACTTTGGTCGTTTGACGCCAGATCGATAGGGTTTTTTGGACCACCAAGTACAAGCTCCCACACCAGATTGTTAACGATCCCTTCAATAGAACTCGAGTTATCATCCTGAAATGAAAGCATGGACGGACGGGCAGATGGATGGACACACCAAATACTATATAACCCCCATATATTTATACGGGGTGGGGGGGGGCCATTGAAAAAATATAGTTAAACCCTGGGACATGACAAAACAAGTAATAAACAATAGAATTATGTTCCAGGTAATAAGGAATACACTTAAACCTTGGGAAATGACAGAAATCACAGAATGATACAAAAGAAAACAAAGAATATAGTTAAAGGAAATGATCAGGGAACTAACATATGCACTTGAATGACAGCCTTATATAATAATCAACCTCTATATCACACACACACACACACACACACACACACACACACACACGCACACGCACACGCACACGCACACGCACACGCACACACACACTAAAAAACCCCAGCTAAATACCATTTAACTCAATCTGGCATGAACCAATTAGTGATGCAGCTGGACCTATGCACTATGGTGTATGCCGAGCAAATAAATAATACCAGAAATAACAGAATGATACAACAGAATGCAAAGAATACAGTTAAAGCCTGGGAAATGATAGAAATAACAGAATGATACAAAAGAATTTAAAGAATATAGTTACACACTGGGAAATGACAGAAATCACAGAATGATACAAAAGAACATGAAGAATACAGCTAAACACTGCATACAAAAGAAAATGAAGAATACAGCTAAACACTGGGAAATGATAGAAATCACAAAATGATACAAAAGAATACAAAGAATACAATCAAAGCCCGGGAAATGATAGAAAATACAGAATGATATAAAAGAAAACAAAGAATAAAGTTAAAGCCTGGGAAATGACAGAAATTACAGAATGATGCTTAAAAATACAAAGAATATAGGTAAATACTGGGAGATGACAAGCATCACAGAATGAAAAAGAATGCAACAGCATCATGGAAGCATCTACTTAAACAATGGCTGACTAATATTAGCATCGTGGAAACACTTACTTGCAGAATGGTTGACTAATAGCAGCATCATGGAAGCACTTACTTGAAGAATGGCCGACTAATAACAGCATTGTGGAAGCACTTACTTGTAGAATGGCTGACTAATAGCAGCATTGTGGAAGAACTTACTTGAAGAATGGTTGACTAATAGCAGCATTGTGGAAGCACTTACTTGAAGAATGGTTGACTAATAGCAGCATTGTGGAAGCACTTACTTGAAGAATGGTTGACTAACAGCATCATGGAAGCACTTACTTGTAGAATGGTTGACTAATAGCAGCATTGTGGAAACACTTACTTGTAGAATGGCTGACTAATAGCAGCATAGTGGAAGCACTTACTTGAACAATGGTTGACTAACAGCAGCATCATGGAAGCACTTACTTGTAGAATGGCTGACTAATAGCAGCATTGTGGAAGCACTTACTTGAAGAATGGCTGACTAATAGCAGCATTGTGGAAGCACTTACTTGTGTAATGGCTGATTAATAGCAACATTGTGGAAACACTTACTTGTAGAATGGTTGACTAATTGCCGCATCGTGGAAGTAATCACCAATGTACGTCATTAACAGACGTCTATCCCAATCATCTGTCACATGACCTCCATAGTTAATGCCGGCGATCAGGTATTTCAGTGCATCCCATGGTGTCTCTTCATACTCATCGAGGTATATACTCAATAGGTTCTCCGATACCTGTAATTAATCATCAGATATCCTTTCATTGATTTTTCAAACTCATCGAGGTATATACTCAATAGGTTCTCTGATACCTGTAATTAATCATCAGATATCCTATCATTGACAGTCAAACTCATCGAGGTATATACTCAATAGCTTCTCTGATACCTGTAATTAATCACCAGATATCATATCATTGATAGTCAAACTCATCGAGATATATACTCAATAGGGTCTCTGATACCTGTAATTAATCATCATATATCCTATCATAGTCAAACTCATCAAGGTATATGCTCAATAGGTTCTCTGATACCTGTAATTAATCACCAGATATCCTATCATAGTCAAACTCATCGAGGTATATACTCAATAGCTTCTCTGATACCTGTAATTAATCACCAGATATCATATCATTGATAGTCAAACTCATCGAGATATATACTCAATAGGGTCTCTGATACCTGTAATTAATCATCAGATATCCTTTCATTGATAGTCAAACTCATCAAGGTATATATTCAATAGGTTCTCTGATACCTGTATATATTATCAGATATCCTTTCATTGATAGTCAAACTCATGGAGGTATATGCTCAATAGGTTCTCTGATACCTGTAATTAATCATCAGATATCCTATCATAGTCAAACTCATCGAAGTATATGCTCAATAGGTTCTCTGATACCTGTAATTAATCACCAGATATCCTATCATAGTCAAACTCATCGCGGTATATACTCAATAGCTTCTCTGATACCTGTAATTAATCACCAGATATCATATCATTGATAGTCAAACTCATCGAGATATATGCTCAATAGGGTCTCTGATACCTGTAATTAATCATCAGATATCCTTTCATTGATAGTCAAGCTCATCGAGGTATATACTCAATAGGGTCTCTGATACCTGTAATTAATCATCAGATATCCTTTCATTGATAGTCAAACTCATCAAGGTATATACACAATAGGTTCTCTGATACCTGTATATATTATCAGATATCCTTTCATTGATAGTCAAACTCATGGAGGTATATGCTCAATAGGTTCTCTGATACCTGTAATTAATCATCAGATATCCTATCATAGTCAAACTCATCGAAGTATATGCTCAATAGGTTCTCTGATACCTGTAATTAATCATCAGATATCCTTTCATTGATAGTCAAACTCATGGAGGTATATACTCAATAGGTTCTCTGATACCTGTAATTAATCACCAGATATCCTATCATAGTCAAACTCATTGAGGTATATGCTCAATAGGTTCTCTGATACCTGTAATTAATCACCTGATATCCTATCATTGATAGTCAAACTCATCGCGGTATATACTCAATAGGTTCTCTAATACCTGTAATTAATCATAAGATATTCTTTCATTGATAGTCAAACTTAATGTTAGTTAATGTGAAGATGCACCCAAAAGGCTGCTCTCGTTTTTTGCTCTGCAAAGTTATATAGTTTACGTAGTTTAGCTGTGGTTTTGGATATTATTCTTTAGATGTACGTGTAGCCAAAATCATAATGAAGTTGATTCTGTGATAAATTTTTGAGTTTAATGCTAGAATTTGATTCTTTTAATGTTTTAATTTGAATGTTTCCTGAATTAGCTAAGTGACCAGTGGTCATCAGCTTTGCTTCGCAAACACGAGCCATGCAAAAACCATCACGTTACAAACCTGTGAACTGTGCTCATGCAAGCTGACATGCCACTGATTAAATCTGCCCGACCGCACCGATCTGTGCTTACAAAACGGTATGTCAATGACTCTCATTCAGCGAAATGTGTTCTCGAACCTTTCTTGAAACTGTTATTTTACACGTCATTAACCCTTTGCTGTGCACATCTACTTTTCACTAGCATGGTGCATTTACCAAATAGCAGAGATATGCTCTCTAGCAGTGGCCGACAGTGTGCTGGTATTGGCAAAAACTCAAATCTCGTATCAGTATTGAGGCAACACCGAATATGCAGGGTTCCTACCACTCGTGGCTGTAGAGGCAGTGGTCATCATCGCCATATTCCTGTTATAAGGGCGCCCCAGATAAACTGTACCAGCCGATTAACACAACAGTGTTGTAATGCGTGTTTGTCTAATCTGATTCCAGTGCCATGCACAAACCGAGTCGCTGTAAAAACAGAGACATTAAATTTATGTTCTATAAACACATGCTTGCTCAACAACAAGCCACTAGCCATCTGTGATATGTGATTTCTAACAACATCGACGTAGTCGCTCTCCAGGAAACATGGTTGCAGCTCGAACCATCTCAACAACTGCTTGGTGAGCTAGTATCCAATGGATATCTTCTTAAGAGCATTCCCCATCACTATGGGCCTCATGGCAGTGTGGCGATTATGTATAGGGCAAATATGCGCGTGAAATTCCCTGACCCACCAAAACATTTTCAACCTTTGAACTCATTCAGTGCCAAATTATGACGGGAACAGCTGTGCTAAATCTAGCTGTAGTTTACAGACTTCCGCCTTCCCTAAGAAATAAGTTCACTACAACTGAATTCTTTGATGAATGGGATGTGTTCCTGGACTCATATTTGGCCATTTCGAGTAACTTCCTTATAGTCGGGGATTTGAACTTTCACCTGGATCAGCCGAATGATAATGCTGGAAACAGCTTAAAGAAAATGCTTACACAGCACATAAACACACTGACTCACAAGAAAGGTCATACATTAGATGTGCTAATCACTCATACCACTGACTCGATAGTTGAACAGTCGTGGGTAACTGGTCCTTGTTTTCATGATAGAGATAGCAAACCAGTTGGTGATCACTACGTGATAATGTGCTCAATAAAACGTCAGAAACCACCACAACAAAAAAACAGCATTACATTCCGTCGTCTCCGTGATATTGACCTCGAAAGCTTCAAGAGAGACATTTCACTATCATCACTCTCCAGAACTGCTATGACCAATCGTTATAACACTACTTTGCTTAAAATCCTTGATAATCATGCACCAGAGTACACAAAAACTCTTCTATTGCGACCACATGCTCCATGATATTCTGATGAAATCCATCATGCTAAAAGTGAATGTTGGCGCCCTGAGAGAAAATGCATAAAATCTGGACTAAAAATCGATCACGAAATCTATAGAGAGCAATGTAAAGTTGTTAATACCTCATTGCTATCATGTAAATGTGACTATTACTCTAACGAGATCCTAATGTGTGGAAATGACAGTAAGGCTCTGTTTTCAGTTACAAACAAGCTGATGCACAAAAACGGACCAGCAAAATTTCAAAGCAATGAAACACCTTTGGAACTGGCAGAAAAATTTACTAACTTCTTTAATGATAAGATCTGCAAAATAAGGGACACTATCATAAATAGTACATACCACAATTCAGTGAATTTACCCGAGACCTATTTCACATCCAATAATTATCTAACACAATTTGCTCCTGTCACTGATGATGAAGTCAAGAAGCTGATCAACAGAGCACTGATAAAATCTTGTGCACGTGATCCTATCCCAACTGCTCTAATTAAACAGTATATAGATGAGCTGTTGCCATTCCTGACAAAAATTATTAATAACTCCCTGATTCAAGCTGTAATGCCTTCCACATTCAAATGTGCCCAAGTCAGACCATTACTCAAAGAACTTAGCTTAGACCCTGATAATCTGAAGAATTATCGGTCCAGTGTCTAATTTAGCATTTGTCTCGAAAATCATCGAAAAGGTGGTGGCTTCCCGATTCCAGTCTCATGTGATAGAACACAATCTTTCTGAGCCATTACAATCTGCTTACACTACATTCTGTTCAACAGAGACAGTGTTAGCAAGAGTACATAATAATGTGATGAAAGCCATCAATAACAATATGATCAGAGTGCTGATTTTACTAGATCTGTCAGCAGCATTCGACACAATAGATCATGACCGACTACTTGCTAGACTAGAAAATATGTTTGGAGTAACCGACTCAGCTTTAGCTTGGTTTCATTCATATTTGACCAATCGAACACAAACTGTCACTATTGATGGTAAATCTACTCAACCTCAAACTATGACATTTGGTGTCCCGCAAGGCTCCGTATTGGGACCATTACTTTTTATTGCATATACAGCTCCATTGGGTGCCATTATTCGTCAACATGGATTGAACTATTATCAATATGCTGACGATACACAAATCTACACCTGGTTCAAAGCTTGTGATAGTGCTACCATTACCATCGAGCAAATGCAGAACTGTTTGGCTGATATACAACTATGGATGAAAGAAAACTTTCTTATGCTAAATGCCGATAAAACAGAAACCATTGTCTTTGGAACTCCAAATATGAAAACTAACATGAATAATGTGTCTATTAAGGCTGGTGAATGTACCACCATACCAGCATCTCATGCAAAAAACGTCAGTGTGATATTTGACTCACACATTACACTGGAGAAGCACATCAGCTCTTTGTGTCGGTCTACACACCTAAGTCTCAGATCCATAGGGCGAATTAGAAAATACCTGACATCTTCAGCTGCAAAGACACTTATGCAATCATTGGTGATCACTAACTTGGACTACGCTAATGCTCGTCTCATCGGGGTCACTGGTCAGCAACTGGACCATCTCCAAAGGATACAAAATATAGCCGCTCGTATTGTCACCTGTTGTATGCTCACATCCAACCAGTATTAAAAGAACTTCATTGGTTACCAGCTAGTAGACGTATTCAATTTAAGGTTTGCCTTTTAGTTTATAAAGCGCTGATGGGTCTGGCTCCAGAATACATTACACAAATGATAATGATACCTGTAATTAATCACCAGATATCCTATCATTGATAGTCAAACTCATCGAGGTATATACTCAATAGGTTTATGACACCAGTAATTAAGCAGCAGAGATCCTATCATTGACAGTCAAACTCATCGAGGTATATACTCAATAGGTTCTCTGATACCTGTAATTAATCAGCAGATATCCTATCATTGATAGTCAAACTCATCGCGGTATATACTCAATAGGTTCTCTGATACCAGTAATAAAGCAGCAGAGATCCTATCATTGATAGTCAAACTCATCGAGGTACATACTCAATAGGTTCTCTGATACCTGTAATTAATCAGCAGATATCCTATCATTGATAGTCAAACTTATCGAGGTATCTACTCAATAGGTTCTCTGATACCTGTAATTAATCAGCAGATATCCTATCATTGATATTCCAACTCATCGAGGTATATACTCAATAGGTACTCTGATACCAGTAATTAATCAGCAGATATCCTATCATTGATAGTCAAACTCATCGCGGTATATACTCAATAGGTGTTCTCTGATACCTGTAATTAATCAAAGTCAAAGTTCACAAACGTATTTGTATCAGCCATTAGCTCACTGAGGTCAAAGTTCACATCATATTTGTATCAGCCATTAGCTTACTGAGGTCAAAGTTCACATTGTATTTGTATTAGCCATAAACTTACTGAGGTCAAAGTTCACATTGTATTTGTATCAGCCATTAACTCACTGAGGTCAAAGTTCACATTGTATTTGTTTCAGCCATTAGCTCACTGAGGCCAACGTTCATATTGTATTTGTATCAGCCATTAGCTCACTGAGGTCAAAGTTCACATTGTATTTGTATCAGCCATTAGATCAATGATGGCAAAGTTCACATTGTATTTGTATCAGACATTAGATCAATGATGGCAAAGTTCACATTGTATTTATATCAGCCATTAGCTCAATGAGGTCAAAGTTCACATTGTATTTGTATCAGCCATTAGCTCAATGAGGTCAAAGTTCACATTGTATTTGTATCAGCCATTAGCTCACTGAGGTCAAAGTTCACAGTGTATGTGTATCAGCCATTAGATCAATGATGGCAAAGTTCACATGGTATTTGTATCAGACATTAGCTCACCGAGGTCAAAGTTCACAGTGTTTCAGCCATTACCACAGGGAGGGCAAGGTTAATTTTTACAGTATCAGTAAAAGACTGATGTGCACTTTGGAAACCATATTGCTGAATGATGCGGCTGTCATAGATAGCAAGGACTAACAGTATCATTGTCTCCACACATGAGAATAAGAAAATATACCAAATTTCTTTTTCACGAGTGAGATGACATACTTACCTCCCTAACACTCTTGATATACTAGTATATCGGCTCTAAATTCAATAATATTCAGAATTATAAAAGGTGAGGTGCCCCTAATGGGCAGGTGGATGTACACAGTCATGCACATGACAGACCCCACCCACTGCGTATGCGCATACTGGTACTTCCGTCACTAAATAGTGGCGGACATAGAAGCAACTATTCAAATAACCAAAGGACCAGACCTCCGTGGGGTGGAGAGGCCGGGATCCTGTTAGGAAGGTAAGTATGTCATCTCACTCGTGAAAAAGCAATTTGGTAAATTTTCTTATTTCACACCATGAAAACATACTTACCTCCCTAACACTCTTGATAAAAGCAAGAACTTGAAAGTCAATTTGGCGGGAGGGAGGCAAGGTCCTGAAAACCAGCAAACCCTCGAAGAGACTAGCTATTTGAATTTTCAACAGATTTAAAACATCTGAAATTGTATCTGAAACTCAACCAGGAATATAATTTTGCATCAGATAATCGACCAATGAAGAGAGATTGATCAAAAAGCAAATGTGCTCCCCTCCTCTTTCTGAGGAAGGTTAGGAAAAAACACTGCTCTAAATGACTAGCACGTTCTCTAATACTTGATGAAAATATTACTAGACATTGGAAAAAGAAGAATTGCTTCATTTTCAGAAAAATCTCTGAAAGAACCACAATTAAGAGACATTAACCATCACCATATTAAAAATAAAAAATATGACACCATCACCAAGACAAAAAAACTAAATGGTCACATATACTCTGATGTCTTGGGCGCGGCACTCATCTCTTCCACCACTGGATGAAGAGAATTGTACCAGCTAATAGTAGGGATACCCTACCAACAAATGTGATATTTGTAAATAGCAGAGGAGGAAACCTAATTACAAATATGTACCTCTACATTATTTATTTTCTGAGGACTGAGATGGCAAGCGGGTTAGAAGTGTCACGAAGGTAATGGTCAGTAAAACTTGATTCACAGTGCCACTGGGCTACTGACATAATGTCTTCAATAGAAACACCATTAAATAATGCCGTGGAAGTTACCACACCATGAACACTATGAGCCTTGGCTCTATCTACTTGAATTCCAGTGGCTGTCTTATGACAGAATCGAATACATTCTACTATCCATCTGGAAATAGTGGCTCTTGACGCCCTACCATGGGGTTCGATATATGACAACCATAGGGAACATGGGTCCGTCCGCCAAACCTGAGTTCTTCTCTTGTACTTATTTAAAGCACGGACAGGACACCATGTTTCAGCACCAGGATCATATCTGGTTAAAGCAGGTAAAATAATAGGTTGACCCGGATATTTTAAAGATTAAGTCTTAGCCAAGAAATTCAATCTTGGTAGAAGCTTAAGGCCTTCACCTGTAACTATATAACGGTCAGGTTCAGCAGACAAGGCATGAATTTCACTTCTGCGTCTGGCTGATGCTGTTGCAACCAAAAATACAGTTTTCAGTGTCAATAATTTTTACAGATATAGCACTAAGTGGTTCAAAAGGTTTATCACTCAAAACTTGCAGAACCAGAGAAAGACTCCATGACGGTGTTAGTGGAGGATTTCTTGGTCTGAGATTGCCCATACCTTTAATAAGAGTATTTAAAACACTTACTTCATCACTTCCCCTCTTTACCAAGCAATGGATAACAGTCATTAATGCTGATTTGTATCCAGCAATAGAATTAGGCTTAAGACCATAGGCATCATACAGGTGACAGAGAAAATCAGCTACTACCTGAATAGATGCTTCCATCGGATTGATACATCTCTTTGAGCACCATTCTGCAAATCTGTTGATTTTATAACTATATGCTCTGGAGGTTGACCCCCTTCTGGCTCTGGCCATGAAATTGGCTGCTTGCTCAGAAAAGCCCTCCTTAATCGCGGATTTTTGACAACATCCATGCAGTCAATTGAAACATTGACGGATAGTTGTGAAGGGTCTTGCCCTGGATGATAATATTGTCCATCCGAGGCAGAGGAACCGGATTGCAAACCAGAAGGTCCAGCAGATCCGTAAACCATGATCGGCTTGGCCACTTCAGGGCGAGGAGAAGCACTTGGCATTCCTCCTGCTTGATCGTCTGAAGAATCCTTGGAATCAGGATTGTTGGAGGGTATGCGTATGCATACATTCCCTTCCAACTGATAGCTAGTGCATCTATTGCGATAGCGCTTGGATCTGGAATCGGAGAAACGTACGTCGTCATCTTCACATTCTCCTTCATTGCGAACAAATCTATGTTGGGCTTTCCCTAATGATTGAACAGCTGATCCGCCACACATTAACTTAGCTGCCATTCCGTAGGCAGAATGCTCATCCTTTGGCTCAATGAGTCAGCCTTCCCAGAATATGAACTGCTTTCAAGGTGATCATATGATC
Organism: Chaetoderma sp. LZ-2023a; assembly: GCA_034401795.1. Classification (NCBI taxonomy): domain Eukaryota; kingdom Metazoa; phylum Mollusca; class Caudofoveata; order Chaetodermatida; family Chaetodermatidae; genus Chaetoderma; species Chaetoderma sp. LZ-2023a. Next base: position 872,415 of record CM067368.1, read on the forward strand.
CATGCACCAGCAACGCAGCTTCCATGTCATCATACAGAGACTGGGTGACTTTGTTCCGCCCTGGCGGTTTATGTAACCCACTACTGTAGAGTTGTCTGAACGTATCATCACAAATTTTCCCTCCACTTCTTTGAGTGTGGGGAGGGGTAAGCATGAAGGTGATCAATGAGAGGGTCCAACACTTGAATGCGCGAGTCCAGTGATCCTGAACTCTGCATCCACTGAGCCATGAGAAACAATTGAATCGGCCGCCTGAGGAATGACTGGTTCCATTGAAACCATCAGACCTAACATTCTCAGATAGACTCGTGCTAGAATATAACGACTGTTGCAAACCAACTGAATGCATGAGAGGAGATTTCCACTCTCTCCTGGGATGGATAAACATATCCTATCTCCAGATCGATGAACATACCCAGGTAAACAAACTTCTGGGATGGAGTCAGCTCTGATTTCTGAAAGTTGATTATCCAGCCTAAATCTGTGAGAGTTTTCAAAACTATCTCCAGATTTGCTGTCAAACTCTGGGTTGTGTGCTTTCAGCAAACAGTCGTCTATGTAAGTGTAAACAGTTATATTTCTCCTGCGGAGGTATGCCATGATAGCAAGTAACACTCGAGTGAAGACCCTTGGAGCTGTCGAGATACCGAATGGAAGAACCTTGAATTCCCATTGGCGTCCCTGAAAAGCAAATCTCAGCAACCGATGAAAACTCCTTGCAATTGGAATGTGGAAATAAGCATGCTTGAGATCTATCCCCTTCTCTAACCCCAACAACACCGATTTTATTGTTTCCATTTTGAAACTTGGTGTATCTATAAACTTGCAAGACTAAGCGGTCCTGAATTAACCGCTCCCACTTCAGAATGTGGCAAGTCAAACAACCTCCCACTGGTGCACCTAGGGTTGATGGGGTGCCCATAAATTTTAGAAGTGGGAGTGTCTGGTACAAGTGACAACACCCGAGTGGTACCTGTGGTCCATCAGGCCCGGTTACCACGTGCCGCTCCTCGCGCGCCATGCCCAGCGCCACGTGAACCATGGTGCGCGGGCTGCTGTCTGCCTGGCTGCACTTGAGGCGCTGGCTGACATACAGCAGCACGCTGCTGCTGGCGGGGCCGACGCGGTCTCTGAACCCGGCCGGCCTGCTGGCCTCTGACAATGCTAGCACCGCTACGAGCGTACTGCTGTTGAGCAGCCGAGGGCTAAACATGCACATGTTCTCTGCGCAGCACTTCAAACTGTGCGCACAGCACCCTCAAGTGCGACTTGAGACGGGCACAAATTGTCCAACGCAAAAGTGCGCCTCATCCTCAGTGACTTCGTGACTGACCTAGTCAGACAGTCCAATACCAGGTTGATCCCATCCTGGATGGCTTGTTGGACTGTCACGGGGCTAGGTTGTTGCTGCACCAAGACTGCTACTACCCCAGATAGCAGCTGAGAGACATGACACAGCACACTAATCGCTCTCCTCAGTGTCACGCAAGGCGGCATTAGCCGAGCGCATAGCGCCTGAGCACAATGCTTCCGTGTCAGCACGGGAACCCGGCCACGTATTCTCTCCCAGAGCGGCGTGGTCGTCTGCGCTCGGTCTGGGCGCTAGGCCATATCGAGCATACTGACTAGCAGTAACCCGACATCACCTAGCAACCTCGCAGGGGGCCTTCGCGAGGCGACCTTTCAGTCTAATCGACTCCTCTGCCGCAGAGAACATATCGAAGATATATTCAGCATACGGCAGAAACAGAGTCATGTTGGCCAACGGCTTTGCCTGTAACCATGCTCCAGGGTTACCGGCGGACGTTTCGTCCACGGAGAGCTCTGGTCTGACAGCGAGGAGCCACGTGCACGCTTCAGACCAGTCTTCATCCGTGGCTACCTGCGAATTGCTGACGAGCAGCGGGCCCTCGTTATCCTCAATGGCATTCGCAGGTAAGGCCAAGGTGGAGGCTATAGACAAACCCAGCTGCCCAGGGAATGCATACGGTCCCGTGAGGGCTGGCATAATATTCTCCATAGGCTGACCGGGCACCAAGGCTGCGCTTGTGTGAGGGGTAACATGCACACCAGCGCGGCCCGGATCGTCCGTATGAGATTCCACTATTAAGCGTGGAATCTTATACAGGCGGCTGTCCGCTCCAAACCGACCCACAGGCTGAATCATGAAGTCTGCTCCCGAGGGAACAGTGCCATAGGTGCAAGCGGCCGCGCTTTCCATGAGAGGAGTGTAGGCGCTCGCATCCATGTCTTCACGCTCATCCTGTGGACCGAGCAGGGAGTCTTCATCATCTTCCTGATCAGGAAAGTTAGACTCTGAGTTAGCAAGAAAAACTAACACAAACTGATCAGGAGAATGCCCGAAAGCAGATGATGAGGGTACTCCGCGAGTGATTGTGGTCAGGCCCGCTGGTCAGGTCCCGCCTGATGCTGATGCGAACATCAAGCCTGGGTCCAAGACGGCCGCCTCTGGATCACTAAACACTTTGTCCGAGCTAGTAGGGCATGATCCAGGAACGGGGGGCTAACTGCACTGAGGTCGATGCGCAGGAAGTTGAAACACCTGTTCCAGGCAACATGCCGCGAAGCATGTCAGGCATCAGATCTTTCAAAGTCCTGCGCATCTCACTCACTAACTCAACCTTGAAGGCCCCGAGCTCACCCTACTCAGAGGCCTTCTTCTTACCCTCCTTCTTTGCCTTCTTGCCCTCCTCAGCCATCAGCTTAGCCTGAAAGGCAAAGAATTCAGAGGTTAGATTCCCTCCCCCCTCACTCTTTACAAATGACACATTTGTTAGACAGTCAACACACTGAACTAAGATGGAAAGGGTGGGGGAAGAATCTAGCCTTCATAGGCTTGAAGCAAGATGGACATGACTTCTGAAAAAGCGAAGGCATACGAAGACAATGAGTATTATAGCTTGCAAACCCGTGTTAATTGACTATTAGTACAAAACAAGAACAAACTCGAGAGAAGACATCCACTTTTATTACAGACAACCCTGACGGGACAACTGACTTCTCTAGTTAATAATAACTAATCACAACCAGGATCCCAAATTAAGAAAGAGAGAGAGAGAAAGATTAATGACTATCCAGATATCTCTCCACCTTCATAATAAAGGGTGATAAACACATCAAAGACTTCTCTAAACTAAGATTATAACATTAAGGAAAGAGAAAAAACTCTGGTTGATTATGACATCAAACCTCAATGCAACAGCTCCTTCAAGGAGAGGGGATGGCAGAAAAGAATGCAAGAAATATCTAGATATTAAAGACATTCATACCTCCCGAATAATATAATATCAAATTATATATATATTCGAGAACCCATGCACACACAAGAGAGAATACAGTGCAATAACAAAAGGCAGCAGAAAATTGTGATTATTTTCAAATAATTATGTGCCATAACTAATAAACTCCCTTAGCCTGAGCACAGGCAAATCCATCCTCTTGTGCAGGAGAACATGTCCATCCATCCGCTGAGATTCGTCTTTCAGAAGAACTGATGAGGGGGATGGGACAAAAGGTAGGAGATATTTCTTTTATTCATTTAATATATTTCCAACCCGTAAGACATATCACAATGATAAGTAAAAAAAGAGACGTGAACAACCTTCGAGAGAAGAACAGGACCCTAGGCGCTGGGAGAAATTTAACAAGGATTCCCAGCACCTGAAAACGCGGTAACGCAAAAACGGCCGCGACGAAAACCAGTAACATATAAAAGTTACAAGTCTAAACTAATAAATGGAACAATATCACCTTAACAGATGATGAGGAAGACTCCTCTGCAGACTTAGAATCAGCCATTAATCCAAAAGGTGATAACAATTATTGAAAATTCTCAAAGAGAGACTGGGAAAGTTTTCCACATGTGGCTGGTCAGCCAATATATTAGAAAACGGAAGTACCAGTATACGCATGCGCAGTGGGTGGGGTCTGTCATATGCATGACTGTGTACATCCACCTGCCCATTAGGGGCACCTAACTTTTTATAATTCTCAATATTATTAAATTTAGAGCCGATATACTAGTATATCAAGAGTGTTAGGGAGGTAAGTATGTTCTCATGATGTGAAAAGCGCATATGAAATTAAGTAGAATTTAAGAATCTGAGACTTCAGTAGCTTAGCATATGTCTAGTGGAAAATTACCTCAAAATCTGCATCGTTGAATTCATACGCAATATTCCATCCGAGCATAAGGAACTTCTTTCTTTCAAGCAGGATCGAGTGGAAGAAACACAAGCAAAACAGCAACTTCTTGTATTTATCTGGCTTGTGACAGCGTACAAACTGCTGCTCTGTGATTAAGTTATACAGACGCTTGACGTTTGCTTTCAAGCCCTGCGAATGAAAGATGGAAAAAACATGCAAATCACATATGGTGATGTTCGCTTTCGAACCCTGCGATTGACACGATAGAAAAACAAGAGGCCCAGGGGGCCTGTATCACTCACCTGGAATTATTGCTCACTGGCACAAACAAACAAAACCTGATGAGCACTGGAAAAATGTATCAACCTAATTTCTGTGATGAATGTTTAACCAGGTTTTACTAAAATAACCCAGTGGTTAATAAGCAGTCTTATATGATTTTTTAAGAAAATTCAAGGTGGCCGCCAAACACGTTAACTTTTTATTGATCCACGGAGGCCATGGGGTTTTTTTTACATATCAACTTTCCATGGACAAACTTTACTGATCCTAAGCCCTTAATCATATCTCCCAAATTTCAGCCTGATCTGTTTAGCAGTACTGGAGAAGTGGTTTTCACGAAAACTACGTCATTCAAGATGGCCACCAAAACATTTGGGCCAATCAAGTTCCCTCGCACAAACTTGTTTCAGCTGTTGGCAACAGCTCACTTGACCATTCTGGCCAGGTCAGCTAAAAATGCAATACAAGATCTAGACAGATGCTGTTACAAGAACTGAGAACAATGTTCTTTTGCAGACCAAGAATATTTTAGAAACCTTACCACAGTAATGCCTGGCTAGATAACCCAGCCAGTAATTCCAGTGGTGAGTATTCAAAATTATCATTTGCTTGGTTTGCAAATGGATATCCACCATCAGGATATTTCAACTCTAAAAATTTTGCTACACCACAAAACAAATTTCTAGTAGCTGCAACAGGAGTGCTATTTCTAAGTTTCGCCATGTTGTGAGAGAATTATAATAGATCTTGGTGGCATGCCCGGCCTTACCTTTTGTGCTGCTGTCATTTTGGCTTGTAGAATGGAAATGGCAAAGTCTGTCTGTCAACAAAGCCGACTGACCCACCAAACTGTCAGTGCTTACCTTTGGTGGTTCTGTAGTAATTTTGATTCCGGCTTGTAGAATTGAAATGGGAAAGTCTGTCTGTCTCTCTGTCACCTGCCCACCACCCTCCCTGTGATTACCTTTGGTAGTTCTGTAGTCACCTGGATTTTGGCTTGTAGGATAGACAAGGGATAGGCTGTCCATCACAGACCCATCAACCTGCGTGTGCTTACATCTTGTGGCTCTGTAGCTATATTGATTGGTGCTCGTAGGATGGAAGTGGGAAAATCTGTCCATCAATCTGTCTGTGCTTACCTTTGGTGGTTCTGTAGTCATCTTGATTCCGGCTTGTAGAATGGAGATGGGAAAGTCTGGATGAGGACTACTACTTAGCCAGAGTCTGAAATCTGGATGAGGTTCCTCCACTTGCAGCTGTTCTACTAACTTATCCAACTGCGGCATCCAACTCAGGGACAGGTGGCAATTAGCCAGGAACACCCAGTTACCCTGGCAAGACAAGAGAAACACCCAGTTAGCCGGGTAACACATGAGAAAACAAGCAATTCTACTAAGACTTTAACGATCATGCAAGCAATTAACTAAGAACACCAAGTTACCTGGGTAACTCAGGAGAAAACAAGCAATTATATCAACACTAACAATCATGCTGGCAAAAGATGGCATATGTAGTGGTCCTATCTATACTATGCCAATTTATAGCTCAAGGGAGAAAATCTTTGAAAACTTGATTCTGGAATAGTTGGCTCGATTCCAATGTTAAGGTTTTGTAAATATTCATCTGTCTGTCTACAAATGGACATAAGACAATCTGTTTTCTTGACAAATATAAATTGCAGATTAGCGATATGAATCTTGGACTACCTCTAAACTTCTGCCACCTGCTATTCTTACACATGCATTTGTGCATTTAAACATTTTCCTCAAGGAGCTATTGAGTATGTTGTAATATACCTCTTTGACACCTTTCTTGATCATTCTGGTAGCAATAGGAGCCTGACCTTGACCGAGAGACAAAGCATGAAAACGCTTTGCCATACCACTGTTGTCTGCAAGCTGCAACAATGCACTAGTCGGATCCTGAAAAGAAAACACAAATGGAACAATGTGCGATTTACTTTGAAGTCTGGATGCAGGCATAGTTAAAGTCCAAGTATATACAGAGACCACCATCTGGGTTCATAAGGGCTTGTCTGTGAGGAACACCACAATCTGGGGTCATAAGGACATGTCTGTGAGGAACACCACCATCTGGGATCATAAAGGCATGTCTATGAGGAACATCTTCATCTGGGGGTCATAAAGGCATGTCTGTGAGGAACATCTCCATCTGGGGTCATAAAGGCATGTCGGTGAGGAACATCTCCATCTGCGGTCATAAAGGGTTGTCAGTGAGGAACATCTCCATCTGGGGTCATAAGGACAATTCCATCTGTGGTCATACGGGCATGTCTGTGAGGAATACCACCATCTGTGGTCATAAGGGCATATCTGTGAGGAACATCTCCATCTGTGGTCATAAAGGCTTGTCTGTGAGGAACACCTCCATCTGGGGTCATGAGAGAGAGACCACCATCTGGGGTCATAAAGGCTTGTCTGTGAGGAACACCACCATCTGAGGTCGTCATAAGGGCATGTCTGTAACAAACAGTTTCATCTGGGGTTATACGGTCTTTCGCTATTTTTCGGACAGTTGCTTTCTTTTCTTGTTACTCATAACAAAAAATTTAAATGGGGCAGGAGGGTTGAGGGTGGGTGGCAAGAAATGCAACATACCAATATAATATTTCACACTGTACATACCACACCAGCTGATAACACGAAGATGAGTGGTGTTCGTGTGATGGAATCCTCCACAACTTGCTGCATGTCCAACACAGGTGGTTCCACAAACCTTGAGCCCAGATTATTCACGATGAATGATGTGGCACAGAAGGACACACGATCAGGACGTAATGAACGCACGATAAGCATGCGTTGAAGCTCATTACAAGCATTGTCCCATTCACCTAAACAGTGAAGAAACAGATGTTTATTATTGATTAGTTTGAAAATATGGCACTACCTAAGGCATTACTAACCTTCTAAAACAAACAAGAGCAATAAGAGATTGCAACTTCTAAAACAAACAAGAGCAATAAGAGATTGCAAACCAGCATTCTCACATCTATGTCATATTGTCAAAAATCTTCCAGATTTTCACAATTTTTCTAGATTCTTCCAATCTTCTGGATTTTTTGGATTGTGTCCAAAATTAAGTATAGTCACACATGTTCTTGTATTAAAATTTGAGGTAATTGGACCAATGTTTGTGAGATATCCATAGATCCTAAATTTAATCCTATCTGGATCCGGGTTTATCTGGATCACAGCCAAAGTCTGAAACCCCCATTCACATGAAGATCCTTTGTTGTGTTAAAATTAGAGCCACAATGGATCAGCAGCATTTTGATATACAGCTGATACATAACCACATAGGCACATGCACAATATGCACACACACGCACACGCACGCATGCACACACGAATGAGTACAATTGCCTTTAACCTTATGGGGCGAGGATAACAAGAGACAAATTATATAATTACATATTAGATCATCAACCTCATACTGTACTGGAATATCTTAGGCCTTTTAATATTACAGAGCAGAGACAGCTTCGGATTTCTGCTTTAAGAAATGTTAGGTTGAATGCCATCAGACATCAATGGATTCCAATCAACCTAGCTTCAAAATATTCAGCAGAGTATATGTCAAATAGTACATCAAAGTTACGACAATTACCCAGGTAGAGCTGGAACCTCTGGCTCCACAGATATGTATCACTAACCTGGTAGACGGGTAACCTCTGACTCCACAGATGTGTACCACTAACCTGCTGAGTTGTAACCTCTAGCTCCACAGATGTGTACCACCAACCTGGTAGAGAGGTACCCTCTGGCTCCACAGATGTGTACCACTAGCCTGGAAGGGCTGTAAGCTCTAGCTCTGCGGATGTGTACCACTAACCTGCTGAAGTTGTAACCTCTGGCTCCACAGATGTGTACCACTAACCTGCTGAGTTGTAACCTCTAGCTCCACAGATGTGTACCACCAACCTGGTAGAGAGGTAACCTCTAGCTCCACAGATGTGTACCACTAACCTGGAAGGGCTGTAACCTCTAGCTCTGCGGATGTGTACCACTAACCTCTGGAGTTGTAACCGCTGGCTCCACAGATGTTTACCACCAACCTGGTAGAGAGGTACCCTCTGGCTCCACAGATGTGTACCACTAACCTGCTGAGTTGTAACCTTTGGCTCTACAGATGTTTACCACTAAGCTGGTAGAGGGGTAGCCTCTGGCTCCACAGATGTGCGCCGCCAACCTGGTGGAGTTGTAACCTCCGGCTCTACAGATGTTTACCACTAAGCTGGTAGAGGGGTAGCCTCTGGCTCCACAGACATGCACCGCTAACCTGGTGGAGTTGTAACCTCCGGCTCCACAGATGTGTACCACTAATCTGGTAGAGGGGTAACCTCTGGCTCCACAGATGTGTACCACTAACCTGGTAGAGGGCAACCTCTGGCTCCACAGATGTGTACGACTAAGCTGGTAGAGGGGTAACCTCTAGCTCCACAGATGTGTACCTCTAACCTGGTAAAGGGTAACCTCTGACTCCATAGATGTCTACCACTAACCTGCTGAAGTTGTAACCTCTGGCTCCACAGATGTGTACCACTAACCTGCTGAGTTGTAACCTCTAGCTCCACAGATGTGTACCACCAACCTGGTAGAGAGGTAACCTCTAGCTCCACAGATGTGTACCACTAACCTGGAAGGGCTGTAACCTCTAGCTCTGCGGATGTGTACCACTAACCTGCTGGAGTTGTAACCGCTGGCTCCACAGATGTTTACCACCAACCTGGTAGAGAGGTACCCTCTGGCTCCACAGATGTGTACCACTAACCTGCTGAGTTGTAACCTTTGGCTCTACAGATGTTTACCACTAAGCTGGTAGAGGGGTAGCCTCTGGCTCCACAGATGTGCGCCGCTAACCTGGTGGAGTTGTAACCTCCGGCTCTACAGATGTTTACCACTAAGCTGGTAGAGGGGTAGCCTCTGGCTCCACAGACGTGCACCGCTAACCTGGAGTTGTAACCTCCGGATCCACAGATGTGTACCACTAATCTGGTAGAGGGGTAACCTCTGGCTCCACAGATGTGTACCACTAACCTGGTAGAGGGTAACCTCTGGCTCCACAGATGTGTACGACTAAGCTGGTAGAGGGGTAACCTCTAGCTCCACAGATGTGTACCTCTAACCTGGTAACGGGTAACCTCTGACTCCATAGATGTGTACCACTAACCTGATAGAGGGTAACCTCTGGCTCTACAGATGTGTACCACTAACCTGGCAGAGCTGTAACCTCTGGCTCCACAGATGTGTACCACTAACCTGGGAGAGTTGTAACCTCTGGCTCCACAGATGTGTACCACTAACCTGGCAGAGCTGTAATCTCTGGTTCCACAGACGTCTACCACTAACCTTGGAGAGTTGTAACCTCTGGCTCCACAGATGTGTACCTCTAACCTGGCAGAGCTGTAACCTCTGGCTCCACAGATGTGTACCACTAAACTGGCAGAGCTGTAACCTCTGGCTCCATAGATGTGTACCTCCAACCTTGCGGAGCTGTAACTGCTGGCTCCACAGATGTGTACCTCCAACCTGGTAGAGGGGTAACCTCTGGCTCCACAGATGTGTACCACTAACCTGACAGAGGTAACCTCTGGCTCCACAGGTGTACCACTAACCTGGTAGAGGAGTAACCTCCGGCTCGGCGGATGTATACCAGATATTCCAGTCTCGTGGATACTGCTCAAAAGCTGTAATCAAACCATGGAAGTTAGTGAGCTTGTCTAGTTCCGTGATGTTGTCCCAGGCAACATCTGTCAGCCATCCAGAACACGGGTTATCCATCTGGTTCTCACGATCAATGACCTGACAAAAACAAATTATTCTTATTATTATTATTATTATTATTATAATAACCATATTAATGTGGGCGGGAGGGGGTTAATAAGATAATTTCAGCATACATACAGTTTTACTCTAACTGCAGATGCAATACTGGTACGGGACAGGCATGAGTATTACAGTACTGATGTGGGGTGAGAGTTTGTGGTAATTAGTGTACCAGTCAGTAGATGCAATACAGTTAAGGGGAGATCAAGGATAAGACATTGCTGATGGAGGTGTGTTCACCAATCCATGAAACAAGAGGCCCAAGGGGCCTGTATCATTCATCTGGAGCCATGTAGATTTTTGTCAGAAATATATAGTTCTGGTCAGAAAGACCAAATTTTACTTTTAAAAGTACAAATTGTGGATGGGCATTTTAAGAGTAATATTTTAATTGATTTCCGAGACATCTATTGAAATCCAAGATGGCCATCCCCAAAAATGTACCTATCCAAATTCTCCTTAAGTGGAGTGGTAGGTAGGCTTCAACACTTGCAAAGAATTCTGAAAATTTTCAGAAAATCCCAGATAGTCAAGTGGGATAATACTGTGGGTACACTGCGTGAATCGTAATTAACACTAGGCCTGGTGTGGGTAATGGACATACCTATGCAGATATAGGGCAGATATAGGGCACTCATACACATTAAAGTCTCTATTAGACATATCGACAGCTTGAAACATATAATTTTGCTTAACTTCCACCCAAACTTACATTTCCTCCACTTTCTTCTGCTAATTCAAGTAACCTCTCCAAATCCTCGCCATCATCACCATCACTAACATACTCCTCATCATCAATACGCTAGCATTGCATGGTTAGTAAAGAGCATTAGAGGTTAGGATTGACATGTACATTTATTGTGCAGATTTACATCCTCGATATGAAATATTTTAACTCTGAATATTTGGAAATTAATATGATTGTTAATCGTGGCATTTAATCGTTGATTTATACAAAATGAAGGACGTTATTTCATCAACAAAATATTAATTTATGCACTGGATATCTTAACCCTTACAATATTTGGTTATTACATGTCCATTTGCAGACCAAGAGAATACTACTGAGTTACCGAACCAGTCATTCCAGTGATAAATTCTCAAAAATAGTATTCTCTTGACCTGCAAAGGAACCTACCTCAAGACCACTACAGAGGCCAGTTGTGGCTAGCTTTGTGATGAAGAATTTAATGCAAATGTACATTTGAAGTCTGTTCTGCGATAAGCGGTTCTACAGGACAATCGATACCAATAATATTATGTGATAAATATAACACTCCTAAACTTACTTTCCTATATACTTATTATGACCTTAGCTACATTTAATTTTGCAATTATCAACACAGAAAAGCAATGTCAGATATTGTGCCACCAAGCATAACAAGTGCAGTGACAGATGTGACCATGCAGCATACTGTGGAGGAACTACAATCATTTTATGGATGAGTCTACCAAGTGCCACAGTCAGAGTTTCCTGGCTACCCAGTGTAGCAATGTCCAGTATTGTGCCACCAAGCGTAACAAGTGCAGTGACAGATGCGACCATGTAACATACTGTGGAGGCACTACAGTCACGTATGGATGAGTCTACCAAGTGGCACAGTCAGGGTTTCTTGGCTACCCAGTGTAGCAATGTCAGGTATTGTGCCACCAAGCATAACAAATGCAGTGACAGATGTGACCATGTAACATACTGTGCAGGAACTCCAGTCATGTATACATGAGTCTACCAAGTGCCAGTCAGGATTTCCTGGCTACTCAGTGTAGTAATGTCAGGTATTGTGCAACCAAGCATAACAAGTGCAGTGATAGATGTGACCATGCAGCATACTGTGCAGGAACTACAGTCATGTATGGATGAGTCTACCAAGTGCACAGTCAGGATTTCCTGGCTACTGTGTGATGCGTTTTGCCACCACTAGCACTGATTACAGCCTGACACCTTCCAAATGGGCAGTATGTTGGCCCACTCCTCTGTCAAGACTGTTTACGCTCGTGGAGGTGGGATTCAATTCCGGAGATCGAGCTAGCCACTCAATTCGCTCGAGTAATTTGTCTCTATACCTCACACAGGTCAGAGCCATTCTGGATGGCGTAGAGGTCTGTATGGCCACCGACATTAATGCTACCCCACACCATGACTGAATCGCTACCATAATGGCCATCTGCGAACATGGTGGCATCAGCAAATCTTTCATTTTGAGGTCTCTACACATAAACGCATCCATAGTGAAAGTCCACGGAAAATTGTGACGTCTGCGAACAAAGTAACTTCCCATTGAGTAGGGGTCCAGTTGAGATGTTCTCTACTCTATTGCAGTCTCGTTTGATGGTGCCTCTCCATCAAGCATCTCAAGGGTACTCTCACAGCTGGGATGCGAGAGCTCAAACCACTGACATGTTGTTTCTCAGAGTCTAAGTGGATATTGTCAAACCCATTATAATAATGTAGCATTGAGATCGAGCTAGCCACTCAATTCGCTCAAGAACTATGTCTCTATACCTCACAACAGTCAGAGACATTCTGGATGCAGTAGAGGTCTGTATGGTCACCAGCACTAATGCTACCCCACACCATGACGGCCATCTGCGAACAGAGAGATCACAAGGAACCTGTCCTGTGGTTGCATGGTAGTGCTCGCATGTCCTCCACCATGATGTCTGTTCACTTGACTGGTCTGGTCTCCTGATACCGGTTCGATGCCTTGGAGATGACACTCTGATTAACTTCAAGGGCAACACTTACTCTTTACTAGATCCAGCCATCTTGGTGTAGAGCAATGCCACGAGAAAGTTTTTGATCACTTGGTCGATGTCTGCAGGGTATTTTTCTATTTTCTTCTGTGGTAAAAAGTGTGCTTCACAGAATGTCAGCGACTGTGCAGGTGAAATGGACTGGCTTTACATTCATATTAAATTTAGGTTAGGAATCCTTTGGGTAGGAAAATCTTGCTTTTCTTGTATTTATGTATATTTATTTATTTGTTGGGTGTGAAAACAACAGTCTAACAAGCATATCATATTCAAGTCCAAGAACTAAAGCTATGATATGTCTCATCTAATCTAATTTATAATACTTATTTACAGGAAAAATGCTGGCATAGATTGAATGTTAATGATTATACTCATAGAACATACTTGAAACCATTAATGTAATCTTATAATACATTTTTCTGTATAAATGCTGGCATGCATCTGGACAATTATACTCATAGACCATAGTTGAAACTATTAATCCAATATATAACTTCTTTTTAAAAAAATTAATTTTAACATAGACAGAAGTGAAACAGCTTCTGATGTGTTTGAGGAATTGAAACATAAGCCTCTTATGCTTTGACATATACAGAAGTGAAACATGGCTTCTAAAACGTTTGAATGACCAGAGTGGGAAGGTTCTTATGTTGTGACAGACAGAAGTGAAACAATGCTTCTAAAGCGTTTGAGTGACCAGAATGGGAGTGTTCTTATGTTGTGACCGGCACAAGGGAAACATGGCTACTGAAGCGCTTGAATGACCAGAGTGGGAAGGTTCAAATGTTGTGACAGACAGAAGTGAAACAATGCTTCTAAATCGTTTGAGTGACCAGAGTGGGAAGGTTCTTATGCTGTGACAGATAGAGGTGAAACAAGGCTTCTGAAGCGTTTGAGTGACCAGAGTGGGAGTGTTCTTGTGTTGTGACCGACACAAATGAAACATGGTTTCTGAACGGTTTGAGTGGCCAGAGTTGGAGGGTCCTTATGCTGTGACAGACAGAAGTGAATAAGAAAATATACCAAATTTCTTTTTCACGAGTGAGATGACATACTTACCTCCCTAACACTCTCGATATACTAGCATATCGGCTCTAAATTCACTAATATTCAGAATTATAAAAAGTTAGGTGCCCCTAATGGGCAAGTGGAAGTACACAGTCATGCACATGACAGACCCCACCCACTGTGCATGCGCATACCCATACTTCCGTTACTAAATATTGGCTGACATAGAAGCAACTATTCAAATAACCAAAGGACCAGGCCTTCGTGGGGTGGCGAGGCCGGGATCTTGTTAGGGAAGTAAGTATGTCAACTCACTTGTGAAAAAGAAATTTGATAAATTTTCTTATTTCACATCATGAGAACATACTTACCTCCCTAACACTCTTGATAAAAAACAGAATTTGAAAGTAAATTTGGTGGGAGGGAGGCAAGGTCCTGAAAACCAGCACACCCTCGAAGAGACTAGGCTCTTTGAATTTTCAAGAGATTTAAAACATCTGAAATTGTGACTGAAACACAACCAGGAATAGAATTTTGCATTGGATAATCGACCGATGAAAAGAGATTGATCAAAAGGCAAATGCGCTCCCCTCCCCCCCCCCCCTCTTTCTGAGGAAGGTTAGGAAAAAACGCTGCTCTACATGACTAGCACGTTCTCTAATGCCTAATGAAAAGTATTACTAGACATTGGAAATAGAAGAATTGCTTCAATTTCAAAACTCTGAAAAAAACACAATTAGGAGACATTAACCATCACCATATTAAATAAAAAATGACACCATCACCAAGACAAAAAACAAAATGGTCATATATACTGACCTCTGATGTCTTGGACACGGCACTCATCTCTTCCTCCACTGGATGAAGAGAATTGTACCAGCTAATAGTAGGGATACTCTACCAACAAATGTGATATTTGTAAATAGCAGAGGAGGAAACTAATTACAAACATAAACCTCTACATTATTTTATTTTCTGAGGACTGAGACGGCGAGCGGATTAGAAGTGTCACGAAGGTAATGGTCGGTAAAACTTGATTCACAGTGCCACTGGGCTACTAATGTCTTCGATAGAACCACCATTAAATAATGCCATGGAAGTTACCACACCACGGACACTATGAGCCTTGGCTCTATCTACTTGGAGTCCAGTGGCTGTCTTATGACAGAATTGAATACATTCTACTATCCATCTGGAAATAGTGTCTCATGATGCCCTACTATGGGGTTCAATATATGACAACCATAGGGAACATGGGTCCGTCCGCCAAACCTGAGTTCCTCTCTTGTACTTATTTAAAGCACAGACAGGACACCATACTTTAGCACCAGGGTCTTATCTGGTTAAGGCAGGTAAAATAATAGGTTTATCCGGATATTTTAAAGATTGATTCTTAGCCAAGAAATTCAATCTTGGTAGAAGCTTAAGGCCTTCACCTGTAGCTTTATAACGGTCAGGCTCAGCAGACAAGGCATGCATTTCACTCCTGCATCTGGCTGATGCTGCCACAACTAAAAATACAGTTTTAAGTGTCAATAATTTTACAGATATAGCACTAAGTGGTTCAAAAGGTTTATCGCTCAAAACCTGCAGACCAGAGAAGACTCCATGACGGTGTCAGTGGAGGATTTCTTGGTCTGAGATTGCCCATACCTTTAATAAGAGTATTTAAAACACTTACTTCATCACTTCCCCTCTTTGCCAAGCAAGGGATAACAGTCATTAATGCTGATTTGTATCCAGCAATAGAATTAGGCTTAAGACTATAGGCATCATACAGATGAGAGAAAATCAGCTACTACCTGAATAGATGCTTCCATCGGATTGATACATCTCATTGAGCACCATTCTGCAAATCTGTTGATTTTATAATTATAAGCTCTGGAGGTTGACCCCCTTCTGGCTCTGGCCATGAAGAATCCTTGGAATCAGGATTGTTGGAGGGTATGCGTATGCGATAGCGCTTGGATCTGGAATCGGAGAAACGTAGGTCGTCATCTTCGCATTCTTCTTCATTGCGAACAAATCTATGTTGGGCTTTCCCCAATGATTGAACAGGTGATCCGCCACACATTGATTTAGTTGCCATTCCGTAGGCAGAATGCTCATCCTTTCGGCTCAATGAGTCTGCTAACAGATTCAGCCTTCCCGGAATATGAACTGCTTTCAAGGTGATCATATGATCCATACACCAGCAAAGCAGCTTCCATGTCATCATACAGAGACTGGGTGACTTCATTCGGCCCTGGCGGTTTATGTAACTCACTACTGTAGAGTTGTCTGAATGTATCATCACAAATTTTCCCTCCACTTCTTTTAAGAAGTGTTCCATGCCTAGAATTACAGCCCGCAATTCTAGCATGTTGATATGTTCCTTTGACTGTTCCAGATTCCAAAGCCCTGATATTGTGGCTTCTTCCAGGCAAGCTCCCCAACCCTCGATCGATGCATCCGTAAACATCGTTACTTGAGTGTGGGGAGGGGTCAGCACGACCCCCGCCAGGAGATTTCCTCTCTCTACCCACCAATGAAGGTGATCAATGAGAGGGTCCAACACTTGAATGCGCGAGTCCAGTGATCCTGAACTCTGCATCCACTGAGCCATGAGAAACAATTGAATCGGCCACCTGTGTAAGGCTGCCTGAGGAATGACTGGTTCCATTGAAACCATCAGACCTAACATTCTCAGATAGACTTGTCGTCTATGTAAGTGTGAACAGCTATATTTCTGCTGCGGAGGTATGCCGTGATAGCAAGTACCACTCGAGTGAAGACCCTTGGAGCCGTCGAGAGGCTGAATGGATGAACCTTGAATTCCCATTGGCATCCCTGAAAAGCAAATCTCAGGAACCGATGAAAACTCCTTGCAATTGGAATGTGGAAATAAGCATCCTTGAGATCTATTGATGCTGTCCACATCACTTTCTCTAACCCCAACAACACCGATCTTACTGTTTCCATTTTGAAACTCAGTGTGTCTATAAACTTGTTTAGAGGTTTGAGGTTGAGAATTGGTCTCCATCCCCCCCCCCGGTGTTCTTTGTCACAAGAAACACGATTGAATAGAAGCCCGGGCAATCTTGCGCCGGTTGAATTGCTTCCTTTAGAATTAGCGATTCTATCTCCTCTTCTATGCACAACCGCTTGTCTGGATCTCTTGGAATTTGAGTCCAGACCAGTACCAGAGACAGATGCAACGACGGACCTCTTATCCATTCCCGACTGTATCCGTGCGAAAGCCATTGCAAGACTAAGCGGTCCTGAATTAATCGCTCCCACTTCTGAATGTGGCAAGTCAAACGACCTCCCACTGGTGCACCTAGGGTTGATGGGGTAGCCATAAATTTTAGAAGTGGGAGTGTCTCTGGTACGAGTGACAACACCAGAGTGGTACTTGTGGTAACTGGAACAAATTTTAGCCCATCAGGCCCGGCTACCACGCGCCACTCCTCGCGCGCCGCGACACCGCCACCAGCGCCACGGTGCGCGGGCTGCTGTCTGGCTGGCTGCGCTTGAGGCGCTGACTGACGTACAACAGCATGCTGCTGCTGGCGCGGCCGGCCTGCTGGCCTCTGACAATGCCAGCACCGGCACGAGCGTATTGCTGTCGAGCAGCCGAGGGCTGAACACGCACGTGTTCTCTGCGCAGCACTTCAAACTGTGCACGCAGCGCCCCTTGGTTATTCACCAAAGTCACTGTCTCTTGGAGGTGCCGACAACCTTCACCTCCAAAGAGACCAGGGCCTGCCATCAGCGCCTGCAACAAGCGCGACATGAGCTCCTGAGACGGGCACAAATTGTCCAACGCAAAAGTGCGCCTCGTTCTCAGCGACTTTGTGACTGACCTAGTCAGACAGTCCAGCGCCAGGTTGATGCCATCCTGGATGGCTCGCTGGACTGTCACAGGACTAGGCTGTTGCTGCACTGAAGCTGCTACTACCCCAGATAGCAGCTGAGAGACATGGGACAGCGCACTAATCTGTCAGCACGGGAAACCGACCGTGTATCTTCCCCGGTCAGTGCGAGCGGTCGCGCTCCCCATGAGAGGAGTGTAGATGCTCGCATCCATGTCTTCATGCTCATCCTGTGGACCGAGCAGGTAGTCTTCATCATCTTCCTGGTCAGGAAAGTTAGACTCTGGATTAGTAAGGAAAATGATGCTGCTCGCACTGCTGGAACACCAGGCGATGTGAACATCAAGCCTGGGTCCAAGACAGCCACCCCTGGATCACTAAACACTTTGTCCGAGCTAGTAGGGCATGATCCAGGGATGGGGGCTACCTGCACTGAGGTCGATGCGCAGGAAGATGAAACACCTGTGCCAGGCAACAAGCCGCGAAGCATGTCAGGCATCAGGTCTTTCAAAGTCCTGTACATCTCACTCACTAACTCAACCTTGAAAGCCTCGAGCTCACCCTTCTCAGAGGCCTTCTTCTTACCATCCTTCTTAGTCTTCTTGCCCTCCTCAGCCATCAGCTTAGCCTGGGAACAGAAGAATTCAGAGGTTAGATTCCCCCCCCCCCCACACATTTGTTAGTTAGCCTACAAGCTGAACACAGATGGCAAGGGTGGGGGAAGAATCTAGCCTTCATGGGCTTCAGACAAGATGGACATGACTTCTGAAAGGGAAGGGATATGAAGACAATAAGTATTATAGTTTGCAAAACCTTGTTAATTAACTATTAGTACAAAACAAGAACAAACTCGAGAGAAGACATCCACTTTTATTACAGACAACCCTGACGGGATAGCCGACTTCTCTAGTTAACAAAAACCAATCACAACCAGGATCCCAAATTAAGAAAGAGAGAGAGAGAAAGATTATGACTATCTAGATATCTCTCCACCAACATAATAAAGGGTGATAAACACATCACAGACTTTTCTAAACTAAGATTATGACATCAAGGAAAGAGAAAAAACTCTGGTTGATTATGACATCAAACCTCAATGCAAAAGCTCCTTCAAGGATAGGGGACGTCAGAAAGAATGCAAGAAATATCTAGATATTAAAGACATTCATACCTCCCGAATAATTTAATATCAAATTATATATATTCGAGAACCCATGCACACACCAGAGAGAATACACAGTGCAATAGCAAAAGGCAGCAGAAAATTGTGATTATTTTCAAATAATTATGTGCCATAATTAATAAACTCCCTTAGCCTGAGCACAGGCAACCATCGTCTTGTGCATGAGAACACGTCCATCCATCCGCCGAGACTCCTCTTCTAGAAGAACTGATGAGGGGGGATGGGACAAAAGGAAGGAGATATTTCCTTTATTAATTTAATATATCGCCAACCCTTAGACATATCACGATGATAAGTAAAAAAAGAGACGTGAACAACCTTCGAGAGAAGAACAGGAATCCTTATTCACACATAAGTCGAACCTGTAAGCACAAAGCACAAGAGATTAATAGCCCTAGGCGCTGGGAAAAAATTTAACAGGAATTCCCAGCGCCTGAAAACATGGTACCGCCGAAACGGCCGCGACGAAAACCAGTAACAAATAAAAGTTACAAGTCTTAGATCAATATATGGAACAATATCACCTTAGCAGATGACGAGGACTCCTCCTCCAACACTTTAGCATCAGCCATGATGGAATAGGATGATTTAAAGAGAAAATTCTCGATAAAGAGCCTATGAAGATTTTTCACACGTTGCTTGCAGCCAATATATTGGAAAACGGAAGTACCGGTATGTGCATGTGCAGTGGGTGGGGTCTGTCATGTACATGACTGTGTACTTCCACCTGTACATAACTTTTTATAATTTTGAATATCATTGAATTTAGAGCCGATATACTAGTATATCGAGAGTGTTAGGGAGGTAATTATGTTCTCATGATGTGAAAACAAGGCTTCTGAACTGTTTGAGTGACCATAGTGAGAAGGTTCTTATGTTGCTACATAGACATAGGCGAAACATGGCACCTGAAGCATTTGAGTGACCAGAGTTTGAGCGTTCTTATGTTGTGACAGACAGAAGTGAAACAATGCTTCTATAGCGTTTGAGTGACCAGAGTGGGAAGGTTCTTATGTTGCTACATAGACATAGGCGAAACATGGCTCCTGAAGCATTTGAGTGACCAGAGTTTGAGGGTTCTTATGTTGTGACAGACAGAAGTGAAACAAGGCTTCTGAAGCGTTTGAGTGACCAGAGTGGGAATGTTCTTATGCTGTGACAGACAGAAGTGAAACAAGGCTTCTGAAGTGTTTGAGTGACCAGAGATGGAATGTTCTTATGCTGTGACAGACAGAAGTGAAACAAGGCTTCTAAAGCGTTTGAGTGACCAGAGTGGGAAGGTTCTTATGCTGTGACACAGACAGGAATGAAATAAGGCTTCTGAAGCATTTGAATGACCCAAGTTGGAAGCTTCTTATGCTGTGACAGACAGAAGTGAAACAAGGCTTCTGAAGTGTTTGAGTGACCAGAGTGAGAGCGTTCTTATGTTGTGACCAACATAAGTGAAACAAGGCTTCTGAAGCGTTTTAATGACCAGAGTGTGAGTGTTCTTATGTTGTGACAGACGAAGTAAGACATTGCTCCTGAAGCGTTTGAGCGACCAGAGTGGAAACGTTCTTATGCTGCGACAGACAGAAGTGAAACAAGGCTTCTGAAGCACATGAATGACCAGAGTTGGACGGTTCTTATGCTGTGACATACAGAAGTGAAACATGGCTTCTGAAGCGTTTGAATGACCAGAGTGGGAAGGTTCTTATGCTGTGACACACAGAAGTGAACCAAGGCTTCTGAAGCATTTGGGTGACCAGAGTGGGAGATGCCTTATGTTGTGACAGACAAAAGCGAAACAAGGCTTCTGAAGCTTTTGAGTGACCAGAGTGGGACGGTTCTTATATTGTGACAGACAGACATGAAACAAGGCTTCTGAAGTGTTTGAGTGACCAGAGTTGGAAGGTTCTTATGCTGTGACAGACAGAAGTGAAACAAGGATTCTGACCCATTTGAGTGTCCAGAGTGGGAAAGTTCTTATGTTGCGACATAGACATAGGTGAAACAAGGCTTCTGAAGCATTTGAGTGACCAGAGTTTGAGGGGTCTTAAGTTGTGTCAGACAGAAGTGAAAAAAGGCTTCTGAAGTGTTTGAGTGACCAGAATGGGAAGGTTTTTTATGCTGTGACAGACAGAACGTGTTTGAGTGACCAGAGTTGGAGTGTTCTTATGTTGTGACAGACGATGTAAGACATGGCTCCTGAAGCGTTTGAGTGACCAGAGTGGAAACGTTCTTATGCTGCAACAGACAGAAGTGAAACAAGGTTTCTGAAGCATTTGAATGACCAGAGTTGGACGGTTCTTAGGTTGTGACATAGACAGCAGTGAAACATGGCTTCTGAATCATTTGAATGACCAGAGCGGGAAGGTTCTTATGCTGTGACAGACAGAAGTGAAACAAGGCTTCTGAAGCGTTTGAATGACCAGAGTGGAAAGGTTCTTATGCTGTGAAACAGACAGAAGTGAAATGCCTTCTAAAATGTTTGAGGGATTGGTATGAGAGGGTTCTTATGCTGTGACATACACAGAAGTGAAACATGGCTTCTGAAGTGCTTGAGGAATCGGAGTGTAGCGGTTCTTATTCTGTGACAGAGACAGAACTGAAACATGGCTTCTGAAGTGCTTGAGAAACTGGAGTTTGGAGGTCTCTTAAACATAAGTAAAACATATCTTCTGAAGAGTTTGTGAATGGAGTGAGGTGGTTCTTATACATTGACATAGACAGAAGTGAAACATGGCTTCTGAAGTGCTTGAGTGAATGGAGGAGGATGTTTCTTATACAGTGACATAGACAGATGTGAGTACAATGTGAATGCATACCTAACAAATACATTGTGCATAGCAAAATAATGAACAATAATGGCACGTTTACTGTGACTGAGATATGGATAGTGTGAATGGTACATCTATACTAGAACTTGTGCTAATATGTACTAGCGTATCTTGATAACATTTGAGTGCCAAAATTTTGAAGCGAATTACAACAGTCATATTACCAACACTGGCAAATCCACATGAAACTTGTAATAGTAGATGAAAGAAATGCATATTAGCATATGAAAGAAATGCATATTAGCATAGGAAAGAAATGCATATTATCATATGACAGATACAATTTAGACTATAACACAGACACAAGACTAATGCTGGAAGTATGACACTCCCATAATTATCCTGGATCATTTGACCATATTTAATAAAGTAAACAATCATCATACATGAATTAATACTTCATAATTATATACCAAGTACAAATATTTCATAGCTATCAAAACTTAGGGATGAAACAATTTATTTTGAAGTGGGTTAGGTCTTTAGTCCTTAGATGTCACATTCATATTATATATTCTTAAAGGTGAAATGATTTTTTCAGCTGCAATCAGTTTTTTCCCACCTTCACTGTCTTATCCATTCCAACCTCCACTGTCTTATCCATTGCAACCTCTACTGTCTTATCCATTGCAACCATTATAAGATCATCTAAGTTGTTTTTCAGCTTTAGTGGGTCTGGATTACATATTTTATGTCAAAACCCAAGTAGGTACTAAGATATTCTCTGAATGTCTGATTCTTGTTGACATCCATTACTGAAAACTCTTAATGCTTTTTGAGAGGGCAGATTGTCTGTCATTCAAAAAGCATATCCATACATGTATCAACCTTCACAGACAGTAGAACCATGTATCACAGTTTGTACAGTACTGAGTTTGAGATTAGGCTGTGTGGCCAGCAGAGATTCACAATGGTCTTTAAACATTTGTGATGTCATGCATCGAGTGTGTTCAATAGGTCCTTTGGAGCCACACAGCTGTCACAGGTGGATAACAGTATTAAGGCACAGGTAGCATCATATAGCTATTGGTGCATCTTGACTTTCCTGGGAATTTTAAATCCGCAAATCTACAGCTTCCCAATGGACTGAAAATGGGTATAATTATAAAAGCATAAATAATAAATAAAGTATGTACCACCCATACGTATACCGTAAATTTCCATACATAATGAATCTGAATAACACCGTCTAATACAAATCCTGTTTATTAAATCATGAAAATAGGACACTTGCATCGGTAGAATATAGCAGACCGTCTAGTACAAATCCTGGTTATTAAATCATGAAAATAGGACATTTGCATCGGTAGAATATAGCAGACCGCTTAGTACAAATTCTGGTTATTAAATCATGAAAATAGGACATTTGCATCGGTAGACTATAGTAGCCCGTCTAGTACACATCCTGGTTATTAAATCATGAAAATAGGACACTTGCATTGGTAGAATATAGTAGACCGTCTAGTACAAATCCTGGTTATTAAATCATGAAAATAGGACACTTGCATTGGTAGAATATAGTAGACCGTCTAGTACAAATCCTGGTTATTAAATCATGAAAATAGGACACTTGCATTGGTAGAATATAGTAGACCGTCTAGTAAAATCCTGGTTATTAAATCATGAAAATAGGACACTTGCATTGGTAGAATATAGTAGACCGTCTAGTACAAATCCTGGTTATTAAATCATGAAAATAGGACACTTGCATCGGTAGACTATAGTAGACCATCCAGTACAAATCCTGGTTATTAAATCATGAAAATAGGACACTTGCATTGGTAGCATATAGCTGAGTGTCTAGTACAAATCCTGGTTATTAAATCATGAAAATAGGACACTTGCATGGGTAGAATATAGCAGACCATCTAGTACAAATCCTGGTTATTAAATCATGAAAATAGGACACTTGCATTGGTAGAATATAGCTGAGTGTCTAGTACAAATCCTGGTTATTAATTCACGAAAATAGGGCACTTGCATCAGTAGAATATAGAAAACCGTCTAGTAGAAATCCTGGTTAATAACGCATGAAAATAGGACACTTGGATCAGTAGAAAATAACAGATCGTCTAGTACAAAATTCCGCTTACCACACCCCCTCTGAGGAAGAAGTTGTACTCATCCATGTTAACCTTGCCAGCAGCCTCTAAGATCTTAGCACACATATGGAATGAAAACAGCAGCTTGTGACGCTCAAATAATCCACGACACGTATATCTGCAAGCATATGAACACAATCATTGATTTGTAAGTTAGACGTACACACATTACCTAAACCTAATCCACGACACATATATCTGCAAGCATATGAACACACATTACACTATCATAACTCATGTACACCTTGTAGTATCACACACCTGTACACACCTTACTTGTAGTATCACACACCTGTACACACCTTACTTGTAATATTATACACCTGTACACACCATACTTGTAGTATCACACACCTGTACTCATCTTACATGTAGGATCACACACCTGTACACACCTTAACCTCACTCATAGTATCACACACCTGTACACAGCTTACTTGTAGTATCACACACCTGTACACATCTTATTTGTAGTATCACACACCTGTACACACCTTACTTGTAGAATCACACACCTGTACACACCTTACAGGTAGTATCATACACCTGTACATCCCTTACTTGTAGTATCACACAAGTGTACACACCTTACTTGTACTATCATCTGTCCACACCTTACTTGTAGTATCACACACCTGTACACACCTTACTTGTAGTATCACACACCTGTACACACCTTACTTGTAGTATTATACACATGTACACACCTTATTTGTAGTATCACACACCTGTACACACCTTATTTGTAGTATCACACACCTGTACACACCCTACTTGTAGTATCACACACCTGTACACACCTTACTTGTAGTATCACACACCTATACAGCTCTTACTTGTAGTATCACACACCTGTACACACATTACTTGTACTATCATAACCTGTCTACACCTTACTTGTAGTATCACTCACCTGTACACACCTTACTTGTAGTATTATACACAGGTACACACCTTATTTGTAGTATCACACACCTGTACACACCTTATTTGTAGTATCACACACCTGTACACACCCTACTTGTAGTATCACACACCTGTACACACCTTACTTGTAGTATCACACACCTATACAGCTCTTACTTGTAGTATCACACACCTGTACACACATTACTTGTACTATCATAACCTGTCTACACCTAACTTGTAATATTATACACCTGTACACATCTTAAGTGTAGTATCACACCCCTCTACACATTTTATGTGTAGTATCACACACCTGTACACATCTTACGTGTAGCATCACACACCTGTAGAAATCTTATGTGTAGTATCACACCCCTATACACACCTTACTTGTAGTATCACACACCTGTATAAATGAAATCTAGGATTTCTTTTTTCACGAGAGAGTTGATACTTACCTCCCTAATACTTTTGATATTGCTAAATATTGGCTTTCACTCAATAAACACTCAGATTTAAAACAGTTAGGTGCCCCTACTGGGCAGGGAGTCAGAGCGTAGTCTGGCGGATGCCAGCCCCACCACCGCGCATGCGCAGACTAGCACTTCCTCTGACTAGATTATTGGCTGACACACATGCAACTATTAAGAGCCTGAAGACCGAGCCTCTGTGGGGTGGAGAGGCCGGGTCCGTATCTAGGGAGGTAAGTATCAACTCTCTCGTGAAAAAAGAAATCCTAGATTTCGTTTATTTCACTTCAAGAGTATACTTACCTCCCTAATACTTTTGATATTGCCAGAATTCGAAAGTGAATCTGGCGGGAGGGAGGCGAGGTCAAAAGACCAGCTCATCCCCATACGCTTTTCTGCGTTTAAGGCACTTAAACTTCTGAAACTGTAAGAAAAAACAGTCAGGATTTGACTAACCATCGGATAACACCACCGATGTATGAGAGATGACCGAATGTCATATGCGCTCCCCCCCCTCCTTCCTGGGAGGAAGAGTCGACTGACCTCAATGTCCTATACGCTCTCTACGTACAAGTGCCATGTACTACAGGACAGAGACGAAAAAACTCCATTTTCGTAACTCTCAACAATGAACCACACAAATACACAAACCATCACCATATTAATAACGGGTAATCGTGACAATACAATCAACAACGGACAACACATGAACAAGACTGACCTTGTTGAAAACGGCTGCTGACATCATCTTCCCATTGGTAAAGACTGATGCAGGCCCAAAAAAGTGGGTGTTTCCATAAATTAATTGTGAAATATATAAGTAATGAGGAAAAAACCTCCTCAAAAAATATAAACCGAGTTATTTTTTCAAAACCGACAAGGCGAGAGGATTAGAGGTGTCACGGAGATAATGGTCTGTAAAACTTGACTCACAGTGCCACTGAGCCACCGACATAATATCATCCACAGGGACCCCATTAAATAGGGCCGTGGATGTCACTACGCCGCGGACACTGTGAGCCTTGGCCACATCAACCTGCTTCCCGGTGGCGGATTTATGGCAAAACTGAATGCATTCCACAATCCACCTGGAAATGGTGTCCTTAGAAGCCCTGCCATGGGGTTCAATATATGACAACCATAACGCTGACTGGTCGGTGCGCCACTCCGCCGTACATTGTTTGTACCGGCGCAGCGCCCGGACGGGACACCATGCTTTAGAATTAGGATCATATCTAGTTAAAGCAGGCAAAATAATAGGTTGACCTGGATATTTCAACGACTGATTTTTAGCCAAGAAATTAATCCTAGGTAGCAGCTTAAGGCCTTCCCCTGAAACCACAAAACGGTCATCCTCGGCTGATAAGGCATGAATTTCACTCCTACGCCTAGCCGAGGCCGCAGCAATTAAAAACACAGTCTTCAGTGTTAATAGTTTCATAGAAATGGAACTAAGTGGTTCAAAAGGCTTATCACCTAGTACTTGAAGCACTAGCGATAAACTCCAAGACGGAATCACAGGTGGATTCCTTGGTCTTAGATTGCCCATGCCTTTAATTAATACATTTAATGTATTTACTTCATCACTTCCCCTCTTAGCCAAGCAAGGAATAACAGACATTAATGCTGACTTATAACCAGCAATAGAGTTAGGCTTGAGGCTATAGGCATCATAGAGGTGACAGAGGAAATCAGCTACTACTTGAATAGATGAATCCATTGGATCAATACATCTTTTTGAGCACCATTCTGCAAATCTGTTGATTTTATAATTATATGCTCTGGAGGTTGACCCCCTCCTGGCTTTGGCCATAAACATGGCTGCTTGCTCAGAAAAGCCCTCCTTAATTCTAGATTCCTTGACAACATCCACGCAGTCAATCTGAACATTGACGGATTGTTGTGAAGGGCCTTGCCCTGGAAGATAATATCATCCATCAGAGGCAGAGGAACCGGATTGCAGACCAGAAGGTCCAGCAGATCCGTATACCATGATCGGCTTGGCCAATCCGGGGCGATCAGAAGCACTTGGCATTCCTCTTGTCTGATTTTCTGAAGAATTTTTGGAATCAGGATTGCTGGAGGGAATGCGTATGCATACATTCTCCCCCAGCTGATAGCTAACGCATCTGTTGCGAAAGCGCTTGGATCTGGAATCGGAGAGACGTACGTCGTCATCTTCGCATTCTTCTTCGTTGCGAACAAATCGATGTTGGGTTTCCCCCAATGGTCGAACAGACGATCCGCCACACATTGATTTAGTTGCCATTCCGTGGGTAAAACACTCATCCTTCGGCTCAATGAGTCTGCTAGCAGGTTTAACCTTCCCGGAATATGAACTGCTTTCAAGGTAATCTGGTGATCCAGACACCAACAAAGCAGTTTCCATGTCATCATACAGAGACTGGGTGACTTCGTTCCGCCCTGGCGGTTTATGTAAGTCACAACTGTTGAGTTGTCTGAACGAATAAGAACAATCTTGCCCTGAACTTTCTTTAAGAAATGTTCCAGGCCCAGGACTACTGCTCTTAGCTCCAGTAGATTTATATGTTCCTTTGACTGTTCCAGATTCCAAAGCCCTGATATCGTGTACTCT
The DNA here is from genome assembly GCA_034401795.1 of Chaetoderma sp. LZ-2023a. NCBI lineage: Eukaryota > Metazoa > Mollusca > Caudofoveata > Chaetodermatida > Chaetodermatidae > Chaetoderma > Chaetoderma sp. LZ-2023a. Next base: position 900,405 of record CM067368.1, read on the forward strand.
TCCAGGCAAGCTCCCCAGCCCTCCATCGATGCATCTGTATACACAGTCACCTGAGGGTGGGGAGGGGTTAGCAAAACCCCCGGCAAGAGATTCTCTGTATTCAACCACCATTGCAGGTGGTGAATGAGAGGCGCCAACACTGACACATTCGAGTCCAGCGAACCTGTACTCTGGGTCCATTGTGTCATGAGAAATAACTGGATCGGCCGCCTGCGTAAGGCGGCCTGAGGAATGACTGGTTCCAATGAAACCATCAACCCCAGCATTCTCAAGTAAACCTGTGCCAGGACATGACGACTGTCGCACACTGACTGAATTAACGAGATGAGTTTCTGAACTCTCTCCTGAGTAGGATAAACATATCCTGTCTCTAGATCGAAGAACATCCCCAGGTAAACAAACTTCTGGGATGGAGTCAGCTCTGATTTTGGGAAATTGATCATCCAGCCTAAGTCTGTGAGAGTTTTCAAAACAATCTCCAGATTGGCCGACAAACTTTCCCGGGTGTGTGCTTTCAACAGCCAGTCGTCTATGTGCGTGTGGACTGCTATGCTTCTCCTGCGGAGGTATGCTGTGATCGCAAGAACCACACGGGTGAAAACCCGAGGAGCCGTGGAAATTCCGAAGGGTAACACCCTGAATTCCCACTGTCTGCCCTGGAATGCAAATCTCAGGAAGCGACAGAAACTCCCGTGGATAGGGATGTGGAAATAAGCGTCCTTCAAATCTATCGACGCCGTCCACATCCCCCTCTCCAACCCCGCCAACACCGAGCGCACCGTTTCCATCTTGAAACTGGGCGTCTCGATGAACTTGTTCAATGGCTTGAGGTTGAGAATCGGTCTCCACCCTCCGGTGCATTTTGTTACTAAGAACAGGGTTGAATAGAAGCCCGGACACCTTTGTGCCGGCTGAATAGCTCCTTTTTGTACGAGGGAATTTATCTCCTCCTCGATACACAACCTTTGCTCTGGCGGGCCTGTTATCCACTCTGGATGATACCCGACGGAAAGCCATCGCAAGACTAAACGGTCCTGAGTTAACCGTTCCCACTCTTGCATGTGGTCGGCTAGCCGGCCTCCCACCGGTCCACCTAGGGACCGCGGTGGACACAAGGCATGCAAGAGCGGCACTGTCTCCGTTGCCATACACACCGGAGTGGTTCTTACCGCGGTAAGCGTCCTGTCAGGACCGATAACCACGCCCAGATCCTCGCGCGCCCCGCCCCGCCCCGCGCGCACCTCGGTGCGCGGGCGGCTGCCTGGCTGACGGCGCCTGAGGAACCTGCGCCCCCCTCGCTGCTGGCCGAATCGCACGCGGCCGAGGCCGACGCTGCGACGGTGGCTGGCCTCTGACTTGGCCAGCACCACCACGAGCCTGCAGGGGACGATACGCAGGGGCCGCGGCGCGAACGTTAGCACGACGCAGCACTTCAAACTGCTCGCGCAGCGCCCTCTGGTTATTCACCAGGGTGACCGTCTCCTGGAGGTGGCGACATCCCTCACCTCCAAAAAGACCAGGACCCGTCATAGGCGTACGGAGTAGCCTATTGTACAGGTCCTGAGACGGGCACAGATTGTCCAGGGCAAACGTGCGTCTTGCCCGGACACTCCTGGTCACCGCCCGAGTCATACAGTCCAGCGCCAGGTTAATACCATCCTGGATGGCTCGCTGGACCGTGACCGGGCTTGGCTGGCGCGATGCGGATGCCGTTACTACCCCCTGTAACAGCTGGGAGACGTGGGACAGAGCGGCAATCGAAGCCCTCCCACTCTCCTCCGCATCACGCAACGCGGTATTCGCCGAACGCAACGCGTTCGAGCACAAGACCCCCGTGTCAGAACGGGAGCCTGGCCGCGCATCCTCACCCAAAGCCGCGCGGTCATCCACGCTGGGCTTGGGTACCACACCGTACCGCTGGTAATCCAGGGGCACGATGCGACAACGCCTGGCCACCTCGCGAGGGGCCTTCGCGAGACGTCCACTCGAGTTAATGGACGTCTCCGCCGCCTTGAACATGTCAACGACATGCTCCGCCAGCGGCAGAGAAGGCATAGCGTTAGCAGTCGGTTTCCCAGCTAACCACGGCCTGTGGTCACGCTGGCTAGGCGACTGCTCCACGGGCAGATCAGGCCTAACGCTCACCAACCACTGGCAAGCATCAGACCAATCCTCCTCCGTGGCTAACTGCGAGCGCTCTACAAGACGGGGACCTTCGTCTTCCTCCTGAGCGCAAGCAGTAGAGCTTGACGGCGGGTATGCTGATACACCTGGCAAGCCAGGGAAAACATGCGGGCCTGATAGCACCGGCATGACAATATCACTGGTTTGACCAGGAGCAGGCACCGTGGCAGAGCGCGGGGTATATACTGCCCCACCACGGGCCCGGCCAGCACCAGCAACACCCTCGGCAAGCCGAGGTATGCGGTACCGCTGGCCATCAGCAGCGCCCTGGGCCACCACCTGAGCCGCGGACTTTACTCCAGGGTGAGTAAAACCGTGGAAGAAGCCGCCTGTATTGCCCGCGAGGGGTGCACAAACTTCTTCATCCATTTCCACGTCGTCAGACGGCGACCCTAGCAGGTAATCCTCATCACCCTGGTCAGAAAGATTAGACCCCGGGTCAGCAAAGAGAGCTAACCCGGGCTGACCAGGAACGGTGCGATAGGAGGTACTGGCCACCGCGGCGTGCGGATACCCCTGGACTGATAAGCAGCCCGCGGGTTCCAGCGACAACCGTCCACGGTCCCCTATCGGCGCGGCAATAAGCCTGCTGCCAGGGTCGTGGAACGCCCCCTCTAATGGGGCCACCTCTGAATCGTCGAACAACGGAAGCGGTCTAAGGAAAACCGATCCAGAGGCGGGGATTACCTGCTCCGAAGCCGATGATGAGGACAGTAAAGGATTTGGTCCAGGAAGCATGCCACGAAGCAACCCTGGAACCAAATCCTTTATCGTCCTCTTCATCTCTCCCAACATCTCGGTCCGGAAGGCCTCCATATCCACCGCGGACGAGACCTTCCCCTTACCCTTCCTACTTACAACCTCTCGTTTCCGCTTCTTCTTCTTCTCCTCCTCTACCACCTTGTCCGTCGCCTGTAAGCAGCACAAGAATTCGGACATTAACTCGCCCCCCCAGTGCTTACATATGTCACAATTAACCAAGGGACCACAAGGGCTACATTGATAGCACAGATGAGGCCAGAACTTTTCATGAAGAAAACGTCCACAGGACGCGCAACCCGGTCCCTGAAACAGGGCAAAGGACAAGGAGTATGAGCAACTAGTTAAGCTTAGAAACTCAAACCAACTCAAAGAGAAGGAAAACGATCATAAAGATCAATATACATCAGAAACCAGCATAGCGCTTGAATTGCTGATAAATACATAGCCAGGCTGATTATGACGTCATTAATCCCGTGACAGGAAAAATTCGATCCCAACAAAACATCCAAGTGCAAGGACGAATTGTATGCTGAATGGATAAGTCGACTACACAACCATCAGATACATATAGATAACTCTTTTCTGGCAAAAATGTTAATTATCTCCCTTTGTTTGTTTACAATAATTAACATCACCACATTATCAATAACTAGATACCTGACACTTTGTATAGACAAACCATCCAACGTGACGAACCGGAGAACTCCACCATCTGCACGCCTCTTAACTCTCTCCACCTCATGGGGAAGGAATTGGATCAAGAGGGCAAAGTGAGAAGACCTTTATACTAGGCCTCCAACTCACTGGACATAATTTTTCATTTGGTTAGATAACCTAACAGTGTTAGTAGGAAATGGAACCATGGTGGAGAGAAAACTAACTCTCTGCTGCTGTGATGTCACCACCTAGCGTCATACAGACCTGTGGACATAAACAGAAAGAGAAATTAGCCCTAGGTAGCACCGAGTTGACATAAACCAACTAACCAAGGCGCTTATCACGGTAAACGCGAGTCCCGGAAACACAATACACCGGGAAGAAAACTCGCTAATTTTACTAGAAGTCACCTGATTTAAAGGTCCTAAGTCCTCCTGTGGCGAAGTGTTCCTTCCTGCCATCCTAAATCAGATACTATCACTCCAAAATAACACCAAATAAACAGTTTAAGAGTAAGAAAAGCTTATGTTTCAAAAAGACATGTGTGTTCTCTTTGCCAATAATCTAGCAAAGAGGAAGTGCTAGTCTGCGCATGCGCGGTGGTGGGGCTGGCATCCGCCAGACTACGCTCTGACTCCCTGCCCAGTAGGGGCACCTAACTGTTTTAAATCTGAGTGTTTATTGAGTGAAAGCCAATATTTAGCAATATCAAAAGTATTAGGGAGGTAAGTATACTCTTGAAGTGAAACACATCTTACATGTAGTATCACACACCTGTACACACCTTACTTGTAGTATCACACACCTGTACACACCTTAACCTTACTTGTAGTATCACACACCTGTACACACCTTACTTGTAGTGCCACACACCTATACACATCCTACGTGTAGTATCACACACCTGTACACATCTTACGTGTAGTATCACACACCTGTACATACCTTACTTGTTGTATCATACACATGTACTCATCTTACATGTAGGATCACACACCTGTACACACCTTAACCTTACTTGTAGTATCACACACCTGTACACACCTTACTTGTAGTATCATACACCTGTACACACCTTACTTGTAGTATCACAGACCTGTACACATCCTACTTGTAGTATCACACACCTGTACACACATTACTTGTAGTATCACACATCTGTACACACATTACTTGTAGTATCACACACCAGCACACATCTTACGTGTAATATCACACACCTGTACACATCTTACTTGTAGTCTCACACATCAGCACACATCTTACGTGTAATATCACACTCCTGTAAACATCTTACCTGTTGTATCACACATCATACATGTAACATCACACACCTGTACACATCTTATTTGTAGTATCACACACCTGTACACATATTACTTGTAGTATCACACACCAGTACACGTCTTACTTGTAGTATCACACACCTGTACACGTCCTACGTGTAGTATCACACATCAGCACACATCTTACGTGTAGTATCACACACCTGTACACGTCTTACTTGTAGTATAACACATCAGCACACATCTTATGTGTAGTATTACACACCTGTACACATCTTACTTTTAGTATCACACACCTGTACACATCTTATGTGTAGTATTACAGACCTGTACACACCTTACTTGTAGCATCACACACCTGTACACACCTTTCTTGTAGTATCACACACATGTACACATCTTACTTGTGGTAGCACACACCTGTACACATCTTACTTGTGGTAGCACACACCTGTACACACCTTACTTGTAGTATTACACACATGTACACATCTTACGTGTAGTATTACAGACCTGTACACACCGTACTTGTAGTATCACACACCTGTACACACCTTACTTGTAGTATCACACACATGTACACTTCTTACTTGCGGTAGCACACACCTGTACACAGCTTACTTGTAATATCACCCATATCTGTATACTTCCCACTCATCTTACACCTCCACCCCTGCCCCTTATCTGTATACATTGCTTGCAGTATTATATACCTATACACAGCATAGGTGTGATATTCATTCAGATTCTGTATTCTCTCATCTAACTTTGAGCTTCTTTGACTTTTTTCTATGGAGAGGATGAACAGTTCAATGTAGGAGTCGAGGGAGAACTGGTACATAGGATCAATGCGGCCCATGTCATTCAGAACAAAGAACAAGATAGATGCTCTCTGGGCACAAGGACGGTAAGCCTGAAAGATAATAATAATAATAATAATAATAATAATAATAATAATAACAGCTCTGCAAACACCGCATAATACCCCGCCATGATGACAAACTAATAAACGACAGCTATCAGAAAATATTTATTTCTTCCTCAGACCAGTAATCCTTATTAAGTGTCAAAGCGATCCGCTAAATGGTCAAGGAGGTACATGTATCATCCGGAAACCAATTTTCAAGACGGCTGCCGCTGACTGGTGGCTATATTGGACCTCGGATTATCGTAAATTTTGATCGGTTTCTTCACCAGACATATTCCAATGACCTTAGGAAGTGATCCGATAAATGGTAACGGAGATATCATCCAGAAACCAACTTTCGTGATGGCAGCCCATGGCTGGCGGTCATCCTGTTTTGTGGATCAGTGTCGATTTAGATAAGTTTTTTCTTCAGACCTAGTCCAACAACTCTATGAGGTTTCAAAGCGATCCGATAAACGGTAACGGAGTTATCATCCAGAAACCAATTTTCAAGATGGCCACCAGTGGCTGGCGGCCAGCTTGAATTTCAGATCATCGTCGATTGCGATAGGTTTCTTCCCAAGACCAAGTCCAACCACCTTATGAAGTTTCAATGCAATCCGACAAACGGTAACAGAGTTATCATCCGGAAACCACTCTGACGCCCGCCCGCCCGCCCACCCGCCCGTCCACCCGCCCGCCCGCCCTCCCACCCAGACGGATGGCAGCATTACATAATACCTTGCCAAATTTTTTGGCGGGGTATAATAATAACAATAATAATAATAATAACACATGCTGGTAATTATGACTAGCAGAATCTTTTCTTCCATGGGATCAGTATCTTCTGCTTTTTCTTCTACATCCCACACTTCCACTCCTGCCAATTATCTGTATACTTCCTACTCATCCCACACCTCCCTATATCTGTATACTTCCTACTTATCACACACATCCAGCCCTGCCTCTTATCTGTATCTTCTGCTTTTTCTTCTACATCCCACACTTCCACCTCTGCCACTTATCTGTATACATCCTACGCATCTCACACATCCTCTCCTAACCCTTGTGTATGCTTCCTACAGCCCACACCTCAACCCCTTGTCTGTATACTTCCTACTCATCTCATACCGCCCCATATCTGTATACTTCCCACTTATCCCACACATCCACCCCCACCCCTTATCTTTATGATTCCTTCTCATCCCACACCTCCCTATATCTGTATACTTCCTACTTATCACACACATCCACCCCTGCCTCTTATCTGTATCTTCTGCTTTTTCTTCTACATCCCACACTCCCACCCCTGCCAATTATCTGTATACTTCCTACTCATCTCATGCATCCACCCCTAACCCTTATGTGTATGCTTCCTACATCCCACACCTCCACCCCTTGTCTGTGTACTGCCTACCCATCTCATACCTCCACCCTTACCCCTTATCTGTATACTTCTTACTCATCCCACACCTCCCTAGATCTGTATACTTGCTACTTATCCCACACATCCACCCCTGCCACTTATCTGCATAATTCTCACACCTCTAACCCTGCCCCTTATGTGTATACTACCTACTCATCCAACACCTATATATCCCTTATCTGCATACTTCCTACTCATCTCACACCTCCACCCATACCGCTTATCTACATACTTCCTACTCATCTCACAACTCCATCCCTGCCCCTTATCTGCATACTTCCTACTCATCTCACGCCTCCACCTCTGCCTCCTCTCTGTATACTTCCTATTCATCTCACTCCTCCACACCTGCCCCCTATCTGTATACTTCCTATTCATCTCACACCTCCACCCCTACCCCTAATCTGTCTACTTCCTACTCATCTCACATCTCCACCCCTGCCCCTTAACTACATACTTCATACTCATCTCACACCTTCACCACTGTCCCTTATTTGTATACTTCCTACTCACCCCACACTTCCACCCGTCCCTTATTTGTATACTTCCTACTCCTCACACCTTCAACCCTGCACCTTATCTGAATACTTCCTATGCATCTTACACCTCCACCCCTGTCCCTTATCTGTATACTTCCTACTCATCGTACAACTCCACCACTGCCAGTTTTCTGTATACCTACTACTCATCACACCTACCTCTCTTATCTGTATACTTCCTACTCACCCCACACCTCCACCCCTGTCCCTTATTTGTATACTTCCTACTCATCTCACACCTTCACCCCTGCACCTTATCTAAACACTTCCTATGCATCTCACACCTCCACCCCTGTCCCTTATCTGTATACTTCCTACGCATCTCACACCTCCACCACTGCCCGTTATCTGTATGCTTCCGACTTATCCCACAAATGCCCTTATCTGTATACTTCCTACTCATTTCACACTTCCACCTGACCCGTATCTGTATACTTCCTACACATCCCACACCTGCCCCTTATCTGTATGCTTCCTATTGATTGTGTGAAAAGCTCTCATAGATCAAATAATTCTTGAAATATTATGATACTGAATGCTCTCGTAAACACATCATAATAAATAGCTGAACATTACCACTTAGGCTGTGTCTATATTTATCATAAAGCATTGCCTCTTGAGCTGTGTCAATCTTTATCATAATAAACAGATGAACATTGCCACTTAGGCTGTGTCTATTTTTATCATAAAGCATTACCTCTCGGGCTGTGTCTATCTTTATCTCAGTTTGCTCAGAAATCTGCAGTTGTTCCGACACTTCCTGTGAGGTGGTCTTGGATGTTTGCAGTGTGTTCACCAATTGCTCATCATCAAGTAATGAACCTTTACTCTCATTCAATAACCTGGGCAGAGAGAAAGGGATGAGAATAATGAGACTTGTTATTGAGCAGAAAACAAAGATGTTGATTAACCATTAGAGACTTTACATTGAGGACCAAACAAATGTGTTCATTAACCCTTACATACTTGACATTGAGGAGCAAACAATAGTGTTCATTAAAACCGAGATACTTGAAATTGAGGACCAACAAACAGTGATTATTAAACCTTAGGTACTTGACATTGAGGAGCAAACAATAGTGTTCATTAAACCCAAGATACTTGACATTGAGGACCCACCAACAGTGATTATTAAACCGTAGATACTTGACATTGAGGAGCAAACAATAGTGTTCATTAAACCTGAGATACTTGACATTGAGGAGTAAACAATAGTGTTCAATTAAACCTGAGATACCCAACACTGAAGACCACAAAGAACAGTGATTGTTAAACCCGAAATACATGACATTGCAGACCAAACAGCAGTGATTATTAAACTTGAGATACTCGATATTGAGGACCAAACAAGTGTTCATTAAGCCCGAGATACTTGACATTAAGGAGTAAACAACAGTGTTTATTAAACCCGAGATACTTGATATTGAGGACCAAACAACAGTGATTATTAAACATTAGATACTTGACATTGAGGAGCAAACAATAGTGTTCATTAAACCCAAGGTACTTGACATTGAGGAGCAAACAATAGCGTTCATTAGACCCAATATAATTGTCATTGAGGACCAAACAACTTTAATTATTAAACCGTAGCTACATGACAATGGGGACCAAACAATAGTGAGAATTAAACCTTAGGTACTTCAAGAGTATAATTACCTCTCTAATACTTTTGATATTGCCAGAATTCGACAGGGAATTCGGCGGGAGGGAGGCGAGGTCAAAAGACCAGCTCTTCCCTATACGCTTTTCCACTTAAACATCTGAAACTGTGTGAAAACAGAGTCAGGATTTGATGAACATCGGCTAACACCAAACGATGGATGACATGACCAAATGTCATATGCGCTCCCCCCCTTCCTGGGAGGAAGACTAGAATGACCTCAATGTCCCATACGCTCTCTACGTACCAGTGCCATGTACTATAGGACAGAGACGAAAAGGCTCCATTTTCGTATACTCTTAATGATGAACCACATCAAAACACAAACCATAACCATATTAATAACAACGGGTAACGTGACAATACAATCAACAAAGAACAACACATGAACAAGACTGACGTTGAACTTGGCAGCTGTCATCATCTTCCCAGAGGAGAAGGCTGATGCAGTCCCAAAAAGTGGTTGTGTCCATTAATTAATTGTGAAGTATATAAGCAATCAGGAAACCCTCATCAAAAATCATATTAGCGATTATCTTTTCAAAATCGACAAGGCGAGAGGATTCGAGGTGTCACGGAGATAATGGTCTGTAAAACTTGACTCACAGTGCCACTGAGCAACGGACATAATGTCATCCACAGGGACACCATTAAATAGGGCAGTGGAAGTCACGACGCCGCGGACACTGTGAGCCTTGGCTATGTCAACCTGCTTACCAGTGGCGGATTTATGACAAAATTGGATACACTCTACAATCCACCTGGAAATGGTGTCCTTAGACGCCTTGCAATGGGGTTCAATATATGACAACCATAACGCTGACTGATCGGTCCGCCACTCCGAAGTACGCTGTTTGTACCGAAGCAGCGCCCGAACGGGACACCATGCTTTAGAATTAGGATCATATCTAGTTAAAGCAGGCAAAAAAATAGGTCGACCTGGATATTTCAAAGACTGATTCTTAGCCAAGAAATTAACCCTAGGTAGCAACTTAAGGCCTTCCCCTGTAACCACAAAACGGTCCACAGTTTTAAGAGTTAACAGTTTCATAGAAATGGAACTAAGGGGTTAAAAAGGCTTATCACCTAGTACCTGAAGCACTAGCAATAAACTCCAAGAAGGAATCACAGGGGGATTCCTTGGTCTTAGATTGCTCATGCCTTTAATTAATACATTTAATGTACTTACTTCATCACTTCCCCTCTTAGCCAAGCAAGGAATAACAGTCATTAAAGCTGACTTATAACCAGCAATAGAGTTAGGCTTGAGGCTATAGGCATCATACAGGTGACAGAGGAAATCAGCTACTACCTGAATAGATGAATCCATTGGATCAATACATCTTTTTGAGCACCATTCTGCAAATCTGTTGATTTTATAATTATATGCTCTGGAGGTTGACCTCCTCCTGGCTTTGGCCATAAACATGGCTGCTTGCTCAGAAAAGCCCTCCTTAATTCTAGATTCCTTGACAACATCCATGCAGTCAATCGGAACATTGACGGATTGTTGTGAAGGGCCTTGCCCTGGAAGATAATGTCGTCCATCAGAGGTAGAGGAACCGGATTGCAGACCAGAAGGTCCAGCAGATCCGTATACCATGATCGGCTTGGCCAATCCGGGCGATCAGAAGCACTTGGCACTCCTCCTGTCTGATTTTCTGAAGAATTTTTGGAATCAGGATTGCTGGAGAGAATGCGTATGCATACATTCCCCCCCCCCCCCCCCCCAGCTGATAGCTAACGCATCTGTTGCGAAAGCGCTTGGATCTGGAATCGGAGAGACGTACGTCGTCATCTTCGCATTCTTCTTCGTTGCGAACAAATCGATGTTGGGTTTCCCCCAATGGTCGAACAGACGATCCGCCACACATTGATTTAGTTGCCATTCCGTCGGTAAAACACTCATCCTTCGGCTCAATGATTTAACCTTCCCGGAATATGAACAGCTTTCAAGGTAATCCTGTGATCCAGGCACCAACAAAGCAGTCTCCATGTCATCATACAGAGACTGGGCGACTTCGTTCCGCCCTGGCAGTTTATGTAAGTCACAACTGTTGAGTTGTCTGAACGAATAAGAACAATCTTGCCCTGAACTTTCTGTAAGAAATGTTCCAGGCCCAGGACTACTGCTCTTAACTCCAGTAGATTGATATGTTCCTTTGACTGTTCCAGATTCCAAAGCCCTGATATTGTGGATTCTTCCAGGCAAGCTCCCCACCCCTCCATCGATGCATCTGTATACACAGTCACCTGAGGGTGGGGAGGGGTTAGCATAACCCCCACCAAGAGATTCTCTGTCTTCAACCACCATTGCAGGTGGTGAATTAGAGGCGCCAACACTGACACGTTCGAGTCCAGCGAACCTGTACTCTGGGTCCATTGTGTCATGAGAAATAACTGGATCGGCTGCCTGCGTAAGGCGGCCTGAGGAATGACCAGTTCCAACGACACCATCAACCCCAGCATTCTCAAGTAAACCCGTGCCAGGACATGACGACTGTTGCACACTGACTGAATTACCGAGATGAGTCTCTGAACTCTCTCCTGAGTAGGATAAACATATCCTGTCTCTAGATCGAAGAACATCCCCAGGTAAACAAACTTCTGGGATGGAGTCAGCTCTGATTTTTGAAAATTTATCATCCAGCCTAAATCCGTGAGAGTTTTCAAAACAATCTCCAGATTGGTCGATAAACGTTCCTGGGTGTGTGCTTTTAACAGCCAGTCGTCTATGTATGTGTGGACTGCTATGCTTCTCCTGCGGAGGTATGCTGTGATCGCAAGAACCACACGGGTGAAAACCAGAGGAGCGGTGGAAATTCCGAAGGGTAACACCCTGAATTCCCACTGTCCGCCCTGGAATGCAAATCTCAGGAAGCGACGGAAACTCCTCGCTATGGGAATGTGGAAATAAGCATCCTTCAAATCTATTGAAGCTGTCCACATTCCCTTCTCTAACCCCGCCAACACCGAGCGCACAGTTTCCATCTTGAAACTGGGCGTCTCTATGAACTTGTTCAACGGCTTGAGGTTGAGAATTGGTCTCCACCCTCCAGTGTTTTTTGTTACTAAGAACACGGTTTAATAGAAGCCTGGACACGTTTGTGCCGGCTGAATAGCTCGTTTTTGTATGAGGGAATTTATCTCCTCCTCGATACACAACCTTTGATCTGGATCTCTCGGATTTGGAGTCCAGATTGGCACTAGAGACAGTCGCGATGGCGGGCCTGTCATCCAATCGGGATGATACCCGACTGAAAGCCATCACAAGACTAAACGGTCCTGAGTCAACCGTTCCCACTCTCGCGTGTGGTCGGCCAGCCGGCCTCCCACCGGTCCACCTAGGGAGAGAGGTGGACATAAGGAGTGCAAGAGTGGCACTGTCTCCTTCGCCAGAAACACTGGAGTGGTTCTCACCGCGGTAACCGGCCCATCAGGCACGATTACCATGACCAGATCCTCGCGTGCCACGCCCAGCACCGTGCGCACCTCGGTGCGTGGGTGGCTGCCTGGCTGACTGCGCCTGAGGAGCCTGCGCCCCCCTCACTGCTAGCCGAATCGCACGCGGCCTAGGCCGACGCTGCGATGGTGGGTGGCCTCTGACCTGGCCACCTCCACCTCGAGCCTGCAGGGGACGATACGCAGGGGGTGCGGCGCGAACGCACTCCCAACGGAGCACTTCAAACTGCTTGCGCAGCGCCCTCTGGTTATTGACCAGAGTAACCGTCTCCTGGAGGTGCCTACATCCCTCACCTCCAAAGAGACCAGGACCTGTCATAGGCGTATGCAGTAGCCTATTATACAGGTCCTGGGACAGGCACAGATTGTCCAAGGCAAACGTGCGCCTCGCCCGGACACTCCTGGTCACCGCCCGAGTCATACAGTCCAGAGCCAGGTTGATACCATCCTGGATGGCTCTCTGGACTGTGACCGGGCTCGGCTGGCACGATGCGGATGCCGTTACTACCCCCTGTAACAGCTGGGAGACATGGGACAGAGCGGCAATCGAAGCTCTCCCACTCTCCTCCGCATCATGCAACGCGGCATTGGCCGAACGCAACGCGTTCGAACACAAGACTCCCGTGTCAGAAAGGGAGCCTGGCCGCGCATCTTCACCCAAAGCCGCGCGGTCATCCACGCTCGGCTTGGGTACCACACCGTACCTCTGGTAATCCAGGGGCACGATGCGGCAACGCCTGGCCACCTCGCGAGGGGCCTTCGCGAGACGCCCATTTGCCTTGATGGACATCTCCGCTGCCTCGAACATGTCAACGACATGCTCTGCCAGCGGCAGAGATGGCATTGCGCTAGCAGTAGCCTTACCAGCTAACCACAGCCTGTGATCACGCTGGCTAGCCGACAGCTCCACGAGCAGATCTGGCCTAACACTTACCAGCCACTGGCAAGCGGACGACCAATCCTCTTCCGGGGCTAGCTGCGAGCGCTCTACAAGATGGGGGCCTTCGTCTTCCTCCTGAGCGCAAGCAGCAGAGCTTGACTGCGGATAAGCTGATACCCCTGGCAAGCCAGGGAAAGCATGCGCGCCAGAAAGAACAGGCATGCTAATCTGACTGGCTTGACCAGGAGCAGGCGCCGTGGTAGAGCGCGGGGCAGATACCGCCCCACCACGGCCCCGGCCAGCACCAGCGATACTCTCGGCAAGCCGAGGTATGCGGTATAGCTGGCCATCAGCATCGGCCAGGGCCACCTTCTGAGCCGTGAACTCTACTCCTGCGTGACTAGAGCCATGGAATATGTCGCCTGTATTCCCCGCGAGGGGTGCACAGACGTCATAATCCATGGTCACGTCCCCAGACGGCGACCCTAACAGGTAATCCTCTTCCTCCTGGCCAGAAAGATTAGACTCCGGGTCAGCAAAGAGAGCTAACCCAGACTGGCCAGGAAAGGTGCCATAGGAGGTACTGGCACCCACGGCGTGCGGATACCCCTGGACTGATAAGCAGCCTGCGGGTTCCAGTGACAGCCGTCCACGACCCCTCGGCGCGGCACCAAGCCTGCTGCCAGGGTCGTGGAACGCCCCCACTAATGGGGCCACCTCTGAATCTTCGAACAACGGAACCGGCCTACGGAAAGGTGATTCAGAGGTGGGGATTACCTGCTCTGAAGCAGACACCGAGGACGACAAAGGATTTGGTCCAGGATGCATGCCACGAAGCAACTCTGGAACCAAATCCTTTATCGTCCTCTTCATCTCTCCCAACATCTCACTCCGGAAGGCCTCCATGTCCACCGCGGATGAGGCCTTCCTCTTACCCTTCTTACCTACACCCTCTCTCTTCTGCTTCCTCTCCTCCTTCACTACCTTGTCCTTCACCTGCAAACACAGAAACTCAGACATTAACTCGCCCCCCCCCCCCCCATTGCTTGCATGCCTCACACTTGAGCAATGGCCCACAGGGACTACAACTAAAGCACAGGTGAGGCACGAACCTATCCTTAAGTAAGCGTCCACATGATGAACAACCAGGTCTCTGAAACAGGACAAAGGACGAGGACAATGAGTAATTTTGTTACGGTTAGAAACTCAAAACCAAACTAAAAGAGAGGGAAATGATCATAAAGATCAATAATCATCTGAAACCAGCGTTGGACAAAACTTTAATTGTTAATAAATAGCAAGGCTGATTATGACGTCATGATCCCATGACAGTAAATTAATCGATCCGAACCAACAACCAGGCATGCGGACGAATTGTATACATAACCAGAACATCTTACGAATGGTTATTCAGACTACACAACCATCAGATACACAACGATAACAATGGCAATTACAGTTAATTTTCTTAAATAATTAACCTCACCTCATATCATTACTTAGATACCTGACACCTTGTATAGACAAACCATCCAACGTGATGAACTGGAGCACTCCACCAACTGTACGCCTCTTAACTCTCTCCACCTCAGGGGAAGGAATTGGATCGAGAGGGCAAAGTGAGAAGACCTTTATACTAGGCCTCCGACTCACTGGACATAAAAATCTTGGTTAGATAACCTAACAGTATTAGTAGGAAACGGAACCTTGGTGGAGAGAAACAAACCCTCAGATGCTGTGATGTCCATTACATATCCTAACAGATACCTGTGGACATAAACACAGAGATTAGTCTTATATAGCACCATGTTGAAATAAAACAACTAAAACAGGCGCTTATCACGGTAAACGCCAGTCCCGGAAACACATTACACCGGGGAAAACTCGCTAGAATATATTAGAAATCACCTGATATAAGGATCCTGCGCCGTCCTCCGGTGAAGCCACTCTATCCGACATGATCCAGGCGATAATCCTTCCAATATATAGACTTAAAATGCGTTAGAACAAGTGAAAGTGAAAAAACAACAAAAACATGTGTTCTCTCTGCCAATAAATTAGCAAAGAGGAAGTAGTAGTCGGCGCATGCGCGGTGGTGGGGCTGGCATCCACCGGACTACCCTCTGTCTACCTGTTGTTCTGTTTTGTATAGGGATTTGTATAGTTGCTGAAATGTGTTTTCGTGCTGTTGGTTGACAGGGTGCTCTAAATCGTCTTTGCTGAAGATTGGTGGTAGGCGTGTCTGTGTTTCTGCATCCGTGTGTGCTTTTGTTGTTAATGTGGTGGTGTTAGTAGTGGCTGCAGAGGTGGCCGATTGTTGTGGTGGTGGTAGCCACTACTAACACCACCACATTAACAACAAAAGCACACACGGATGCAGAAACACAGACACGCCTACCACCAATCTTCAGCAAAGACGATTTAGAGCACCCTGTCAACCAACAGCACGAAAACACATTTCAGCAACTATACAAATCCCTATACAAAACAGAACAACTGCAGCACCACATACAGAACATAGAACATGCCATCAAGAACAACACACATATCGTTAAGCCAGACATAGCACTAGCCATCGTAGACCCCAACACAGAAACCACTGCAGAGATCGACTCGATCTTAAAAGCCGCGGCTAACAGCATCCAACACGCAATCCTAGAACATTACTACAAAAAACTACACTACCACAAACAGCAAGCACACATAATTGAAGGGAATCTGTTAGACTCACACACATACGAAGCGGACAGAGCTGTTGCTAAGGCACACAGGATAGCTGCTAAGTTCGCCACAACCAGCATAAAGACACACACAACAAACACAAACAGGACACACAATAACACACACAAACAAAGCACACAAAACCCAGTCATGCGAAAGGCAAACATCCCGCCTTTGATGGATCTACAACATCAAAAAAACCACACGCAGAAGCAAGTACACCCAGCACAACACGCACCAACAGAGAGACGCCACAGACCACCGCTGTTGCCAACACCTCAACCAGCACAAATACAACACACACAGCAAAACCCACATACATACACAAGACCACAAACACCACAGAACAACCAAACCACAACTCAATGGTTTAGACCTACACAGCTCAAACAGCAACCACAGATCAACACAGAGAGACAACCGAGGAGTAACCCACTTCCCCTGCCAAAAAACGGGGGAGCACCACACATACAGAACAAACCACATTCACCACAAACCACCTTCAAACCAGGGCAAGTTGGACCAAAACAAACATCACAAACCACCCGCCACTACACAAACAACCGCCACTTTATAATACCCTACTCAAGACAACCACCTCCCATCCACCACGCACATCCATCACCACCAAGAGAGCAGATGTACCTTCCCAGAACACAACCTATCACACACTCAACACACCAACCCAGAACCCAACCCATCCAAACAACATCACAGACAAGTACAAGCACACCACAAACCAAATCATATGCCGAAGCCATAAAACAATCCAAAAACGAAAATGTGAAAAAACTACTCTTAGAAATAATCGGCCAATTAGACGTTTAACATCAGGTACACAACTACAAAAACGCAGAAAACAACGCATCATCAACAAACAAAAAACAACACCAGATATTGTCGTTAACCTGTCCAACCACAAACTTACCAAAACAGAAAATTCCGTTCTAAACAAAGGCCTTTCATTTGTACCCACACCACACCACATATCACCAGACACACAAATACATTGCATAGATCAATTCATCAGGAAGTTAGAATGCAAATACTACTTTTACAGCAACAACCTTGAAAAACCCACAGCACCATCCAAATTCAAACTACCCTCGGAATGGAGACCAAGCACAACACCCAATGCCATCAACAAACTCCGGTCATCACTCACCAAGCTTATCACCAAACCACCCGACAAGTCACCACGATCCAACATCACACACCATGAGAAAACAGCCCTCAAAACATTAGCTAATAACACATACATAGTCATCAGACCAGCAGACAAAGGCTCCGCAATAGTCATTCTCAACAAAACAGACTACATTGCAGAAGTACACAGACAACTTACAGATGTCGCATACTACACCAAACTCAGTGAAAATCCCACTTTAGAATATAAAGACACCATAGATGCATACATTAACGAACTTCTAATCACCGGAGCCATCACAGGACAGACACACAGATATCTCACCGAATTCAAAGTCAGAACTCCGCGCATCTACATTAACCCTAAGATACACAAAGGCAAAATACCTCCACCCGGACGCCCGATTGTATCCAACTGCGATGGCCCCACGTCACGCATTAATGAATTCACAGACCACCTACTAAAAGACACGGAAAATGATATCCCAAATCTACTACGAGACACCACTGCATTCATCCAACATATAGAAAACACTACAGTGGATGCTGGCTCAATCCTATGCACAATGGATGTCAGATCACTATACACAAACATCCCACACGAAGAAGGCATACAGATTGTCACAGAACATTACAGACATACACTTGAAAAAACAAACACAAACAACAATAACCACAAACCTGCACACATCTACCCAGACGAATTGGCCCAAATAATGAGATACATTCTTACAAAAAACAGCTTCCAATTCAATGAAGACTACTACATACAAACACATGGAACAGCCATGGGAGCCAAGTTTGCTGTCAAATATGCTAACATTTACGTGTACACCATAGTAAGCAGAATGTTATCAACATGGATGGGCAGCACTCCATCTCACTTAGTTAGATACATAGATGACATATTTTTCATTTGGAACACCAGTGAGAACGAACTACTTGAATTTCACGCACACATGAATAAAGAGCATCCCACAATAAAATTTGACTTGGAATATTCAACGGAAAAAATCCCATTTTTGGACACAATGGTATACAAAGAAGATAACAAACTTAAATTGGACCTATACAGAAAACCTACAGACAAACAACAGTATCTTCACAAACAATCAAGCCACCCTAAAAACACAAAACATTCCATAATCTACAGCCAAGCATTAAGATACAAACGCATCATCACAGATCCTACTAGATTAAAACAACGCACACAGGAACTCACAGATGCATTCATCCACCGGGGATACAAAGAGACAGAAATTAAAGCCATCATAGAAAAAACCGAGAACACACAGAGAGAAGACATTCTTTACAAACAACCCACACAAAAACAGCCTAGGCCAGCTTGCATACTACAATACCACCCATCATTAGAACACATAGGCAAATCCATTTGAACCTACTGGGAAAAGTACATCTTGTCTTCACCAATCTTAGCACCAATTTTTCCCAACTACCCAGTAGTAGCATTCAAGAAAAATAAAAGCATTAGGGACCACCTAGTCCACTCTAGCCTAATTAAAATAAAAAATCCAGATGCTAACAATAAGATCGTACCGACACCAAATGACACTCACGACATAGTAGGGACACTCCGACAATGCAACAACAACAATTGCATCACATGCAAACAATACATGAACACTGCTGACAAATTCACTAGTTTCGTCACTGGTAAAGACTACAAAATCAACACACAAATGAGCTGCAATACCACCAACATTATTTACCTCATAGAATGCAAACAATGCAGCTCTCAATACATAGGAGAAACAAGTCAAACACTCAGCAAACGACTCACACAACATATCCATGCAATCCGACACCAAACAGACACAAGAATCTCATGGCATTTCAACCATCCAAGACATTCTATGAAAGACATCACGATAAGACCAATTGAAAGAATTTTTACAGATAACAAAAAACTAGGATTAAACAGAGAACACTACTGGATCAAAGAACTCAAAACGATGCACCTGTTCGGAATAAACAAAAAAGCATAACACACTCACTCACCCACCCACCCGCCCGCCCGCCCGCCCGCCGCCCGCCCGCCCGCCCGCCCGCCCGCCCGCCCGCCCGCCCGCCCGCCCGCCCGCCCCGCCCGCCCGCCCGCCCGCCCGCCCGCTCGCTCACTCACACATAGGAGGTTTGACGGAAGTTTGCAGTCTGGCAGATATGCATAGGTAACTATGTAAATACCTGGGTCGGCGTTTTTAAATACCTGCAACATTTTTTAAGAGCTGTGATATTTTAGACCGTTGATCTCATAATTATATATCCCATAATTATATATTCCATAATTTATAAGTACAATCATGACAACCTAGAGATTTAAGTACATAGATATAGTCTGAGGTCGACTCTTTCTGCACACCCTTTTATATACATCATTACTAACAGGGCCTCATTTGTGTGTGTTTCATCTGTGCCCGGGAGCCGGCCCTCGGGACAAAGATTTTAACAAACTCATCGTACTTTTTTAACAATCTACTGTCTGCTACGTCTGCATTTCCTCTCCTAAAGGGTGGACCTCAGAAACAAAGATTGAGAACAATAATGCTACTCCAAAGTTACCCTAGAGTGTCATGATCACAAACTAACTAGTTCTTCAATATTACCCTAAAGGCTTACCAAACTCAAGTGTATTATTACCCAACATACTTACTCAAACTACCAAGAACACCAATTTCATCTTATTACTATCTTCTTTAATGTCAAGAAACAATGATCCATTAGTCTTACATCAGTCTTACAAGCTAATCACCTGATTGAAACTGCTGTACTGATTCACACAATATCACCTGACTAATCAGTCTTACCTATGCAACATCACTTCCACCTCTCTTGCCACTACCACTATTATTATCATCATAGCCTAGAGCTATCGACACTTCTCTCATCCAATGTTTTGCATGGCGCGCATTAGGAAAGCTGTACAAATTTTCACTCCATCAAAACAATCAATCGCATCGACATCCCAATCTGAGCATAGACAGAATGTTGGCAAGCAAGACAAACAATACAAGCCTAACACTGCAAAAGCGCTCTCCAAGAAATTTGATGCTTGTAAAAGAGACTTGATTACCATCGAAGTCAAGCATGGTAACGTGCATATTGCCTGTTCCTCAGCAATGTATGAACTTGTCAGAGAGGCGATAGTAGTTTTCACAAGTGATCCAATAAATCAAGTTGCAGTACTGCTTGAGAAGAGCAAGGAGAAAAGCATGCTTGTAATAGAGCAGCAAGTGAAGGTGTTCAATAGGAGCGCTACAGGTGGGAGGTCGAAAACATCTGTACACAGTCAATCTTTATCATACTAACTCAAGCATCCTGGTGAAAGGCAAAGAAACTATTGATTTATTTGTCAACAACCATCTCCCGACTCTAAAGAAACTAATACAACAACAGGCAAGTCTATTGAAACAAATTGACATGGAATTCCAGGATCTAATTACTGCTGCAGACAGATGAGGACAGCAGTCCTGTAGTAACCCAACACCGAGTGATAACCAACCGAATGCAGGTAGTGATAGCAATCTTATCCTGTGCAGTGGTGACAGCAGCAGTGTGAACCTAGAATACACAGCTGTTACCAATCCTATAGTCTGCCAGGCTGCAAGAGGGTCGAATACAGTTGGCCCCTAACAGTAGTAGGACATATCACCTGCAAGCAAGCTTCAAATGGCTCTAGTTATGGTCAAAACAATGGAACAGCTGAAATCTCAAACCTGGTGGTGCACGATAATACAGACACACAAGAAAATCAACCCATAGCAGATGAAGCAATCATTCCAGTGAGCCAGCCCATTGTTGATGGAGGATGTGGTGGTAAGGTTACAGGCGCTGAAGATAGTGGAAAGGGAGACTGTCATATCTGTGGGAAAAAAGTGAGTGAACTTGGTGTTGAATGCTCCGAGTGTTTAAGATGGCTCCATTATCGCTGTGAAAAGATGACTGAGATAGATGTACAGAGACACGAACAGTTAATGTCTATTAAGTATACCTGCAGCCTATACCAGCAAGATTTAGTTGAGCAATTCCATTACATAACAGACAATCCAGCTAAGAGAAATTACCAAGTGAATGTTGCAAATACCACAAATCCACTGGTCAGAAATGAGAATGTCCAAATAAGCAGTGACCACATGAAGGTTACTAAAGGTCCACAAAATAAACATAGTCTTAGCCTGCAACAAGGAGTCATCTCCTGACACAGTATGCCAATGTGACGTGAAGCTGAGAGATATCATCTCCAGAGAGGAGGCTTGTGCTAGAAATCGAATGGACTTGGAAAAGAGAGAAAAACACATCACTAAAAGAGAAAGTGAGCACACAGATGAACGAGAACGACTCGCTGCCACCTATTCCCTAGTCTCACAACTTAATAGGAAGGTGGCAGATCTAGAGAAAAGCAACAGAGTTGAAGCTGTGGCTGGCTGCTTCCCTTCCTAATCTTGATGAAGAACAACATAAACACCGAACACAGTGTAGAGGGAACAAATGGGTGCCATGTTGATACAGATCTCAGAGACAAAATATCTATGTCCCTGCCAGCAACAGCCCATGCCAACTGCAGACAAGCAAATCTCCAACTAATGCAGAGAATGCATTCACTAGAAGTCCAACAATTAAAGGACAAAGTGACTGCATTAGAGAGGTCTAGTGAAGCCTGTTTGCTCAATACTGGGATATCTAACGTGACTGCTTGTGCTGCTCAGGCAAACAATCCACCTGTGACACACCACAATACTCCAATCATGGTGAACCTACACAGCAAAGTGGGACAAACTTGAACGCTGACAGCTTAATCCCACAGTATTTGTTGTCCCAGCCTCCACCTAGAATACCAAACTTAGTGTACCCGATAGTCCCACCAACAGCAATTACTAATATGGTGCCTCTGTGCTCCCATCACTCATGCAGAAGCCGAGAGAGTGGAATCCAGGTCAGCCAAAATCATCTAGGCAAAAACTTTAACCAAAAGTGCTTAAATGATAGGCACTGCCGCCGCCGGTATTAGTGATCCCTATGTCTCGGTTTCTGCTTCGCATGCAAGATATAAATCTATTAGCTCTTTGCTGCGTGTATTTCCTCAGAAGCTTTTGGGGTTTAGCTGGCTGGCTGGCCTTTGCAGGCAGTTAAAAACATTTCCATATTTATTTGATGGGCACAGCAATTACGATTAAAAAATGCTAATGATATATTTTTAAAATAAACATGAATTCCGCGGAATTAAATGTCTCGCCTGTCTCCTGTTTGTTACAGTTACCTCGACCTTTGACCTTCTGCCCTCAATGTTATCATGCTGCTTCCTAAGCTTATAGGTAAGCAGGTATCCAAGTTTAGTTACAATAGGCTTAACCAATCCTGAAATATAAGCTGAAAAGCTTTGCTAAACACAAAAACTTAACGTTGAAAAAGCAGAGTTCTGTATCAAGGTCAGTGACCTTGACCTTTGACCTTGTGACCCCAACATCTTCATGCTGCTTCCTAACATTATAGGTAACCAGGTATCCAAGTTCAGTTGCAATAGGCTTAACCAATCCTGAAATATAAGCTGAGAAGTTTTGCTAAACGCACAAACTTAATGTTGAAATGACAGAGTTCTGTATCAAGGTCAGTGACCTTGACCTTGTGACTCTAACATCATCATGCTGCTTCCTATCATTATAGGTAAACATGTACCCAAGTTTAGTTGCAATATGCTTAACCAATCCTGAAATATAAGCTGAGAAGTTTTGCTAAACGCAAAAACTTAATGTTGTCGCCGCCGCCATCGGAAAAGTGACACCTATGTCTCACATTTTCTGCTTCGCAGGCCAGACAAAAATCACCTGAGAATTTCATCTTCACATTCTACGAGCTTCTTCTTGCCCGCCGCAATGCTTTTAACAAGGCTGTCCTTCTGCTCCTCAAGCTCTGGACGTTCTTTACGTACAACAATACCCAGTAACTGTGCTTCCAAACCTACAAAAGAAGTGTGTTCATGATAACGATGTTAGTACATGCAAGTTATATAAACCAGATTCAAGTGGTTCACTTACTACATAGATAGATAAATTTTAAGTAGACCTTCATTTTGTAAGTAGGGATCTTGTAACAGAATACCAAAACATTGTGCAAGAAGATATGGTAGCAAGCATCCATGACGACAGACACACACACACACACATGCACACACATGAGGGAATGAAACCTTACTGACTGACCATGTTTGATGGGACATTCAGATGTGTATAATCATACATAACTGTTACCCGATGCCTTGTACAGCTTATATATATATATATATATATATATATATATATATATATTTATATATATATATATATATATATATATATATATATAAATATATATATATATATATATATATATATATATATAAATATATATATAAATATATATATATATATATATATATATATATATATATATATATATATATATATATATATATATATAAGGGAATAAAACCTTAGATATGGATCATGTTTGATGAGATAGTCAGATGTGTATGGATAGACAGCTATCTAGTGCCTCAGTAGAAACGCCTATACAGTACCTTGTTCCTTAACAGCAAAGTTGACAATTGTTGTCTTGGTGGAGATTTCTGGTGGATAATGAGGATTACTCAGTTTAGTTGTGATGTAGAATCTGAAGTCTGGACTGTACTCCACTTCCTTGTCACCAAGGCGGATCATGTATGCTCCACCTATTAAAGAAACACTTAACAAAGTTATATTTAATTTATACATTGTGTATTCCACATACCAAAAAATAAGTCAGATTGACATTTTGATGTGCTGATGTACAAGTAATGCACAGAAGAGTTATAAACTTATCTTTTGATAAATATGTTCATGTACATGTAACAGGCAGCAAATTTGTAATCTTATACAATTCAGTCACAAGACTTCTTCTGGTGGACATTTTGATATCCTGATCTACATGTAAATCACAGAAGGCATAATTTTATAAGAGTCAGTCACAAGATCCATTCTGGTGGACATGATCTACATGTAATAGGCGGCAAAGTCGTAATCTTATAAGAGTCAGTCACAAGATCACTTCGGGTGGACATTTTGATAAATATGTTGATCTACATGTAATAGGCGGCAAAGTCGTAATCTTATAAGAGTCAGTCACAAGATCACTTCGGGTGGACATTTTGATAAATATGTTGATCTACATGTAATAGGCGGCAAAGTCGTAATCTTATAAGTCAGTCACAAGATCACTTCGGGTGGACATTTTGATAAATATGTTGATCTACATGTCATATGTGGCAAAGTCGTAATCTTATAAGAGTCAGTCACAAGATCACTTCTGGTGGACATTTTGATAAATATGTTGATCTACACATAATAGGTGGCAAAGTCGTAATCTTATAAGTCACTCACAAGATCACTTCTGGTGGACATCTTGATAAATATGTTGATCTACACGTAATAGGTGGCAAAGTCATAATCTTATAAGAGTCACTCACAAGATCACTTCTGGTGGGCATTTTGATAAATATGTTGATCTACATGTAATAGGCGGCAAAGTCGTAATCTTATAAGAGTCACTCACAAGATCACTTCTGGTGGACATTTTGATAAATATGTTGATCTACATGTAATAGGCGGCAAAGTCGTAATCTTATAAGTCACTCACAAGATCACTTCTGGTGGACATCTTGATAAATATGTTGATCTACACGTAATAGGTGGCAAAGTCATAATCTTATAAGAGTCACTCACAAGATCACTTCTGGTGGGCATTTTGATAAATATGTTGATCTACATGTAATAGGCGGCAAAGTCGTAATCTTATAAGAGTCACTCACAAGATCACTTCTGGTGGACATTTTGATAAATATGTTGATCTACATGTAATAGGCGGCAAAGTCGTAATCTTATAAGAGTCACTCACAAGATCACTTCTGGTGGACATTTTGATAAATATGTTGATCTACATGTCATATGCGGCAACGTCGTAATCTTATAAGAGTCACTCAGAATATCACTTCTGGTGGACATTTTGATAAATATGTTGATGTAGACGTAATAGGAAGCAAAGTCGTAATCTTGTAAGAGTCAGTCACAAGATCACTTCTGGTGGACATTTTGATAAATATGTTGACCTACATGTAATAGGCAGCAAAGTCGTAATCTTGTAAGGGTCACTAACAAGTTCACTTCTGGTGGACATTTTGATAAATATGTTGATCTACATGTCATACGCGGCAAAGTCGTAATCTTATAAGAGTCACTCACAAGATCACTTCTGCTGGACATTTTGATAAATATGTTGATGTAGATGTAATAGGCGGCAAAGTCGTAATCTTATAAGAGTCAGTCACAAGATCACTTCTGCTGGACATTTTGATAAATATGTTGATGTACATGTAATAGGCGGCAAAGTCGTAATCTTATAAGAGTCAGTCACAAGATCACTTCTGCTGGACATTTTGATAAATATGTTGATGTAGATGTAATAGGTGGCAAAGTAGTAATCTTATAAGAGTCAGTCACAAGATCACTTCTGGTGGACATTTTGACAAATAAGTTGATGTAGATATAATAGGCAGCAAAGTCGTAATCTTGTAAGTCAGTCACAAGATCACTTCTGGTGGACATTTTGACAAATATGTTGATGTAGATATAATAGACAGCAAAGTCGTAATCTTGTAAGTCAGTCACAAGACCACTTCTGGTGGACATTTTGATAAATATGTTGATGTACATGTAATAGGCAGCAAAGTCGTAATCTTGTAAGAGTCACTCACAAGATCACTTCTGGTGGACATTTTGATAAATATGTTGATGTACATGTAATAGGCAGCAAAGTCGTAATCTTATAAGAGTCAGTCACAAGATCACTTCTGGTGGACATTTTGATAAATGTGTTTATTTATTTAATATGGTGATGGTTAATGTCTCTTAATTGTGGTTCTTTCAGAGTTTTTGAAATTGCAGCAATTATTCTTTATTCCAATGTTTAGCAATACTTTCATCAAGTATTAGAGAACTTGCTAGTCATTTAGAGCAGTTTTTTTCCTAACCTTCCTCGGGGGGGGGGGGGGGGAGCGCATTTGCCTTTTGATCAATCTCGCTTCATCGGTCGATTATCCAATGCAAAATTCTATTCCTAGTTGTGTTTTCAGACACAATTTCAGATGTTTTAAATCTCTTGAAAATTCAGAGCCTAGTCTGTTCGAGGGTGTGCTGGTTTTCATGACCTTGCCTGCCTCTCACCAAATTTACTTTCAAATTCTGGTTTTTATCAAGAGTGTTAGGGAGGTAAGTATGTTCTCATGATGTGAAATAAGAAAATTTACCAAATTTCTTTTTCACGAGTGAGATGACATACTTACCTCCCTAACAGGATCCCGGCCTCTCCACCCCACAGAGTCCTGGTCCTTTGGTTATTTGAATAGTTGCTTCTATGTCAGCCAATATTTAGTAACGGAAGTACCAGTATGTGCATGCGCAGTAGGTGGGGTCTGTTATGTGCATGCCTGTGTACATCCCCTGCCCATTAGGGGCACCTAACCGTTTATAATTCTGAATATTATTGAGCTTAGAGCCGATATACTAGTATATCAAGAGTGTTAGGGAGGTAAGTATGTCATCTCACTCGTGAAAAAGAATCAATGATTAGATTACCACTATGATCAGCTTAATGGTCAGACACGGCAGAGAAAACCAGTTTATGCACCAACCTTCACAAGACAATGAAATCACATATTTTTCGTATTTCTTAAGTCGAAAGGGGGCATAACTCCATAAAAAATTGACGCATATGCCTGAAACTGGAACTTTGTCTGCAACTTCTCATAATAAAGCAATGCAGCAATTCTCAGTATAATATCTTGAAAGACTGCGGGAAAAAATGTGCGGAAAACTAATATTTTTCATATTTCATAAGTCGAAAGGGGACATAACTCCATGAAAAATTGAAGAAAATGTCTGAAACTCGAACTTGCACTGTAACTCTTTAGACTAAAGTGATGCACCGATCTTCTCTTAAATATCTTGAAGGAGTGCGAAAAAAGTGCGGAAAGCTAATATATTTTGTATTTCTTAAGTCGAAAGGGGGCATAACTCCATCAAAAATTTACGCATATGCCTGAAACTTGAACTTGGTCTGTAACTTCTCATATCAAAGCAATATACCAATTCTCAGTTGAATACCTTGAAGGACTGCGAAAAGGGGCGGAAAACCAACTGCGACAGACGGACAGACGGAGTGCAAACCTATAGTCCCCCAGTTTTTACCGGTAGGGGACTAATAACCACTATGATCAGCTTAATGTCCAGGCACGGCAGAGAAACTGAGTTTATGTACCAATCCTCACCACACAATGCAATCAATGATTAGATAACCACTAGGACCAGCTTAATGTCCCTGCATGGCAGAAAAACTGAGCTTATGTACCAACCTTCACCACACAATGGAATCAATGATTAAATAACCTCTATGATCAGCTTAATGTCCCGGCATGGCAGAGAAAACCAGTTTAAGCACCAATCTTCACAAGACAATGAAATCAATTATTAGATTACCGCTAGGATCAGCTTAATGTCCAGGCACGGCAGAGAAACTGAGTTTATGTACCAATCTTCACCACACAAAGCAATCAATGATTAGATAACCACTAGGACCAGCTTAATGTCCCTGCATGGCAGAAAAACTGAATTTATGTACCAATCTTCACCACACAATGCAATCAATGATAAGATAAGCACTATGATCAGCTTAATGTCCCAGCACAGCAGAGAAACTGAGTTTATGTACCAATTGTCAACACACAATGCAATCAATGATTAGATAACCTCTATGATCAGCTTAATGTCCAGGCGCGGCAGAGAAACTGAGTTTATGTACCAATCTTCACCACACAATGCAAGCAATGATTAGATAACTGCTAGGACCAGCGTAATGTCCCTGCATGGCAGACAAACCGAGGTTATGCACCAATCTTCACCACATAATGCAATCAATGATAAGATTACCACTATGATCGGCTTAATGGTCAGGCACGGCAGAGAAAACCAGTTTATGCACCAACCTTCACAAGACAATGAAATCACATATTTTTCGTATTTCTTAAGTCGAAATGGGGCATAACTCCATAAAAAATTGACGCATATGCCTGAAACTTGAACTTGGTCTGTAACTTCTCATATCAAAGCAATATACCGATTCTCAGGTGAATACCTTGAAGGACTGCGAAAACATGCGGAAAACCAACTGCGACAGATGGACAGATGGACAGACAGACGGACAGACGGAGTGCAAACCTAGTGTCGCCCAGTTTTTACCGGTAGGGGACTAATAACCACTATGATCAGCTTAATGTCCAGGCACGGCAGAGAAACTGAGTTTATGTACCAATCTTCACCACACAATGCAATCAATGATTAGATAACTACTAGGACCAGCTTAATGTCCCTGCATGGCAAAAAAACTGAGTTTATGTACCAACCTTCACCACACAATGGAATCAGTGATTAGATAACCTCTATGATCAACTTAATGGTCAGGCAGGGCAAAGAAAATGAGTTTATGTACCAATCTTCACCACATAATGCAATCAATGATAAGATAATCACTATGATCAGCTTAATGTCCCTGCATGGCAGACAAACTGAAGTTATGTACCAATCTTCACCACACAATGCAATCAATGATTAAATAACCTCTATGATCAGCTTAATGTCCAGGCACGGCAGAGAAACTGAGTTTATGTACCAATCTTCACCACACAATGCAATCAATGATTAGATAACTGCTAGGACCAGCTTAATGTCCCTGCATGGCAGACAAATGAGGTTATGTACCAGTCTTCAGCACACAATGCAATCAATGATTAAATAACCTCTATGATCAGCTTAATGTCCAGGCGTGGCAGAGAAACTGAGTTTATGTACCAATCTTCACCACACAATGCAATCAATGATTAGATAACTGCTAGGACCAGTTTAATGTCCCTGCATGGCAGACAAACTGAGGTTATGTACCAATCTTCACCACACAATGCAATCAATAATTAAATAACCTCTATTATCAGCTTAATGTCCAGGCGCGGCAGAGAAACTGAGTTTATGTACCAATCTTCACCACACAATGCAATCAATGATTAGATAACTGCTAGGACCAGCTTAATGTCCCTGCATGGCAGACAAATGAGGTTATGTACCAATCTTCACCACACAATGCAATCAATGATTAAATAACCTCTATGATCAGCTTAATGTCCCTGCATGGCAGAAAAACTGAATTTATGTACCAATCTTCACCACACAATGCAAAAATGATAAGATAAGCACTATGATCAGCTTAATGTCCCAGCACAGCAGAGAAACTGAGTTTATGTACCAATTGTCAACACACAATGCAATCAATGATTAGATTATCACTATGATCAAGTTAATGTCCCTGCATGGCAAACAAACTGAGTTTATGTACCAATCTTCACCACACAATGCAATCAATGATTAAATAACCTCTATGATCAGCTTAATGTCCAGGCGCGGCAGAGAAACTGAGTTTATGTACCAATCTTCACCACACAATGCAAGCAATGATTAGATAACTGCTAGGACCAGCGTAATGTCCTGCATGGCAGACAAACCGAGGTTATGTACCAATCTTCACCACATAATGCAATTAATGATAAGATTACCACTATGATCGGCTTAATGGTCAGGCACGGCAGAGAAAACCAGTTTATGCACCAACCTTCACAAGACAATGAAATCACATATTTTTCGTATTTCTTAAGTCGAAAGGGGGCATAACTCCATAAAAAATTGACGCATATGCCTGAAACTTGAACTTGGTCTGTAACTTCTCATATCAAAGCAATATACCGATTCTCAGGTGAATACCTTGAAGGACTGCGAAAACATGCGGAAAACCAACTGCGACAGATGGACAGATGGACAGACAGACGGACAGACGGAGTGCAAACCTAGTGTCGCCCAGTTTTTACCGGTAGGGGACTAATAACCACTATGATCAGCTTAATGTCCAGGCACGGCAGAGAAACTGAGTTTATGTACCAATCTTCACCACACAATGCAATCAATGATTAGATAACTACTAGGACCAGCTTAATGTCCCTGCATGGCAAAAAAACTGAGTTTATGTACCAACCTTCACCACACAATGGAATCAGTGATTAGATAACCTCTATGATCAACTTAATGTCCAGGCGCGGCAGAAAAACTGAGTTTATGTACCAATCTTCACCACACAATGCAATCAATGATTAAATAACCTCTATGATCAGCTTAATGTCCAGGCGCGGCAGAGAAACTGAGTTTATGTACCAATCTTCACCACACAATGCAATCAATGATAAGATAACAATCCTCAAAATTTCAAATATTTGCGAGACCCATTTTTGGGTCCCGTGTTTTCAGGTCTGCGTAACCAATTGTTCGGTTGCGCAAAATCAGTTTGCGTAACCAATTGGTTGAGTAAATTGGTTACGCCATTTTTTTATCCAAACCTGCTTTATCTGAACATATTTCATCTGTATATTAAGTTAATAATGAATTTAAAGTGCATGTTGCTGAATTATCATTAGCATATTGATTAGGCCTACAGCATGGACTTATCCACCAATTACCTAATTTACAGATAAAATATGTTTAGTTACTCAAATATTGACCTCATAATCAATTACACCACATATAGGTTGATGTCACCAGTCACTATTATAATTGACAGAGTACTAACTCTCATAGTAGTCTGTCAGTAAGTATTAATTGTGTGTCTTTGCAATTTAATAAACATTATGTTGATTGTTTTGAGGGGAAGTTTGTTTCAAAGTATTCACCAAGTTAGCTGTATAGTTACCATGAAATTGAGATTCTGGGACAAAGCTTGGAGCATAGCTTAGCTAGAGATGGGTGGGGAATAACTAAAAGTGGATTCATCCATTGTGATATAAGTACGGTAATATTTCTCAAGTAAATTTGTCAAAAAGCAGATTGAGTTTTTGTTTTATGTTCATTCTTTCGTTCCATTTCCAGACCAAGAAGAATATTTTGGAAAATTTACCCCTGAAATTACAAGCTCGATAACCGAGCCAGTCATTCAGTATTAAGTCTCCTAAAACAATACTCATTTGGTCTGCAAATGTACATTTTCCCTGCCAAAATATCAGTATTTGTATGACAACACTCATTGGTAACATCTTTCCAGCTTGCAACAAATTCAGGGTTCATACGCATTGGGCACAATAAAATTCCATACTTTTTCCAAACATACATTGTATATTTCAAAATTCCAGACCCACTATAATAATTAGTGACTAATGACCCAATATTTATAAATATCTTAACACCCTCATCCCACAAACCCCACTACAAAAACAAAGAATTGAATATCTTACATTGTTGTGGTTTACCTAGTTGAGCAACCCTATCCAGCCCACCCACCACCACCTTGAAAGCAATGGCTTCCAGTCATATTATTTTCAAAATATTTAAAAGAATATGCTTTAATTTGTAAAGAATTCCACATGTATCAAAGAACTACCGTTTTAATTGAGCCAAAAACAACAGGGGTTGAAATGTTTATAAAATTGTACCTGTGATGGGTAGATTTTTTTGTAACTGTTACCAAATATTTGTACTTGTACAAGCAGCGTACATTTCTAATATAAAACAATAACCTGCAAGTCCACCACAATAAAAAGCATAACCAGCTCTAAGGCATTTAGTAGATAGCTTGAGCCTTCTGAACTTGTACGCTTTAAACTGACAATTTAGTGCAAATGCGATTTACTTGAAAATAAGAGTTACTACGCACCGGTTTTCCTGACATATAGTCCTGTTTTCTCGGTCGCTCCAAAGCAATGAACCACTTAAATATCGGGTGGTATTACTGTCAGAACCTTCCAATAATAATATATTGGGTCATATAACTCGTCAAAATGGGTGCTAACATATTGCTTTACTGCGTTTAAAAGCGGCACGACTAGATTTTTCGTTCGCCATTAGCCATCAATATTAATCGCGAGAGTCGCACAGAGATTGGTTGAAATAAATCATGTGATTAATTCGTTATGAATGACAACGAGGCACGCGATCAAAATTTTACTACGATAGTAATTTTCATTCATGCCTATTGAAATCGGATATCCCGCGAGCCAATCAGAAACTACGAGTACGCATTATCGATTGTTATTAACTATGACTGCGCAGTCACGCGAGACATTTCTCATTACCGATGTATTAGCAGACCCCCCTCTAGGCTCATTCGTCACATAATTTTTATTGTTGAAATTAGTAACCGGGATCGTGGCGTTCTGTAAGAATGGAATGTTTACGTTTTTGAAAGCATTTATTTACGAGAATCCAGTTGGATTCCTGTATTTTTCAATTTCGGGAATATTACGAGAATCCCGTCGAATTTCGAGGCCTGAATTATTGTATGTCATGGACAAATACACACTGACACAGTAGCTAGGATCTATGAATGTAACAGTTTAATTCAACAGATAAATTCTTAAACAGCTGTCTCTACAAGCCAACTGAAACTCAAGGAGAATATACTGTGAGACTCACTCAACAATGCATGTCTTCCTATGTTATATCGGGATCCAATCGCGTATATAAAATAATACATCGGGAACATGCCAGTCCACAGTTGCATGCATGCAACGGTTTATAATTGAACAGTCCGTTGTTGATGCATAACGTGTAACGAGACTAGTTCCCGGCCTATGTAGTAATACTAGCGGAAATACAACGCAAGTTTGTCTCTGACACATGTACGCTGTCGCTTATTTATAGAATTTGACAGACAGATGTTATCGATCTTTTAGATGTTTGAAAATGCTAAATTCTATTGTAAATAGCATGCTTCATATCAAAAAGTTGTTTAAACCTTTCTGTTTTCCACGATCAGAGATAACTACCATTCTAGGCTTTGTCACTTACACGACCATTTTTTCGTTCACAGTAATTTTACTTCACGTAACCGACACGCGAACGAAACGATTGTTCACGCCAAATTTTGAGGGCTGGATAAGAACTATGATCAGCTTAATGTCCCAGCATGGTAGAGAAACTGAGTTTATGTACCAATTGTCACCACACAATGCAATCAATGATTAAATAACCTCTATGATCAACTTAATGTCCAGGCGCGGCAGAGAAACTGAGTTTAAGTACCAATCTTCACCACACAATGCAATCAATGATTAGATAACCGCTAGGACCAGCTTAATGTCCCTGCATGGCAGACAAACTGAGTTTATGTACCAATCTTCACCACACAATGCAATCAATGATTAGATTACCGCTAGGATCAGCTTAATGTCCAGGCATGCCCCAGAAACTGAGTTTATGTACCAATCTTCACCACACAATGCAATCAATGATAAGATCACCACTATGATCAGCTTAATGTCCCGGCACGGCAGAGAAACTGAGTTTATGTACCAATCTTCAACACACAATCCAATCAATGATTAGATAACCACTAGGACCAGCTTAATGTCCCTGCACGGCAGAGAAAACCAGTTCACGCACCAATCTTCACAAGACAATGAAATCAATTATTAGATTACCACTAGGATCAGCTTAATGTTCAGGCATGGCAGAAAAACTGAGTTTATGTACCAATCTTCACAACACAATGGAATCAATGATTAAATAACCTCTATGATCAGCTTAATGTCCCGGCACAGCAGAGAAACTGAGTTTATATACCAATCTTCACCACGCAATGGAATCAATGATTAAATAACCTCTATGATCAGCTTAATGTCCAGGCGCGGCAGAAAAACTGAGTTTATGTACCAATCTTCACAACACAATGGAATCAATGATTAAATAACCTCTATGATCAGCTTAATGTCCAGGCGCGGCAGAGAAACTGAGTTTATGTACCAATCTTCACCACACAATGCAATCAATGATAAGATAACAATCCTCAAAATTTCAAATATTTGCGAGACCCATTTTTGGGTCCCGTGTTTTCAGGTCTGCGTAACCAATTGTTCGGTTGCGCAAAATCAGTTTGCGTAACCAATTGGTTGAGTAAATTGGTTACGCCATTTTTTTATCCAAACCTGCTTTATCTGAACATATTTCATCTGTATATTAAGTTAATAATGAATTTAAAGTGCATGTTGCTGAATTATCATTAGCATATTGATTAGGCCTACAGCATGGACTTATCCACCAATTACCTAATTTACAGATAAAATATGTTTAGTTACTCAAATATTGACCTCATAATCAATTACACCACATATAGGTTGATGTCACCAGTCACTATTATAATTGACAGAGTACTAACTCTCATAGTAGTCTGTCAGTAAGTATTAATTGTGTGTCTTTGCAATTTAATAAACATTATGTTGATTGTTTTGAGGGGAAGTTTGTTTCAAAGTATTCACCAAGTTAGCTGTATAGTTACCATGAAATTGAGATTCTGGGACAAAGCTTGGAGCATAGCTTAGCTAGAGATGGGTGGGGAATAACTAAAAGTGGATTCATCCATTGTGATATAAGTACTGTAATATTTCTCAAGTAAATTTGTCAAAAAGCAGATTGAGTTTTTGTTTTATGTTCATTCTTTCGTTCCATTTCCAGACCAAGAAGAATATTTTGGAAAATTTACCCCTGAAATTACAAGCTCGATAACCGAGCCAGTCATTCAGTATTAAGTCTCCTAAAACAATACTCATTTGGTCTGCAAATGTACATTTTCCCTGCCAAAATATCAGTATTTGTATGACAACACTCATTGGTAACATCTTTCCAGCTTGCAACAAATTCAGGGTTCATACGCATTGGGCACAATAAAATTCCATACTTTTTCCAAACATACATTGTATATTTCAAAATTCCAGACCCACTATAATAATTAGTGACTAATGACCCAATATTTATAAATATCTTAACACCCTCATCCCACAAACCCCACTACAAAAACAAAGAATTGAATATCTTACATTGTTGTGGTTTACCTAGTTGAGCAACCCTATCCAGCCCACCCACCACCACCTTGAAAGCAATGGCTTCCAGTCATATTATTTTCAAAATATTTAAAAGAATATGCTTTAATTTGTAAAGAATTCCACATGTATCAAAGAACTACCGTTTTAATTGAGCCAAAAACAACAGGGGTTGAAATGTTTATAAAATTGTACCTGTGATGGGTAGATTTTTTTGTAACTGTTACCAAATATTTGTACTTGTACAAGCAGCGTACATTTCTAATATAAAACAATAACCTGCAAGTCCACCACAATAAAAAGCATAACCAGCTCTAAGGCATTTAGTAGATAGCTTGAGCCTTCTGAACTTGTACGCTTTAAACTGACAATTTAGTGCAAATGCGATTTACTTGAAAATAAGAGTTACTACGCACCGGTTTTCCTGACATATAGTCCTGTTTTCTCGGTCGCTCCAAAGCAATGAACCACTTAAATATCGGGTGGTATTACTGTCAGAACCTTCCAATAATAATATATTGGGTCATATAACTCGTCAAAATGGGTGCTAACATATTGCTTTACTGCGTTTAAAAGCGGCACGACTAGATTTTTCGTTCGCCATTAGCCATCAATATTAATCGCGAGAGTCGCACAGAGATTGGTTGAAATAAATCATGTGATTAATTCGTTATGAATGACAACGAGGCACGTGATCAAAATTTTACTACGATAGTAATTTTCATTCATGCCTATTGAAATCGGATATCCCGCGAGCCAATCAGAAACTACGAGTACGCATTATCGATTGTTATTAACTATGACTGCGCAGTCACGCGAGACATTTCTCATTACCGATGTATTAGCAGACCCCCCTCTAGGCTCATTCGTCACATAATTTTTATTGTTGAAATTAGTAACCGGGATCGTGGCGTTCTGTAAGAATGGAATGTTTACGTTTTTGAAAGCATTTATTTACGAGAATCCAGTTGGATTCCTGTATTTTTCAATTTCGGGAATATTACGAGAATCCCGTCGAATTTCGAGGCCTGAATTATTGTATGTCATGGACAAATACACACTGACACAGTAGCTAGGATCTATGAATGTAACAGTTTAATTCAACAGATAAATTCTTAAACAGCTGTCTCTACAAGCCAACTGAAACTCAAGGAGAATATACTGTGAGACTCACTCAACAATGCATGTCTTCCTATGTTATATCGGGATCCAATCGCGTATATAAAATAATACATCGGGAACATGCCAGTCCACAGTTGCATGCATGCAACGGTTTATAATTGAACAGTCCGTTGTTGATGCATAACGTGTAACGAGACTAGTTCCCGGCCTATGTAGTAATACTAGCGGAAATACAACGCAAGTTTGTCTCTGACACATGTACGCTGTCGCTTATTTATAGAATTTGACAGACAGATGTTATCGATCTTTTAGATGTTTGAAAATGCTAAATTCTATTGTAAATAGCATGCTTCATATCAAAAAGTTGTTTAAACCTTTCTGTTTTCCACGATCAGAGATAACTACCATTCTAGGCTTTGTCACTTACACGACCATTTTTTCGTTCACAGTAATTTTACTTCACGTAACCGACACGCGAACGAAACGATTGTTCACGCCAAATTTTGAGGGCTGGATAAGAACTATGATCAGCTTAATGTCCCAGCATGGTAGAGAAACTGAGTTTATGTACCAATTGTCACCACACAATGCAATCAATGATTAAATAACCTCTATGATCAACTTAATGTCCAGGCGCGGCAGAGAAACTGAGTTTAAGTACCAATCTTCACCACACAATGCAATCAATGATTAGATAACCGCTAGGACCAGCTTAATGTCCCTGCATGGCAGACAAACTGAGTTTATGTACCAATCTTCACCACACAATGCAATCAATGATTAGATTACCGCTAGGATCAGCTTAATGTCCAGGCATGCCCCAGAAACTGAGTTTATGTACCAATCTTCACCACACAATGCAATCAATGATAAGATCACCACTATGATCAGCTTAATGTCCCGGCACGGCAGAGAAACTGAGTTTATGTACCAATCTTCAACACACAATCCAATCAATGATTAGATAACCACTAGGACCAGCTTAATGTCCCTGCACGGCAGAGAAAACCAGTTCACGCACCAATCTTCACAAGACAATGAAATCAATTATTAGATTACCACTAGGATCAGCTTAATGTTCAGGCATGGCAGAAAAACTGAGTTTATGTACCAATCTTCACAACACAATGGAATCAATGATTAAATAACCTCTATGATCAGCTTAATGTCCCGGCACAGCAGAGAAACTGAGTTTATATACCAATCTTCACCACGCAATGGAATCAATGATTAAATAACCTCTATGATCAGCTTAATGTCCAGGCGCGGCAGAAAAACTGAGTTTATGTACCAATCTTCACAACACAATGGAATCAATGATTAAATAACCTCTATGATCAGCTTAATGTCCAGGCGCGGCAGAGAAACTGAGTTTATGTACCAATCTTCACCACACAATGCAATCAATGATAAGATAACAATCCTCAAAATTTCAAATATTTGCGAGACCCATTTTTGGGTCCCGTGTTTTCAGGTCTGCGTAACCAATTGTTCGGTTGCGCAAAATCAGTTTGCGTAACCAATTGGTTGAGTAAATTGGTTACGCCATTTTTTTATCCAAACCTGCTTTATCTGAACATATTTCATCTGTATATTAAGTTAATAATGAATTTAAAGTGCATGTTGCTGAATTATCATTAGCATATTGATTAGGCCTACAGCATGGACTTATCCACCAATTACCTAATTTACAGATAAAATATGTTTAGTTACTCAAATATTGACCTCATAATCAATTACACCACATATAGGTTGATGTCACCAGTCACTATTATAATTGACAGAGTACTAACTCTCA
The DNA here is from genome assembly GCA_034401795.1 of Chaetoderma sp. LZ-2023a. NCBI lineage: Eukaryota > Metazoa > Mollusca > Caudofoveata > Chaetodermatida > Chaetodermatidae > Chaetoderma > Chaetoderma sp. LZ-2023a. The sequence continues at coordinate 938,938 of CM067368.1, forward strand.
TAGTAGTCTGTCAGTAAGTATTAATTGTGTGTCTTTGCAATTTAATAAACATTATGTTGATTGTTTTGAGGGGAAGTTTGTTTCAAAGTATTCACCAAGTTAGCTGTATAGTTACCATGAAATTGAGATTCTGGGACAAAGCTTGGAGCATAGCTTAGCTAGAGATGGGTGGGGAATAACTAAAAGTGGATTCATCCATTGTGATATAAGTACTGTAATATTTCTCAAGTAAATTTGTCAAAAAGCAGATTGAGTTTTTGTTTTATGTTCATTCTTTCGTTCCATTTCCAGACCAAGAAGAATATTTTGGAAAATTTACCCCTGAAATTACAAGCTCGATAACCGAGCCAGTCATTCAGTATTAAGTCTCCTAAAACAATACTCATTTGGTCTGCAAATGTACATTTTCCCTGCCAAAATATCAGTATTTGTATGACAACACTCATTGGTAACATCTTTCCAGCTTGCAACAAATTCAGGGTTCATACGCATTGGGCACAATAAAATTCCATACTTTTTCCAAACATACATTGTATATTTCAAAATTCCAGATCCACTATAATAATTAGTGACTAATGACCCAATATTTATAAATATCTTAACACCCTCATCCCACAAACCCCACTACAAAAACAAAGAATTGAATATCTTACATTGTTGTGGTTTACCTAGTTGAGCAACCCTATCCAGCCCACCCACCACCACCTTGAAAGCAATGGCTTCCAGTCATATTATTTTCAAAATATTTAAAAGAATATGCTTTAATTTGTAAAGAATTCCACATGTATCAAAGAACTACCGTTTCAATTGAGCCAAAAACAACAGGGGTTGAAATGTTTATAAAATTGTACCTGTGATGGGTAGATTTTTTTGTAACTGTTACCAAATATTTGTACTTGTACAAGCAGCGTACATTTCTAATATAAAACAATAACCTGCAAGTCCACCACAATAAAAAGCATAACCAGCTCTAAGGCATTTAGTAGATAGCTTGAGCCTTCTGAACTTGTACGCTTTAAACTGACAATTTAGTGCAAATGCGATTTACTTGAAAATAAGAGTTACTACGCACCGGTTTTCCTGACATATAGTCCTGTTTTCTCGGTCGCTCCAAAGCAATGAACCACTTAAATATCGGGTGGTATTACTGTCAGAACCTTCCAATAATAATATATTGGGTCATATAACTCGTCAAAATGGGTGCTAACATATTGCTTTACTACGTTTAAAAGCGGCACGACTAGATTTTTCGTTCGCCATTAGCCATCAATATTAATCGCGAGAGTCGCACAGAGATTGGTTGAAATAAATCATGTGATTAATTCGTTATGAATGACAACGAGGCACGTGATCAAAATTTTACTACGATAGTAATTTTCATTCATGCCTATTGAAATCGGATATCCCGCGAGCCAATCAGAAACTACGAGTACGCATTATCGATTGTTATTAACTATGACTGCGCAGTCACGCGAGACATTTCTCATTACCGATGTATTAGCAGACCCCCCTCTAGGCTCATTCGTCACATAATTTTTATTGTTGAAATTAGTAACCGGGATCGTGGCGTTCTGTAAGAATGGAATGTTTACGTTTTTGAAAGCATTTATTTACGAGAATCCAGTTGGATTCCTGTATTTTTCAATTTCGGGAATATTACGAGAATCCCGTCGAATTTCGAGGCCTGAATTATTGTATGTCATGGACAAATACACACTGACACAGTAGCTAGGATCTATGAATGTAACAGTTTAATTCAACAGATAAATTCTTAAACAGCTGTCTCTACAAGCCAACTGAAACTCAAGGAGAATATACTGTGAGACTCACTCAACAATGCATGTCTTCCTATGTTATATCGGGATCCAATCGCGTATATAAAATAATACATCGGGAACATGCCAGTCCACAGTTGCATGCATGCAACGGTTTATAATTGAACAGTCCGTTGTTGATGCATAACGTGTAACGAGACTAGTTCCCGGCCTATGTAGTAATACTAGCGGAAATACAACGCAAGTTTGTCTCTGACACATGTACGCTGTCGCTTATTTATAGAATTTGACAGACAGATGTTATCGATCTTTTAGATGTTTGAAAATGCTAAATTCTATTGTAAATAGCATGCTTCATATCAAAAAGTTGTTTAAACCTTTCTGTTTTCCACGATCAGAGATAACTACCATTCTAGGCTTTGTCACTTACACGACCATTTTTTCGTTCACAGTAATTTTACTTCACGTAACCGACACGCGAACGAAACGATTGTTCACGCCAAATTTTGAGGGCTGGATAAGAACTATGATCAGCTTAATGTCCCAGCATGGTAGAGAAACTGAGTTTATGTACCAATTGTCACCACACAATGCAATCAATGATTAAATAACCTCTATGATCAACTTAATGTCCAGGCGCGGCAGAGAAACTGAGTTTAAGTACCAATCTTCACCACACAATGCAATCAATGATTAGATAACCGCTAGGACCAGCTTAATGTCCCTGCATGGCAGACAAACTGAGTTTATGTACCAATCTTCACCACACAATGCAATCAATGATTAGATTACCGCTAGGATCAGCTTAATGTCCAGGCATGCCCCAGAAACTGAGTTTATGTACCAATCTTCACCACACAATGCAATCAATGATAAGATCACCACTATGATCAGCTTAATGTCCCGGCACGGCAGAGAAACTGAGTTTATGTACCAATCTTCAACACACAATCCAATCAATGATTAGATAACCACTAGGACCAGCTTAATGTCCCTGCACGGCAGAGAAAACCAGTTCACGCACCAATCTTCACAAGACAATGAAATCAATTATTAGATTACCACTAGGATCAGCTTAATGTTCAGGCATGGCAGAAAAACTGAGTTTATGTACCAATCTTCACAACACAATGGAATCAATGATTAAATAACCTCTATGATCAGCTTAATGTCCCGGCACAGCAGAGAAACTGAGTTTATATACCAATCTTCACCACGCAATGGAATCAATGATTAAATAACCTCTATGATCAGCTTAATGTCCAGGCGCGGCAGAAAAACTGAGTTTATGTACCAATCTTCACAACACAATGGAATCAATGATTAAATAACCTCTATGATCAGCTTAATGTCCAGGCGCGGCAGAGAAACTGAGTTTATGTACCAATCTTCACCACACAATGCAATCAATGATAAGATAACAATCCTCAAAATTTCAAATATTTGCGAGACCCATTTTTGGGTCCCGTGTTTTCAGGTCTGCGTAACCAATTGTTCGGTTGCGCAAAATCAGTTTGCGTAACCAATTGGTTGAGTAAATTGGTTACGCCATTTTTTTATCCAAACCTGCTTTATCTGAACATATTTCATCTGTATATTAAGTTAATAATGAATTTAAAGTGCATGTTGCTGAATTATCATTAGCATATTGATTAGGCCTACAGCATGGACTTATCCACCAATTACCTAATTTACAGATAAAATATGTTTAGTTACTCAAATATTGACCTCATAATCAATTACACCACATATAGGTTGATGTCACCAGTCACTATTATAATTGACAGAGTACTAACTCTCATAGTAGTCTGTCAGTAAGTATTAATTGTGTGTCTTTGCAATTTAATAAACATTATGTTGATTGTTTTGAGGGGAAGTTTGTTTCAAAGTATTCACCAAGTTAGCTGTATAGTTACCATGAAATTGAGATTCTGGGACAAAGCTTGGAGCATAGCTTAGCTAGAGATGGGTGGGGAATAACTAAAAGTGGATTCATCCATTGTGATATAAGTACTGTAATATTTCTCAAGTAAATTTGTCAAAAAGCAGATTGAGTTTTTGTTTTATGTTCATTCTTTCGTTCCATTTCCAGACCAAGAAGAATATTTTGGAAAATTTACCCCTGAAATTACAAGCTCGATAACCGAGCCAGTCATTCAGTATTAAGTCTCCTAAAACAATACTCATTTGGTCTGCAAATGTACATTTTCCCTGCCAAAATATCAGTATTTGTATGACAACACTCATTGGTAACATCTTTCCAGCTTGCAACAAATTCAGGGTTCATACGCATTGGGCACAATAAAATTCCATACTTTTTCCAAACATACATTGTATATTTCAAAATTCCAGACCCACTATAATAATTAGTGACTAATGACCCAATATTTATAAATATCTTAACACCCTCATCCCACAAACCCCACTACAAAAACAAAGAATTGAATATCTTACATTGTTGTGGTTTACCTAGTTGAGCAACCCTATCCAGCCCACCCACCACCACCTTGAAAGCAATGGCTTCCAGTCATATTATTTTCAAAATATTTAAAAGAATATGCTTTAATTTGTAAAGAATTCCACATGTATCAAAGAACTACCGTTTCAATTGAGCCAAAAACAACAGGGGTTGAAATGTTTATAAAATTGTACCTGTGATGGGTAGATTTTTTTGTAACTGTTACCAAATATTTGTACTTGTACAAGCAGCGTACATTTCTAATATAAAACAATAACCTGCAAGTCCACCACAATAAAAAGCATAACCAGCTCTAAGGCATTTAGTAGATAGCTTGAGCCTTCTGAACTTGTACGCTTTAAACTGACAATTTAGTGCAAATGCGATTTACTTGAAAATAAGAGTTACTACGCACCGGTTTTCCTGACATATAGTCCTGTTTTCTCGGTCGCTCCAAAGCAATGAACCACTTAAATATCGGGTGGTATTACTGTCAGAACCTTCCAATAATAATATATTGGGTCATATAACTCGTCAAAATGGGTGCTAACATATTGCTTTACTACGTTTAAAAGCGGCACGACTAGATTTTTCGTTCGCCATTAGCCATCAATATTAATCGCGAGAGTCGCACAGAGATTGGTTGAAATAAATCATGTGATTAATTCGTTATGAATGACAACGAGGCACGTGATCAAAATTTTACTACGATAGTAATTTTCATTCATGCCTATTGAAATCGGATATCCCGCGAGCCAATCAGAAACTACGAGTACGCATTATCGATTGTTATTAACTATGACTGCGCAGTCACGCGAGACATTTCTCATTACCGATGTATTAGCAGACCCCCCTCTAGGCTCATTCGTCACATAATTTTTATTGTTGAAATTAGTAACCGGGATCGTGGCGTTCTGTAAGAATGGAATGTTTACGTTTTTGAAAGCATTTATTTACGAGAATCCAGTTGGATTCCTGTATTTTTCAATTTCGGGAATATTACGAGAATCCCGTCGAATTTCGAGGCCTGAATTATTGTATGTCATGGACAAATACACACTGACACAGTAGCTAGGATCTATGAATGTAACAGTTTAATTCAACAGATAAATTCTTAAACAGCTGTCTCTACAAGCCAACTGAAACTCAAGGAGAATATACTGTGAGACTCACTCAACAATGCATGTCTTCCTATGTTATATCGGGATCCAATCGCGTATATAAAATAATACATCGGGAACATGCCAGTCCACAGTTGCATGCATGCAACGGTTTATAATTGAACAGTCCGTTGTTGATGCATAACGTGTAACGAGACTAGTTCCCGGCCTATGTAGTAATACTAGCGGAAATACAACGCAAGTTTGTCTCTGACACATGTACGCTGTCGCTTATTTATAGAATTTGACAGACAGATGTTATCGATCTTTTAGATGTTTGAAAATGCTAAATTCTATTGTAAATAGCATGCTTCATATCAAAAAGTTGTTTAAACCTTTCTGTTTTCCACGATCAGAGATAACTACCATTCTAGGCTTTGTCACTTACACGACCATTTTTTCGTTCACAGTAATTTTACTTCACGTAACCGACACGCGAACGAAACGATTGTTCACGCCAAATTTTGAGGGCTGGATAAGAACTATGATCAGCTTAATGTCCCAGCATGGTAGAGAAACTGAGTTTATGTACCAATTGTCACCACACAATGCAATCAATGATTAAATAACCTCTATGATCAACTTAATGTCCAGGCGCGGCAGAGAAACTGAGTTTAAGTACCAATCTTCACCACACAATGCAATCAATGATTAGATAACCGCTAGGACCAGCTTAATGTCCCTGCATGGCAGACAAACTGAGTTTATGTACCAATCTTCACCACACAATGCAATCAATGATTAGATTACCGCTAGGATCAGCTTAATGTCCAGGCATGCCCCAGAAACTGAGTTTATGTACCAATCTTCACCACACAATGCAATCAATGATAAGATCACCACTATGATCAGCTTAATGTCCCGGCACGGCAGAGAAACTGAGTTTATGTACCAATCTTCAACACACAATCCAATCAATGATTAGATAACCACTAGGACCAGCTTAATGTCCCTGCACGGCAGAGAAAACCAGTTCACGCACCAATCTTCACAAGACAATGAAATCAATTATTAGATTACCACTAGGATCAGCTTAATGTTCAGGCATGGCAGAAAAACTGAGTTTATGTACCAATCTTCACAACACAATGGAATCAATGATTAAATAACCTCTATGATCAGCTTAATGTCCCGGCACAGCAGAGAAACTGAGTTTATATACCAATCTTCACCACGCAATGGAATCAATGATTAAATAACCTCTATGATCAGCTTAATGTCCAGGCGCGGCAGAAAAACTGAGTTTATGTACCAATCTTCACAACACAATGGAATCAATGATTAAATAACCTTTAGGATCAGCTTAATGTCCAAGCACGGCAGAGAAACTGAGTTTATATACCAATCTTCACCACACAATGGAATCAATGATTAAATAACCTCTATGATCAGCTTAATGTCCAGGCGCGGCAGAGAAACTGAGTTTATATACCAATCTTCACCACACAATGCAATCAATGATTAGATTACCACTATGCTCAGCTTAATGTCCCTGCATGGCAGAGAAACTGAGTTTATGTACCAATCTTCACAACACAATGGAATCAATGATTAAATAACCACTATGATCAGCTTAATGTCCCGGCACAGCAGAGAAACTGAGTTTATGTACCAATCTTCACCACACAATGGAATCAATGATTAAATAACCACTATGATCAGCTTAATGTCCAGGCATGGCAGAGAAACTGAGTTTATGTACCAATCTTCACCACACAATGGAATCAATGATTAAATAACCACTATGATACAATGAAAGGACATCCGACAGCAGGCCGCAGGCCTCTAACGTCAGGAATAACAGTTTCACATCAGTCAAACTAGTATTGAAGTAGAATTGGAAATACATGTAGGTTTAGCTTCAAAGTTGAAGCGCATAGGGTGACTTTCCTAAAGTTTGTCCAATCTATGTTTAAAAGAATTAATTGAAGGTGTGCTGATGACATATTCAGAGAGTTTATTCCAATGATCAGTGCACCGTAATGGAAGGAGTACTTTCTTATGTCTAGTCTGGGTCTAACTTTCATGAGTTTTAAGCTATGGCCTCTTGTATTAGTATTTGTGTTGTGAAGTCCAATGAGGTCTGATGTTCCTTGGTCATATTTATTGTTGAGATGTTTATAAATCTCTATCATATCGCCACGTAATCTACGAAATGCCAAGGTCAGTAATTTCAAAGTTTGTAGGCGTTCACTGTATGATAGATGGCATAGGCCAGGAACAAGTTTGGTGGCTCGTCTTTGAACATTTTCTACAGCATTTATGTTTTTTCAAATGTGGGACCCAGACAACATTAGCAATTTCAATATGTGGTCTAACGAGGGCCTTGAATAGGTGTGTAAAATTATATTTATCTACATAGCTAAACGTATGTCAGATTAATCCCATTATTTGGTTTGCTTTGTTTATCTTTTCATTTATGTGCTGGTCGAAATTTAGCTTTTCATAGATTATTACACCAATATCTTTTTCAGCAGGGGAGTATGTTAAAGTATGGCTGCATAAGTTCATTGTATAGGAGTGTGGTTCTGTTTTTTTGGTATAGATTCACATATATTTGCACTTATCTGGGTGGAGTTTTAATAATGAATCATCCATCCATGAACACATCAAATTTATGTCTTTTTGCAGTGAAATACAGTCTGTTGGATTAAAAATTGATCTGAAGAGTTTTGTGTCATCTGCAAACAGGAACATTTCAGAACCACAGTTACAAAATGTAACTGCATCAGAAAGATCATTGATATATATTATGAAAAAAAGTGGTCCCAAAACAGAACCCTGTGGTATGCCACTTGTGACCTGTGTTGTTTTAGAAGGGACCCCGTTAATTAATACCTGTTGCGTTCTACCGGTTAAAAATGCCTGTATCAAATCTAACAATTTACCTTCTATGCCATATATAGACAACTTTTTTATGAGACGTTTGCGAGGAACCTTGTCAAATGCCTTCATAAAGTCGCAGTAGATAACATCAATCATCCCGCTTTTATCAAGTGTCTGCAGCCATTTTTCAAGTACATTTAACAATTGTAGAACAGTAAATCAGCCACTGATAAAGCTGTATTGTTTATCTGAAAGCATTTTATTTGTTCTTAGATGGTCCATTATTGCATCTTTAATTATTGATTCCATTATTTTACACACTACTGACGTTAGGCTGATTGGGCGATAATTTTCAGGTTCATTTTTGTCCCACTTTTTGAATATGGCCGATATATTGGCGTTAGTCAAACCGTCTGGCAATTTCCCAGATTCAAGTGATCTATTAAAAAGAAATGATAAAGGATTGCAGAATACTTGTCTAAGTTCGTATATTAGTCTAGGATGTAATTTGTCAGGCCCAGATTTAGAAATTTTGGATAATTTTTCTTTCACACTGTCTGGAGTGATATTAACAATTAGTGGAGACTGCGTAATTATATGTCTAGTTGAAATTGACGGTGCCTCTTCATCCGGTTCAACAGTGAAAACAGAATTAAAGTAGTCAGCTAAAACATCTGCCTTTTCCTTATCATGTGTAGTAAAAACAACATTATTATTAGGTATTTCCAAAGCAGGGATACAAATTGTTGTTTTTATCAGGGATTGAACATATTTCCAAAATTCCTTTGGATTTTGTTTAACACATTTCGAGATATAATGTTCATGCATTCTCATAGCTTTTCTTGTAGCTGTTCTGACTTGATTTCTTATTATACAGTAGTCAATATATCTGTCTTCACCCTCAGTTTCTATATATTTTCTCCAGAGATGGTCCTTTTTATTAATCTTACTTCTGGTTGTTTCATCAAGTGGGTATTTGTTTGGCTTACTTTTAATTTTTAAAATAGGAATGAATTTCTCTTCAACTTTGTGATATTTTGAAAGTATTGTTTGCCAAAGATCATTAACATCATTGAACCGTCCCATAAGGTTGCTCCAGTCTATGTTCAAATATGCATTCATAACTTTATAATCTGCTTTATCATGGCAATATCGCAATTTTGTGGTTGTACTGCTGACCAGGTCGAGATGGATTGTAACTTGTATTATAGAACGATCACTCTTACCGAGTGAGGCATTAACAACTATGTCATCCACTAGTTTATTCACTGATTATTAGTTCAGGATAATTTGTAAATAGTAGATCTAGTATTGAGGGCTTAGCCGAGCCCCGTTCTCTAGTGGGAGTTGCTATCAATTGCTGTAGGAAGCAATCTCTTATTGTCTCAATAAAGTGCTAAGTGAAATCCAAATTAGTAGCGCTGGTATTTGTAGCTAGTGACCAGTTGATATGCGGCATGTTAAAGTCACCCAGTATAAGTGTGCGTCTGTTATCAGAACATAATGTATGTAGTACATGGCAAAGTTGTATGTTGTTCAAACTATCTGAATGTGGGCTTCTATAAAATACACTGATCCTTAGAGTTTCCTTTTCCACAGTTATATCACAGACGAGACATTCTACATGTGACATGTCAGATTTGCATATTTGTCCTGTACTGTATATAGCCTCAAATCATTCTTTCTTTTATGTCTATTCATTATTTTAAGGTAAATATCAATTCCAATCATCATATTATATATCAAAAACTGCTGTTGTGATGAAGATTAAATTTGATGAAGAAATATATATTTTCCCCAAGTGAATACTATTCATGATACGTTAACCCTTTTTTTATCCCACTGACCAATTGAGGTTAATTCATAATGATGTTTGAATTATCGGATGGGATAGCTTTGGGTAATTTGAATGGAAGTTGTTGATATGTTAGGCAGCAACAATTTCTGGTCAAATTACGGTAAAACTGTTCATCAGATTGCATGTACTATTGATTTTTCTGTAATAGAATGTGGATTTAGAAGAAAAGGGTTATGGTATTTTTGGTGCACTGGTCAGCTTGGGTCATTGTGAGCTGGATATACCGCTAGGCACTAGCAGTACAGTTAAATATTCACTTCAAGTGGACACATTTCACAAGCAGCAAGAAACGTTAAATTGGAACCTGAAACTTGAACAAGTTGTGCTAAGCCTGGCCTTACTTAGGCGTATTGCCAATCATCCCAGAGTGATTCTTAACGAATGCACCCGAATCTATGGAGATTGTAGATTTTTGTACATTAAATGTATAATGGAAACAGTAGATGAGTTTGTCACTTTACCATCGATTTCCACATATTACATACAAATGCATCGTGGGTGGTTATCAGGTTATAGGATATAGATTTCCTTATGAATAAAAGAATGCCTCTCCCGTGTTTGTCAGCAATATTAGATTCTTCAGTGTTGTATCCTTCTATGTTGTAATCAGCTAGTGTTCGATGAACTTTATGGTTCATTGGTTTTACCTCAGTTATGGCTATGATATGTGGTGGTTTGTCTTGGATTAAGTGTTTCAGTTCAATAATCTTGTCTTGCGTGAAGACATCTGCATTAGTGTATAAAACTGTGATATCACTGTCATGTTTGAAATTGCCATGGGTTGGGCTAGACGTTTTCTTTGACAATATATTTGGTCTACATTTGTCACTTAAGGGCATGTTATGGTTTTTAGTTTTGTTCTTTACGTTTATAAGAGGTGCATCTGTTACTAAACTAGTTTTTACAATCTTTTTCTTAGAGAAATTATTAGTAGCACTTAATAGTACTGGCTTGGTGGATTGGGCTGGGCTAGACGTTTTCTTTGACGATATATTTGGTCTACATTTATCACTTAAGACCATGTTACGGTTTTTAGTTTTGTTCTTTACATTTATAAGACGTGCATCTGCAACTAAAGTAGGTTTTACAATCATCTTCTTAGAGGAATTATTAGTAGTACTTAATAGTACTTGCTTGGTGGAGTGCTTGTGTTGTAGTGTGTAAGGCGTTGATAGTACTGGCTTGGTGGAGTGCCTGTGTTGTAGTGTGTAAGGCGTTGATTGGGCATGTTGCTGATTCATGTATGATTTGTAGTATATGCTGGGGGATTCCTCCCATGGATCCTTCCATTGTAAATATGTGGATTGTAAGCTGATCTCTCAGCTGGATAAGTCTTTCGAACAGCTGAAGCATAGGTGTTGTAAGAATTGTTGATAGGGGTACTGTTGAGGTAGTTTATAATATTTTCTGATAGGATATGAGTCCCCTGCACATTTGGATGTATGTGATCATAAAATAATTCCTTATCATACTATGATCAGCTTAATGTCCCGGCACGGCAGAGAAACTGAGTTTATGTACCAATCTTCACCACACAATGCAATCAATGATTACATAACAACTATGATCAGCTTAAGGATCACGCACGGCAGAGAAACTGAGTTTATGTACTAATCTTCAGCACACAATGCAGCCAGTGATTTGATTGCCACTAGGACCAGCTTAATGTCCAGGCGCGGCAGAGAAACTGAGTTTATGTACCAATCTTCAGCACACAATGCAATCAATGATAAGATAACCACCATGATCAGCTTAATGTCCCGGCATGGCAGAGAAACTGAGTTTATGTACCAATCTTCACCACACAATGCAATCAATGATTAGATTACCGCTAGGACCAGGTCAACGGTCAGGCAGGGCAGAGAAACTGAGTTTATGTACCAATCGTCACCACACAATGCAATCAATGATTAGCTAACCGATATAATCAGCTTAATGTCCAGGCATGGCAGAGAAACTGAGTTTATGTACCAATCTTCACCACACAATGCAAGCAATGATTAGATTAGTTCTAGGACTAGCTTAATGGTCAGGCATGGCAGAGAAACAGAGTTTATGTACCAATCGTTAACACACAATGCAATCAATGATAAGATAACCACTATGATCAGCTTAATGTCCCGGCATGGCAGAGAAACTGAGTTTATGTACCAATCTTCACCACACAATGGAAGCAATGATTAAACAAGAGGCCCAAGGGGCCTGTATCGCTCACCTGCATCATAGGCATTTCAACCAGAAAGGCCATCAACAATAAGTAGAACCCTACAGAGTTGAGCAGAATAACAACAAGAAAACAGAACCCATGTTTCTTTATGTATCAACTACTTTTGAACAAAACTTAATGGCCCTTAGTCCCTTATCATATCTCCCAAATTTCGGCCCAATCCGTTCAACGATTCTGGATATGAAAACTAGGTCATCCAAGATGGCCACCAAGCCAATGGACCAATCAGGTTCTCTTGAACAAATTGGTTCTCCTCCTGCATTAGATGGTTCCATGAGTTTTGAATCAACCCCCAAGTTGTTTCGGAGATCTTTAAAGACATTTCTAAAAATTGGCTGGTTTAGCCAGTGGCCATCTTGGATTTTGGCCGATCAGCTTCATTTGAACAAACTTAGACCTCTATGCCCTAAGGCTGTATTCTGCCAAATATAATTGAAATCAGCCCAGTGGTTCTTGAGGTCGTTTAAAGAATTCCCCATTGCTTTACTATGGGAGCCTATGGCAGGAAAACAAACCAAGATGGCAGCCAAACCGTTTATCGAACCGTCTCAAAAGTCTCATATATGAACTCACAACCCTGATAAGCATATATAGAGCAATTTTCGCCATTAAAATACATCAAATACAAAAAAACCAATATGAACAACAAATGCTAAATTTTGATTGGTTGATGCCGGCTATGTTTTTTAACATACAAAATTCCTTTGAACAAATTTGAATGGCCCTTGAGCCCTAAGCATATTTAATACATTTAAGCTCTATCCCTTACGCGGTTCGGGGGGGAGAAGTCGTTTTCGGGAAAACCACGTCATCCAAGATGTCCGCCAAGCAAATAAGTCAATAAGGTTGGCTTCAATAAACTTGGGTCCAACGTTGCCATAGATGATGTGTTATGAGTATTGAATCAATTCCTCTTGCGGTTTCGGAGAAGATTTTTTAGTGTCTGAAAATCGGCCATTTTGGCCGGCGCCCATCTTGGATTTTGACCGATCCGCTTTGTTTGAACAATCGTAGATCTCTATGCCCTATGAATGCTTCCTCCCAAATATAATTGAAATTGGCCCAGTGGTTCTTGAGAAGAAGTCGTTTAAATAATTCCCCACTGCTTTACTATGGGGCCCATTGCTTTACTATGGGAGACTATGGCGGGAAAACAAAACCAAGATGGCAGGAAAACCATTTATCCGACAGTCTTGAAAGTGGGATATTTGAACTGGCCACACTGCTAAGCATATATAAAGCAATTTTAGCCATCAAAATACATCAAATACAAAAAAGCCAGTATGACCAAGAAACGCTAAATTTTGATTGGTTGATGGCCGCCATATTTTTTAGCGAACAAACATCCCTTTAACAAACTAGAAAGGCCTTTGGCCCCTATACATATTTACCAAAATCAGGTCTATCCCTTCAGCGGTTCGGGAGAAGTTGTTTTCGCGAAAACTAGGTCATCCAAGATGGCCACCAGGAAAATCGTCCCATCAGGTTGCCTTGAACAAACTTGGGTCTACCCTTGCACTAGATGATGTGTTATGAGTTTTGAATCAATTCCTCCAGCGGTTTCGGAGAAGATTTTTTAGTGTTTCTAAAAATTGGCTATTTTGGCCGCCGGCCATCTTGGATTTTGGCCGATCAGCTTCATTTGAATAAACTTTAATCTCTATGCCCTAGGAATGCTTCCTGCCAAATATAATTGAAATTGGTCCAGTGGTTCTTGAGAAGTCCTTTAAAGAAAAAGGTGACGGACGGTGGACGGACGACAGACGGTCGCTACGGCATAAGCTCACTTGGCCTTTCAGGCCAGGTGAGCTAATAACCACTATGATCAGCTTAATGTCCAGGTGCGGCAGAGAAACTGAGTTTATGTACCAATCTTCACCACATAATGCAATCAATGACTAGATTACCGCTAGGACCAGCTTACTGTCCAGGTGCGGCAGAGAAACTGAGTTTATGTACCAATCTTCACCACACAATAAGAAAATTTACCAAATTTCTTTTTCACGAGTGAGATGACATACTTACCTCCCTAACACTCTTGATATACTAGTATATCGGCTCTAAATTCAATAATATTCAGAATTATAAAAAGTTAGGCGCCCCTAATGGGCAGGTGGATGTACACAGTCATGCACATGACAGAACGCACCCACTGCGTATGCGCATACTGGTACTTCCGTTACTAAATATTGGCTGACATAGAATCAACTATTCAAATAACCAAAGGACCAGGCCTCCGTGGGGTGGAGAGACCGGGATCCTGTTAGGGACGTAAGTATGTCATCTCACTCGTGAAAAAGAAATTTGGTAAATTTTCTTATTTCACATCATGAGAACATACTTACCTCCCTAACACTCTTGATAAAAGCCAGAATTTGAAAGTCAATTTGGCGGATGGGAGGCAAGGTCCTGAAAACCAGTACACCCGCAGACCAGCTCTTTGAATTTTCAAGAGATTTCAAACATCTGAAATTGTATCTGAAACACAATCAGGAACAGGATTTTGCATCGGATAATCGACCGATGAAGAGAGATTGATCAAAAAGCAAATGCGCTCCCCCACCCCCTCTTTCTGAGGAAGGTTAGGAAAAAACGCTGCTCTAAATGACTAGCATGTTCTCTAATACTTGATGAAAAGTATTACTAGACATTGGAAAAAGAAGAATTGCTTCATTTAAAAAAAAAACTCTGAAAAAAACACAATTAAGAGACATTAACCATCACCATATTAAAAATTAAAAATTTGACACCATCACCAAGACAAAAAAACAAAATGGTCACATATACTGACCTCTGATGTCTTGGGCATGGCACTCATCTCCTCCCCCACTGGATGAAGAGAATTGTACCAGCTAATAGTAGGGATACCCTGCCAACAAATGTGATATTTGTAAATAGCAGATGAGGAAAACTAATTACAAAGCAATACCTCTTTTGTTTTCTGAGGACTGAGACGGCGAGCGGGTTAGAAGTGTCACGAAGGTAATGGTCGGCAAAACTTGATTCACAGTGCCACTGGGCTACTGACATAATGTCTTCACTAGAAACACCATTAAATAATGCAGTGGAAGTTACCACACCACGGACACTATGAGCCTTGGCTCTATCTACTTGAATTCCAGTGGCTGTCTTATGACAGAATTGAATACATTCTACTATCCATCTGGAAATAGTGTCTCTTGACGCCCTACCATGGGGTTCAATATATGACAACCATAGGGAACATGGGTCCGTCCACCAAACCCGGACAGGACACCATGCTTTAGCACCAGGATCATATCTGGTTAAGGCAGGTAAAATAATAGGTTGACCCGGATATTTTAAAGATTGATTCTTAGCCAAGAAATTCAATCTTGGTAGAAGCTTAAGGCCTTCACCTGTAACTATATAACGGTCAGGCTTAGCAGACAAGGCATGAATTTCACTCCTGCGTCTGGCTGATGCTGCCGCAACTAAAAATATAGTTTTAAGTGTCAATAATTTTACAGATATAGCACTAAATGGTTCAAAAGGTTTATCACTCAAAACTTGCAGAACCAGAGAAAGACTCCATGACGGTGTCAGTGGAGGATTTCTTGGTCTGAGATTGCTCATACCTTTAATAAGAGTATTTAAAACACTTACTTCATTACTTCCCCTCTTTGCCAAGCAAGGGATAACAGTCATTAATGCTGATTTGTATCCAGAAATAGAATTAGGCTTAAGACTATAGGCATCATACAGGTGACAGAGAAAATCAGATATTACCTGAATAGATGCTTCCATCAGATTGATACATCTCTTTGAGCACCATTCTGCAAATCTGTTGATTTTATAATTATAGGCTCTGGAGGTTGACCCCCTTCTGGCTCTGCCCATGAAATTGGCTGCTTGCTCAGAAAAGCCCTCCTTAATCGCTGATTTTTTGACAACATCCATGCAGTCAATTGAAACATTGACGGATTGTTGTGAAGGGTCTTGCCCTGGAAGATAATATTGTCCATCAGAGGCAGAGGAACCGGATTGCAAGCCAGAAGGTCCAGCAGATCCACAAACCATGATCGGCTTGGCCAATTCGGGGTGATCAGAAGCACTTGGCATTCCTCTTGCTTGATCTTCTGAAGAATCCTTGGAATCAGGATTGTTGAAGGGTATGCATATGCATACATTGCCTTCCAACTGATAGCTAGTACATCTATTGTGATAGCGCGTGGATCTGGAATCGGAGAAACGTACGTCATCATCTTCACATTCTTCTTCATTGCGAACAAATCTATGTTGGGCTTTCCCCAGTGATTGAACAAGTGATCCGCCACACATTGATTTAGTTGCCATTCCGTAGGCAGAATGCTCATCCTTCGGTTCAATGAGTCTGCTAACAGATTCAGCCTTCCCAGAATCTGAACTGCTTTCAAGGTGATCATATGATCAATGCACCAGCAAAGCAGCTTCCATGTCATCATACAGAGACTGGGCGACTTCGTTCCGCCCTGCCGGTGTATGTAACTCACTACTGTAGAGTTGTCTGAATGTATCATCACAAATTTTCCCTCCACTTCTTTTAAGAAGTGTTCCAGGCCTAGTAGCAAGTTGATATGTTCCTTTGACTGTTCCAGATTCCAAAGCCCTGATATAGTGGCTTCTTCCAAGCAAGCTCCCCATCCCTCCATCGATGCATCCGTAAACATCGTTACTTGAGGGTGGGGAGGGGTCAGCATGACCCCCACCAGGAGATTTCCTCTCTCCATCCACCAATGAAGGTGATGAATGAGAGGGTCCAACACTTGAATGCACGAGTCCAGTAATCCTGAACTCTGCGTCCATTGAGCCATGAGAAACAACTGAATCGGCCCCCTGCGCAAGCCCGCCTGAGGAATGACTGGTTCCATTGAAACCATCAGACCTAACATTCTCAGATAGACTTGTGCTAGAATATAACGACTGTTGCAAACCAACTGAATGCACGAGAGGAGATTTTCCACTCTCTCCCGGGATGTATAAACATATCCTATCTCCAGATCGAAGAACATACCCAGGTAAACAAACTTCTGGGATGGAGTCGGCTCTGATTTCTGAAAGTTGATTATCCAGCGTAAATCTGAGAGTGTTTTCAAAACTATGGAAGAACCTTGAATTCCCATTGGCATCCCTGAAAAGCAAATCTCAGGAACCGACGAAAACTCCTTGCAATTGGAATGTGTTGATATTGATGCTGTCCACACATCCCCTTCTCTAACCCCAACAACACCGATTTTATTGTTTCCATTTTGAAACTTGGTGTATCTATAAACTTGTTTAGAGGTTTGAGGTTGAGAATTGGTCTCCACCCCCCGGTCTTCTTTGTCACAAGAAACACGGTTGAATAGAAGCCCAGACAATCTTGCGCCGATTGAATTTCTTCTTTTAGAATTAGAGATTCTATCTCCTCTTCTATGCACAGCCGCTTGTTGGATCTCTTGGAATTTGAGTCAAGACCGGTACCAGAGACAGATGCAACGGCGGACCTCTTATCCATTCTGGACTGTAGCCATTGCAAGACTAAGCGGTCCTGAATTAACCGCTTCTACTTCTGAATGTGGCAAGTCAAACGACCTCCCACTGGTGCACCTAGGGTTGACGGGGTGCCCATGAATTTTAGAAATGGGAGCGTCTCTGGTACGAGTGACAACACCCGAGTGGTACCTGTGGTAGCCCATCAGGCCCGGTTACCACGTGCCACTCCTCGCGCACCACACCCAGTGCCACGTGCACCACGGTGCGTGGGCTGCGTCTGGCTGGCTGCGCTTGAGGCGCTGGCTGACGTACAGCAGCACGCTGCTACTGGCACGGCCGATGCAGTCTCTGATCCTGGCCGGCCAGCGGGCCTCTAACAATGCCAGCACCGGCACGAGCGTACTGCTGTCGAGCAGCCGTGGGCTGAACACGCACATGTTCTCTGCGCAGCACTTCAAATTGTGTGCGCGGCACCCTCTGATTGCTCACCAAAGTCACTGTCTCTTGGAGGTGCCATCAACCTTCACCTCCAAAAAGACCAGGGCCCGCCATCGGCGCTTGCAACAAGCGCGGCTTGAGCTCTTGAGACGGGCACAAATTGTCCAAAGCAAAAGTGCGCCTCGTCCTCAATGACTTCGTGACTGACCTAGTCAGACAGTCCAATGCCAGGTTGATCCCATCCTGGATGGCTCGTTGGACTGTCACGGGGATAGGTTGCTGCTGCACCGAGGCTGCTATTACCCCAGATAGCAGCCGAGAGACATGAGACAGCGCACTAATCGCTGCTCGTGAGCTCTCCTCCGTGTCGCACAAGGTGGCATTAGACGAGCGCATAGCGCCCGAGCACAACGCTCCCGTGTCAGCACGGGAACCCGGCTGCATATCTTCTCCCAGAGCGGCGCGGTCATCCGCACTCGGTCTGGGCGCTAGGCCAT
This sequence comes from Chaetoderma sp. LZ-2023a, assembly GCA_034401795.1. Taxonomy (NCBI): domain Eukaryota; kingdom Metazoa; phylum Mollusca; class Caudofoveata; order Chaetodermatida; family Chaetodermatidae; genus Chaetoderma; species Chaetoderma sp. LZ-2023a. Next base: position 957,649 of record CM067368.1, read on the forward strand.
ATTGAGCATACTGACTAGCAATAACCCGACATCGCCTAGCAACATTGCGGGGGGAGGGCTTCGCGAGACGACCTTTCGGTATAATCGACTCCGCTGCCGCAGAGAACATATCTAAGATATCTGTAACCATGCCCGAGGGTTACCGGCAGCCATTTCGTCCACGGAGAGCTCTGGTCTGACAGTGAGGAGCCACGCGCATACTTCAGACCAGTCTTCATCCGTGGCTACCTGCGAATTGCCGATGAGCAGTGGGCCCTCGTCATCCTCAATGGCATTCGCAGGTAAGGCCGAGGTGGAGGATATAGATGAACCCGGCTGCCCAGGGAATGCATACGGCCCACGAGGGCTGGCATAACATTCTCCATAGGCTGACCGGGCACCAAGGCCATGCTTATGTGAGGGGTAACATGCACACCAGCGCAGCCCGGAAGGTCCGTATGAGATTCCACGCTTAAGCATGGAATCTTATACGGGCGGCCGTCCGCTCAAAACCGGCCCACAGGCTGAATCATGAAGTCTGCTCCCGAGGGAACAGTGCCATAGGTGCGAGCGGCCGCCCTCCCCATGAGAGGAGTGTAGATGCTCGCATCCATGTCTTCATGCCCATCCTGTGGACCGAGCAGGGAGTCTTCATCATCTTCCTGGTCAGGAAAGTTAGACTCTAGGTTAGCAAGAAAAACTAACCCAGACTGACCAGGAGAATGCCCAAAAGCAGATGACGAGGGTACTCCGCGAGTGATCGTGGTCAGGCCCGCTGGGTGGGTCCCGCCTGATGCTGCTCACGCCGCTGGATCACCAAGCGATGCAAACATCAAGCCTGGGTCCAAGACGGCCGCCCCTGGATCACTAAACACTTTGTCCGAGCTAGTAGGGCATGATCCAGTGACGGGGGCTACCTGCACTGAGGTCGATGCGCAGGAAGTGAAACACCTGTGCCAGGCAACATGCCGCGAAGCATGTCAGGCATCAGATCTTTCAGTCCTGCGCATCTCACTCACTAACTCAACCTTGAAGGCCTCGAGCTCACCCTTCTCAGAGGCCTTCTTCTTACCCTCCTTCTTTGCCTTCTCGCCCTCCTCAGCCATCAGCTTTTAGCCTGAAAAGCAAAGAATTCAGAGGTTAGATCGCCACCCCCCACACTTTTTACAAATGACACATTTGTTAGACAGCCTACACACTGAACAAAGATGGCAAGGGTGGGGGAAGAATCTAGCCTTCATAGGCTTGAAGCAAGATGGACATGACTTCTGAAAAAAGGGAAGGCATACGAAGACAATGAGTATTATAGTTTGCAAACCCTTGTTAATTGACTACTAGTACAAAACAAGAACAAAGTCGAGAGAAGACATCCACTTTTATTACAGACAACCCTGATGGGACAGCTGACTTCTCTAGTTAATAATAACAAATTACAACCATGATCCCAAATTAAGAAAGAGAGAGAGAAGGATTAATGACTATCCAGATATCTCTCCACCTTCATAATAAAGGGTGATAAACACATCAAAGACTTCTCTAAACTAAGATTATGACATCAAGGAAAGAGAAAAAACTCTGGTTTATTATGACATCAAACCTCAATGCAACAGCTCCTTCAAGCAGAGGGGATGTTAGAAATGAATGCAAGAAATATCTAGAGACTAAAGACATTCATTACTCCCAAACAATATAATATCAAATTATATATATTCGAGAACCCATGCACACACAAGAGGAATACAGTGCAATAACAAAAGGCAGCAGAAAATTGTGATTATTTTCAAATAATTATGTGCCATAACTAATAAACTCCCTTAGCCTGAGCACAGGCAAAACCATCCTCTTGTGCAGGAGAACATGTCCATCCATCCGCCAAGACTCTTCTTTCAGAAGAACTGATGAGGGGATGGGACAAAAGGAAGGGGATATTTCTTTTATTCATTTAATATATCTCCAACCCTTAGACATATCACAATGATAAGTAAAAAAAGAGACGTGAACAACCTTTGAGAGAAGAACAGGACCCATTACTCATCCATAAGTTGAACCTGTGAACACAAAGCTCAAGGGATTAATAGCCCTAGGCGCTGGGAGAAATTTAACAAGGATTCCCAGCGCCTGAAAACGTGGTCACGCCAAAACGGCCGGTAACATATAAAAGTTACAAGTCTAAATTAATAAATGGAACAATATCACCTTAACAGATGGTGAGGAAGACTCTTCTGCAGACTTAGTATCAGCCATAAATCCAAAAGGTGATAATAATTATTGAAAATTCTCAAAAAGAGACTAGGAAAGTTTTCAACATGTGGTTGGTCAGCCAAAATATTTGAAAACAGAAGTACCAGTATGCGCATGCGCAGTGGGTTGGGTCTACCATGTGCATGACTGTGTACATCCACCTGCCAATTAGGGGCACCTAACTTTTTATAATTCTGAATATTATTGAATTTAGAGCCGATATACTAGTATATCAAGAGTGTTAGGGAGGTAAGTATGTTCTCATGATGTGAAATGCAATCAGTGATTAGATTACCACCAGGACCAGCTTAATGTCACGGCATGACAGAGAAACGGGTTTATGTACCAATCTTCACCACACAATGCAATCAGTGATTAGATTACAGCTAGGACCAGCTTAATGTCCAGGCACGGCAGAGAAACTGAGTTTATGTACCAATCTTCACCAAACAATGCAATCAATGATTAGATAAACACTATAATCAGCTCAATGTCCCAGCTCAATGTCCAGGCATGGCCCAGAAACTGAGCTTATGTACCAATCTTCACCACACAATGCAACCAGTGATTAGATTGCCACTAGGACCAGCTTAATGTCCAGGCGCGGCAGAGAAACTGAGTTTATGTACCAATCTTCACCACACAATGCAATCAATGATAAGACAACCACCATGATCAGCTTAATGTTCCGGCATGGCAGAGAAAGTGAGTTTATGTACCAATCTTCACCACACAATGCAATAAATGATTAAATTACCACTAGGACCAGCTTAATGCCCAGGCAAGGTTGAGAAACTGAGTTTATGTACCAATCTTCACAAGACAATGTAATTAGTGATTAAATTACCACTATGATCAGCTTAATGTCCAGGCACGGCAGAGAAATTTGTAATGTATAATAAGTATACGCACCAATCTTCACCACAGCTTTCTGAAGGATTGGGTCTAATGCTGGATCTAGTGTTTCTTGAACATTCTGCAATAAGACTGGGAGACCAAGTTGAAGTGCCACCTCCATGCTCCTCATATAGTCACTCTGTTGTAAATCAATCACTTTCAGACCCTATAAACAATCATTATTAAATGCAGCCTTTGAGAACCTATAAAGAATCATCATTAAATGTAAACAGACATTCAGACCCTATAAACAATCATCATTAAATGTAAACAGACATTCAGACCCTATAAACAATCATCATTAAATGTAAACATACATTCAGACCCTATAAACAATCATTATTAAATGTAAACATACTTTCAGACCCTATAAACAAGCATCATTAAATGTAAATAGACTTTCAGACCCTATAAACAATCATCATTAAATGTAAACAACCTTTCAGACCCTATAAACAATCATCATTAAATGTAAACATACATTCAGACCCTATAAACAACCATTATTAAATGTAAACATACATTCAGACCCTATAAACAATCATCATTAAATGTAAACATACATTCAGACCCTATAAACAATCATCATTAAATGTAAACATACATTCAGACCCTATAAACAATCATCATTAAATGTAAACAGACTTTCAGACCCTATAAACAATCATCATTAAATGTAAACATACATTCAGACCCTATAAACAATCATCATTAAATGTAAACATACATTCAGACCCTATAAACAACCATTATTAAATGTAAACACACTTTCAAACCCTATAAACAACCATTATTAAATGTAAACATACATTCAGACCCTATAAACAACCATTATTAAATGTAAACATACATTCAGACCCTATAAACAACCATTATTAAATGTAAACAGACTTTCAGACCCTATAAACAATCATCATTAAATGTAAACATACATTCAGACCCTATAAACAATCATCATTAAATGTAAACATACATTCAGACCCTATAAACAACCATTATTAACCCTAAGGAACCTACGAGCCGTCTAGACGGCGCGCAAAAAGCGTACAAATAAACCTATGAGCCGTCTGGACGGTTTTCAATAATTGGACGTAGAGAACTACGCGCCGTCTGGACGGCTTTAAGAGCACCAGTTTTCGATCGCTAAATACGCAAGCATTACGGGCGTTTTATCCAATCAAACTTAGCATTACATTACGTCAGATGATTAAATTTTATAAATCCACTGTTGATTGGTCAATTCAGTTTGTTTACAAATTTCTACGGGAAAATATAAATAGTTTTCTGTGAATGAAATTCCTAGCGTAAAATCGTCAACGATAGCGTGTCGATTCCTTTATTTAACCGAGTACTCGATTCCCTGATGGCCGGAATCGCTTAGTGAGAATGTCTAACCTAATTTATAATTGCGTTGGTAAAATATTACATACAGCTGAATAGCTACACTGACACCTACAAGATTTAAAGTGCATCCTTACATAGCTTGCCCATTAATACCATTATATCACACCCGTCATTTAGCTTCTAGGGAGATATTGGCGTGCGTCTACGGTCTAATTTCTGTTCCTCAATCATCTATCATGATAACGAATGTTACGGGGCCGCTACTGGGTCAATACGGGCCCGTAACATGCATTATTAAAGTAATGCCAGTCATGAGACATAATAGCTTGCTATTGCCCTTTGAAATCACCTTTGTTGACTGTTCCAGTTTTATTTCCGTTTTCTATTGTTCTTTCATCTTATAAATGTTTCTCCTCTTTTTTTCTTCAGGATCATATGGCGAATAGGACAGTTATCTGGTTGAGATTTTATGAAAATGATGATTCTGTAATCCTATCTTCTGCACTATTTTATTAACCCCTACCATTGTCAAAATTTTAAATTTTCAAATTAAATTAAAAGAACTGGTGTTCTTGTCTCAACAGATTTGGTGGAAGATGTTGCTGTCGTAGATAGCAACATCATCTACCAAACCAAAGTTGTTAAAAAATGTACACTAGTTTCTATTAGTAGAAGTAGAACAGTACCAGTTTTCCAGGCTATTGCCACATTAAAAGATAGAATATTGACATAAGAGTGGTAAGGGTTAAATCTGATGCGCTTGATGTAAATCTACTGTACCATTTTATTTCGAATCACTTATTGTATAAGCTGCCATTGTAAATTACATGTATGTCAAATACAGTTTCTTCTATGTAAGAGTGTCATATTACTTAGTAGGACTGGTGATTAAATTGTTGAATATTTTGAGATCGATTGGACTGGAAGATGTTGCTGCATTAGGTGACAACATGTTCCAGTGGTAAAGCTTGCGTATTAAAGGGTTGAATACTGTATTATTTGTAAGCTATCAGTGTAAATATCAAATAAAGTTTACTCGAAGTGAGAGGGAGAGAGAGAATCTCATCTTAGGTAATCAGACTGGACTATGTATAGTAGATTTGTTGAATATATCAAGTCCACTTTGATTGGAAACTGGTGTTGTTTTGGACAACAATAGATTCCAATTAAATTTGTCAAAATATACTCAACAGATTGTTTCTTTAGATTGCAGGTACTTTTGATCTTTATTGCTATTCATTCCTGGATTATTACCCTTGCCCTAAGGGGAAAGAGGGTATTATGTGTGTGCATGCGTCCAGTATTGCATCTAAAAAACTACTGATCCGATTCGTTTAAAATTTTAACACACCAAACCAACATAACCTAAACAAGGGTTTCTAGACTTTGGCTGTGATCTGTGTGATCATACATAAAGATTTAACAAATTTGGATATGACAAAAACGGTAGGGTGGTCTCGGCGGTGGTTTACAATCTCTGATTACTCCTGTTCATAATGTTATTTATCAAGCATCCAGTCTTCGACAATGCTGGTAAGTGAGTGATAACTAGATTGCTTGGTCGATGACGCATTATAGCAAATCCCCATGCTCACCACTTTGACCTCATTACCCATCCCATCCCTGGGGGCGTATACTCTGCACTCCATAATCACATACCAAATTTGTTTGAATTAGTTTCATTACACAGAGACTGTAGTGGATTGATTTGAAAAATCTGGATGTCATCAGAGGAAGTGATCTGTGAGAGCAGGAGTTAAAATCAACATGAGCCAGAGGCTAGTAGAAATTGACCAGGGTTAATACAATGACCAGCCCAATGGTAACAATTCATTTGTCAACCCTTTAATGGTCATGGTGGCCAATGAATGCCTCTGCTGTGATCTTAAGAAATGTTGATTAGCAGAGCAAGATTTTTTGAACATTTACCACTAGAATGCTCGGTAATTGAGCCAGTCATTCCAGTTGTAAAATTTCAAAAATAGTCTTCCCTTGGTCTGTATAGAAAATTTGAAGGGCTAAAGTAGAATCTAGTAATCACTAGTCCTATCTGAACGTAGTGGCTCATTTGGCTTAATTTCAATTCATGGAGAGGGTGTCAACTGGTGTGCGAGAGTGGTCTATGAAAAATCCAGAAATCTAGATAAATCTGGAAGACTCCAATCTCTGCTTACAATAAATTTCTTGACCTTTTAACCCCTTCTCCAACCCTAAGAAATAAATGTCAGGCAATCCACAATTATATGGGCAACCCACACGCCAAATTTCTTTGAATTCCACACAACAGTTTGGGAGTAAAATATGAGACATTTTTTTTGGATATTTGAACTTTGGACCCCACCCCTGACCTTCAGTGGGCGGGGCCAAATCTAAATGTTGTCTTGCAAAGCGCAATCATATGGGTAACCGCCATAACAAATTTGGTTGAAATCGACCCAACTGTTTGGGAGGAGATAGCATGATGGACATACAGATAAGTGGATGGAGGCAATTATATCCCCATTTTTTCAAAACATGGAGATAATGAATGGACTCAAGGAGACAAGGTAGGTATGGGGATAATGAATGGACTCAAAGAGACAAGGTTGGTAGGTATAATTAATTCAGTCATCATACTAAAATGTAATTTTCTTTCGGATTGAGAAATTAGGCTACAACCATCATTTGCCATGCCACATTGTTTTAAGGACTTGTCACGAAAGGGTTAAACATAGTAAAAACTGGAATTGACAAAAGGAAGGAGAGAGCAGAAATTTAAATTTTCTAATGGATAATTTTTTAGCTATGCCCCGCCCATCTCTACATAAGCTCCATCGATGATTTGCGCGTGTTGGGATCAGTTTATATACTTTGAATCCTGAATTCCAAATTTCATGGTAACCATAGATACCGCTAACTTGGTGAATATTTTGAAACCAATTTCAAGTACTTTGATTTTACTGAAAGCTGTTGCTGCCCAACTCACCAGGTCAGCAAAGGCAAACTAATTCTAAAATATTCACCAGTTTTCCTTTATAAATTTTAATTTTTTTCTCATTAAAATGAGATATGGGCAATTCATCTCTTACCTTGATCTTGTGCACGTTACATTGTGTAGATTTCACTCTGCTGTCGCTGCTACTCACATAACAAATTCAGTTGACGTTTTGCCCCTCTCCCATCAGCCTCTTCCGACCCGAGCAGTGTCACAGCCTAATGTATTAGGTTGTCTCACATTCTACACCCATAGGGCCATGATATGGTAAATCACCAGATTTGGTTATATTCCTTTAACAGTCTTCCATCAACCCTACCACCCCCCCCCCCTCTGGGAATGGAGCCTAGTGTAAATGGTGTCTCCCAATCCACAAGCATATCGGTAATTTACACAATAATTTTGATTGAATTCTACCAAAAGCTTTCTGAGGAGATGGATGGACAGACAGACAGATGGAGGCGATTGTAATATCCCTGCAGTTTTTTCAAAACGTGTGGGTATAATTAAGAGATTAAATTTAATTTATTGATATTTGATTCAAATCCCACCCAATCTTAAATGATACATAGAGCTTATGTGAGATGCACATTAGCTGAGCCCTCGGGAATACGGTTGATAACAGTCGGCAGTCGATCCAGAACAGCCGCCGGCATAGCTGTCAGCCATTGATGTGTGTAGTAGGTGATCATGTTTCGAATGTACATCATCATGTTTTAGTTCAAATATACTGTTTCCATACAAAAATTAGATTATAGAGTAACACACGTCATCAAGTTTTTATTTTTATAAAATCCATGTTAGTAAATCCATTAGGCGTAGCAGGAAAAACTGAGTCCGTTTAGAGTTTAGAAGCCATCGCCCATCAGTCACCTGCAAAAAATAGGAAGGATAAGTTAGAAATATCCAAATTCTAGAAGTGTTATATTAAGACTTTAACAATCAAATTTTTTCATGAAAATTTAAATTTTCTCAGACAATGCCCATATGCAGACCAAGAGCAAGTCATTCCAGTGATACATTTAAAAAAATAATCTTACTTTGGTCGGAAAATTTACATTTTCCTCGACAACTGCAGCAGTTTTGGTCTGACTCAAATGTTAAATGGTTAACAATATACATGTACGGCGCAAGGTCATAGGTATATATAGTCCGAGTCTGCTCTGACTCAACCCGTCCCAGTGACAGATATTTGGACAGACTGTCACAGACTGACAGTCTGTCAAAATATCTGTCACAGGGGCAGGTTGAGTCAGAGCAGACTCAGACTAAGGGATATACTGGTAAACATTATGACCCGACAACGGGTGTTATGGTCATACACCACCTTCAGATTTTAGCGCATAAATGAAATGAATAATATAATAAATGGTGGGCATATATCGTCCAAGGAGGGAGTATGACTACTAGTTACTGGATTAACCTTTTCAATCGACAAGAGCAAATAATAAATTTGCTACGAATGTTTCAAAATTCTGTTGAATATTTTGAAACTAATTAAACTGGCTAAGGCAGCACCAGCTTCACATTGGATTCAAAATATTCAACATCTTACATTTATAATGACTGTAAATGTGGAGTTCTGGAATTTCAGGTTCAAATGTGACAATTGTTTTTGATTTTGGGCACCCAAGTTTATTTCAGGGCCCCGGTTCTCTATATCTGTGATCAGAGGATACTGGCCACACAGTAAATGGTGATAGAATGTTTGTAACCAGGGCAATAGTGAAATATTTGTTTTCTAAGGAATTATTAGTAAGTTCCAGTCATCAATGATTATTAGTAAATGTGCTGTTACTTGTAAGTTTTCAGTTACTCAATGACTAATTTAACCGAGAAAGTTATAGATTGTGTTAAGAGAGCAGCTGAACCAATAATATATAAATCAATTTCGTTTACCTCTGGTCGCAAAATCACAATAAGGTTATAGATAAACAATCCGATAATCTCAATCATCGATGCGTGTCTTTGTTTACAATTTCCGAGATAACTTACTCTTCAAATTACTAGCATTAATTAGGCCGAGTTGAGATGCGAAGGTTGTCAAATATATCGGCATCCCACTTCCCGATTGGCAATATCGTTAATCTAGTGATCTGTCTACTTCTTAGTTTGTGGCGTACAAGAAATATGCATAGATTGACATATTTGAACACGCAACTATTTTGCAAAACAGCTGATCGTGTCGCCATCTTGCCGGAAAAATTAATATTCATGTATTCCCGACCAATCAGACGCATCAATCTTATAGTACGTCATACGGTGTTGCCAATAACGGGTAATGAGCTTGGTACTCGTATATTAGATACAGGTACAATTCTACAAATTCCTGTCGTTCTCTCGCGATCTTTCACGATAAACGATTCCTATTTGGGACGCCGCTACGAAAAAATGTCCGATGCTAGAGAATCTTAGTGTAAAACATTCGCGTTCGCTTTTTAAACGGCTGAGTGCACCCAGCAATGCTACATAGCATAAAATTTGCCATTTATTCGCTGTCAACGCTGAGAAACTCTGGTATGTGTTCGATTATGTATAAAGGAATTATTCAACATTGAATGAGGCCTCCCCCCAAAATAATGACCGGAATTTCTCGAAATTTTACGGTACCATGACAGAATATAATTGTCGTTTTCACATCTTATCGGATGAACACCTTCACGAAACTTTGGTATCTGTTAGTTTTAATAACATTGTGATTAAATTTATCAATGGCATTTGTAAAATTAAAAAAAACTTCGATAAACTTTGCAAAAATAGACCAATGTATTTATCCTATATGGTGTGGCCATTTTGAGAAGCGCGTTGACTAACTAAAATATATTTTATTCATACAAATTTTATATGTACTTAAAGGTATTTTATTGCCCTTTCTAATGATATATAGTTTTATATATAGTGATCTGTTACTTTGCCAAAAATAGTTAATATAGTTGGAATGGTAGCACTACGACGCTATCACTCCATTACCGCTAACAGGCTAGGTTTCTAAGCAAGTTTCTAGCTTTTGGCTGTAGGGTTTCTAGCACTTTTTTGTAAATTCTTGGTATGGCCCAGAGGGTTAAATGTAAACAGATATTCAGACCCTATAAACAATCATTATTTAATGTAAACATACATTCAGACCCTATAAACAATCATTATTTAATGTAAACAGACTTTCAGACCCTATAAACAATCATTATTTAATGTAAACATAGTTTCAGACCCTATAAACAATCATTATTTAATGTAAACATACATTCAGACCCTATAAACAATCATTATTAAATGTAAAAAGCCTTTCAGAACCTATAAACAATCATTATTAAATGTAAACATACATTCAGACCCTATAAACAATCATTATTAAATGTAAACATACATTCAGACCCTATAAACAATCATTATTAAATGTAAAAAGCCTTTCAGACCCTATAAACAATCATCATTAAATGTAAACAGACATTCAAACCCTATAAACAATCATTATTAAATGTAAACATACATTCAGACCCTATAAACAATCATCATTAAATGTAAACATACATTCAGACCCTATAAACAATCATCATTAAATGTAAACAGACATTCAAACCCTATAAACAATCATTATTAAATGTAAACATACATTCAGACCCTATAAACAATCATTATTAAATGTAAACATACATTCAGACCCTATAAACAATCATCATTAAATGTAAACAGACATTCAAACCCTATAAACAATCATTATTAAATGTAAACATACATTCAGACCCTATAAACAATCATCATTAAATCTAAACATACTTTCAAACCCTATATACAATCATTATTTAATGTAAACAGACATTCAGACCCTATCAACAACCATTATTAAATGTAAACAGACTTTCAGACCCTATATACAATCATTATTTAATGTAAACAGACATTCAGACCCTATAAACAACCATTATTAAATGTAAACATACATTCAGACCCTATAAACAATCATCATTAAATGTAAACAGACTTTCAGACCCTATAAACAGACTTTCAGACCCTATAAACAATCATTATTAAATGTAAACATACATTCAAACCCTATAAACAATCATTATTTAATGTAAACATACATTCAGACCCTATAAACAATCATCATTAAATGTAAACATACATTCAGACCCTATAAACAATCATCATTAAATGTAAACAACATTTCAGACCCTATAAACAATCATCATTAAATGTAAACATACATTCAGACCCTATAAACAATCATCATTAAATGTAAACATACATTCAGACCCTATAAACAATCATCATTAAATGTAAACATACATTCAGACCCTATAAACAATCATCATTAAATGTAAACAACATTTCAGACCCTATAAACAATCATCATTAAATGTAAACGTACATTCAGACCCTATAAACAATCATTATTAAATGTAAACATACTTTCAGACACTATAAACAATCATTATTAAATGTAAACATACTTTCAAACCCTATAAACAATCATTATTAAATGTAAACATACATTCAGACCCTATAAACAGACATTCAGACCCTATAAACAATCATTATTTAATGTAAACAGACATTCAGAACCTTTAAACAATCATTATTAAATGTAAACAGACATTCAGACCCTATAAACAATCATTATTAAATGTAAACATACTTTCAGACACTATAAACAATCATTATTAAATGTAAACATACTTTCAAACCCTATAAACAATCATTATTAAATGTAAACATACATTCAGACCCTATAAACAGACATTCAGACCCTATAAACAATCATTATTTAATTTAAACAGACATTCAGAACCTTTAAACAAACATCATTAAATGTAAACAGACTTTCAGACCCTATAAACAATCATCATTAAATGTAAACATACTTTCAGACCCTATAAACAACCATTATTAAATGTAAACATACATTCAGACCCTATAAACAATCATCATTAAATGTAAACAGACTTTCAGACCCTATAAACAATCATTATTAAATGTAAACAGAATTTCAGACCCTATAAACAACCATTATTAAATGTAAACAGATATTCAGACACTATAAACAATGATTATTAAATGTAAACAGACATTCAGACCCTATAAACAATCATCATTAAATGTAAACATACATTCAGACCCTATAAACAACCATTATTAAATGTAAACAGACTTTCAGACCCTATAAACAATCATTATTAAATGTAAACATACTTTCAGACCCTATAAACAACCATTATTAAATGTAAACATACATTCAGACCCTATAAACAATCATTATTAAATGTAAACAGACTTTCAGACCCTATAAACAATCATCATTAAATGTAAACATACATTCAGACCCTATAAACAATTGTGGTGCTGGCGGTATCCCGCAATTCCGCAGTTCGGGTTTCGCGGCTGCCGGGCTAGCTGATTCCCGCCGTTTCTATGGACGCCCGACAGTCGTACCTTGGAAACTGAACCGTGCACTTCTGCCGCTGGTTCCACTGGCCGATTCAAGACCTCTGTTGGGTGAGTAACCTTTTATACGTAGTTAAGTTACTACAAATGGTGTCAGGAGTGGCAGGCACACAAGGCCACCATTGATCTGACTAGACTGTGTCTGACAATTAATGGAGAACCGATTCAAGCCTCAATGTTGAGAGCTCATGGGAAGGAAGCCCAAGTAGCTCGGGTAACATTGAAGCAGAAAGTGGTCGTGGGTCCTTTTGAGGCCGTGAAGACCACAGGCGTTCTGGATCGGGAGGTACAGAATGATGTTGTGCTCCAGCCCTCATCTAAACTGGAGGGGCTGGTAACACCTCATACAGTGGCCACTGCCAAAGATTCGCAGATTCCTATTTTGTTGAGGAACCTGTCGGCCCAATATATTACTCTGGAACAAGACCACAACCTTGGTATTGTCACAGAAATTGAGGAGGTTTTAGACCCTAGAACAGAATTTCAACTTGCGGGTAATCCCATAAACCAGGACGGTTTACAGACTTCTACAGCCACTGAGGTGGACCTCCCTGTGTTCTTACAGGAGCTGTATGAGAGGTCGACATCGGGTTTATCGGAAACGCAGTCTTCGCAAGTTGAATCCATGTTAATCGAGTATCAGGATGCATTTGCAAAAGATGATCTTGATTTGGGTTTGTTCAAAGTAATGCACAACCTGTTGGTTCTAAACTTAGACGAACTCCTCTTGGTTTTGAGAATGAGGAAGAGAAACACCTTGCGGAAATGTTAGAGAAAGGTATCATAGTTCCGTCAAAATCTGAGTGGTCGTCAGCCCCGGTATTAGTTCGGAAGAAAGACGGTACCGTAAGGTACTGCGTCGATTTTCGAGCTCTGAACAGTATAACTCGCAAAGACCTTTACCCCCTACCAAACATTGAGACATGTCTGGATGCACTTGGTGGTGCTAAGTTCATCAGCACACTTGATATGGCAGCTGGGTATTGGCAAGTCGAGGTTGACCCAGAGGACCGCCACAAGCTCGCATTTATCACAAGATATGGGCTTTTTGAATTTGTCCGGATGCCATTTGGTATGTGCAACAGCCTGGCTACCTTTCAGAGGGTTGTTCAGCTGGTGTTGCAAGGTCTTAACTGGTGCAAGTGTCTTGCGTATTTAGATGACGTGGTAGTGACAGGGACTGACTTTGACAGTCATATGACCAATTTGAAAGCTGCCCTTTCCCGATTCCTGTTGCACAACCTTAAATTAAAACCTAAGAAGTGTAATTTGTTCCGTACAGAACTCTGTTTCTTAGGTAAGTTGGTGAGTGATAAGGGAATCGCTGTTAAGCCAAACAATATGGAAAGCGTCGCTAATTGGCCTGTTCCTAAGACCAGGAAAGAGCTGGAATCTTTCCTAGGGTTCATGAATTACCACCGAGAGCACATACAGGGTTTTGCTGGTATTTCTGCTCCTCTCTCTGCACTTACCAGTTCCAAAGTAGAGTATGACTGGACTCTAAAGCATCAGGTAGCTTTCGAAACACTTCAGGGTGCTATGGCCAACCCTGCAGTGTTAGGTTATCCGACACCGGATGGTACCTTCATACTGTATACGGATGCTTCAGAGGCGGCTATTGGTGCAGAGTTATCCCAAATTCAGAATGGGAAAGAGGTGCTTATTGGTTTTGCGAGCCGAACGTTGACACCGGCTCAGCGTAAATATTGTGTTACACGCAAAGAGTTGCTGGCCGTGGTAGCATTTACTAGGCAGTACCGTATGTACTTGCTAGGATGGTCATTTATTGTGCGGACTGACCATCACAGTCTCACGTGGCTGCTCAGTTTCAAGCACATCGAAGGACAACTAGCTAGATGGCTAGAAGAACTGTCCCAATATAATATGACGATGCAGCATATAGGCCCGGTAAACAGCACTCTAATGCTGATGGTCTATCACGAGTTCCAAGTGATTTTTCACCTTGCCACTGTTATAAAGTTGGCCAATCTCTTAGTTCGTTACCATGTGGTGGGTGCAAATATTGTACCAAGCTTCAGCAGCAATGGTCTCAATTTGAACAAGATGTTGATGATGTAATTCCTTTGGCTTTTCAAACCATAAGGGCCCATCAACTGAGTAATAATGACCTATCAGACAGCGACGATCCAGATGGACTGCTGAATGGTGTCCCCCAAACAGACCAGGTTATCGGAAGGTCAAACTGGTTAGACGCATTCTCTTCAGAAAATCTAAGGGAGCGTCAGTTGGAGGATCCTGATCTGAAGACAGTTGTATCATGGATTGAGCAGTCACACACACCTTCTGACGCGGAGCTATATTTAGCTAGTCCAGCTGTCAAGTTTTGGTGGGCTCGTTGTGATCAATTGATTTTTGTCGATAGCATTTTGCACTATCTCCGGGTAGAAGCAAATACCACACGGAATCTGCTGGTAGTCCCAAAGTCTCTCCAGAAGCTGGTTTTGGAAAATTGTCATGATTCCAAGCTTGCCAGTCACATGGGTGAGCAGAAGACATTAGAGAGAGTGAAGGCTAAGTATATCTGGCACGGATACTCTCGTGATGTGGTGGCGTATGTGAAATCCTGTCGGATTTGTAGCTGTAGCAAAAAAGCTTCCATCCGACCTAGAGCTGCTCTGGGCGAGTTCCATGCTGGGTTTCCCTTGGAACGGGTACATATGGACATTTTGGGCCCCTTTATCACATCTACACTGGGAAATAGATACGTGTTGATGATCATAGATCAGTTCACTAAATGGGTTGAGTGCTATGCGCTCCCTGAACAAGGGGCAGAACTGGTAGCCAAAACGTATGTGGAGCGTTTTGTCACCACATTTGGCTGTTCATATTTCTTACACACCGACCAGGGTCGTAACTTTGAGAGCAACCTATTTAAGGAACTGTGCCATCTACTGGAGATTTCAAAAACACGCACCACAGCTTATAGACCATGTTCGAATGGACAGATTGAACGTATAAACCGTACTGTCTTGCAGTGTATACGGTATTACCTGCAAGAGCATGACAGACAGAAAGATTGGGACAAGTGTATTCCTTTCATCGCTGGAGCTATACGATCTACTGTAAGCCGACAGACGGGGTATACTCCCAACATGATGATGCTTGGTCGAGAAGTACTACAGCCTATTGACATAATGTGCAAATGCCCTGTGTCTGCGACTACAGAGAATGCCCCTTCAGATGCCAGTGACTTCGTCCAACAGTTACAGCAAACGTTGCATGAAACTCACGAGATAGCACGGGATAACCTTAAAATGGCTCAGAAGCGCCAGAAAAAAGAGTATGATCTACGTTTGCATGAGCATGCCTATCATGTTGGTGATGTAGTTTATCTTGCTAATTCTGCAACTAAAATAGGCCAGTCCAGTAAATTACAACCTCCTTGGACTGGTCCATTTATTATTTATAAAAAGTTGTCAGAAGCACTGTTTGGGATCAAAAACCAACGCCGGGAACTAGTTGTTCACCATGATAGATTAAAGCTGTGCAGAGATCGTGATTTACCTCTCTGGATATTGCGAATGAGACGTGCTATAAGCTCTGAAGATCATGGCGATGATGATGACTTATTATCCCCCGATAATGGCCTTAGGTTATCTGATGATAACCGTGCTTCCATTTTTGAAGAGGATTCGGATGAAACCATTCCATATGGTATTGATCCATCCTCATCAATTCTGCATAATGATCTAGATGCTGTTTTGACAGATGACCTGGATATCGACTCTGTTTTACCTGTCCCACAAACACAGCATCACTCTCCTAGGCGCATGAGGTGTCAGGTCCGAGGAGAAACGCATAACACGTCCCCTAGGCGCATGAGGTGTCAGGTCCGAGGGGAACCGCATCACACTTTTTCCCCTAGGCGCATGAAGTGTCAGGTCCGAGGGGAAATACATCACACATCTCCTAGAGATGACCAACTCCAAACTCACACCATTCAGAGTCGAACAGGAAGGCAGTGCCGTCTTCCTAACAGGTTCCTAGATTATGAAATGTATTAGAATGATCTTTAAGCATTCGTGAATTAGACTATATAAGTCTTCATGGACCCTACTTGTCCACCTGAATAAACGTTCCTCTGGTTTCGTCTTATTACGGATTCATTTGGTCATGGTATTGTTGCGGACTGCAGTTAGCTTTACGGTCGTAGTACAGTACTACAATAGTAATGTGATAATGTATGATGGTAACAGTAATTCAACATTAAAAGAATTACTGTAATCCAGAGGATATGAAATTATGACTTCAAATTTTAATATGCTGCATGACACTGAAGACATTCAACTTGTCCGGAAAACATGTATAATTATTGGCTTATGTTCCGTTTCCATCTTAGCTTTAGTTTCAGCAACAGCAAAATCGTGATGTTCTATTTTTTGTAAGTTTTGGGACACTAAATTAGTTGGACACATAAGCACATAGTGGCTTTTTCCAGCAATAATACTCCGTGAGATACCAAAAACCAACAGGGGTCCATCGCTGTATGACTCACAGAACGCGTTATTATAATTACGCGTTTTTTCAAATGACGCGTGAATAATTGCGCGTAGTAATGCGTGGTTATATTTACACATTTCTTGATCGCACATTACAGATATGCGTTGTCAAATGATGTGTAAATTGTTACACATTAATCATACATACGCATTGTATTGTTAACTGCAATTATTGTCCGTCATGACGTGTGGTCATAATAATGCTCTCTGTTAGGTGTATATGGATTAAATCCATGTACACGCTTTTATAAGTATATGCATCATATGTTATGATGCAAACTCATCTATGTATAGTGAAATCCTGTATAGGTTAGCTATTTAATGCCAGTTCTACATTTGTCAGCTCAGATATGTTATAGGGTAGCTCAAATATATTATATATGGTTTTATTAGGTCAGCACAGATATTTTATAGGATAGCCCAGGTATATTAATTCTACATAGGTCCGTTCAGATATTTTATATTAGGCCAACATATTATATACTGCCATACCTAGGTATTTCATTTATTAAACATGTAGCAATTACATGTTAAAATGATGCAATGATGCATTATTACTCTATAATGCATAACTCAGGCATATTTATAATGTGCATTACTCTATAATGCAGAAGTCTTGCATATGACAGCATATTTATAATATGCATTTAGCAAAGACTGCATAAATCGTACAGATGCATTTCTTACGCTTATCATTTCCTAATGCGCGAAGTAATTGGCGCGTTAGTCATAGCGCAAATTCATATGTTTCTTTCTTCTGCTGTATTATCCGTTCCGTTTAGCTTCATTCAGATATCTGTATTGTGATAGGGATTGTGGTTTTCCGGATTTCCTAAATTTGTGGATTCAGATCCGTTTCAATTATATAAGAGGGCTTTCAAAAAGGTTACGGTTAAAAATATTCACTAAATTTAAAAAAAAAAATTTGCAATATTCATAGGTTTTCCTCGAATCTCACATACGTTAATTTCAAATAACACTCCAACTAAATTCATGTGAGATTATTTTTATTACTTCTTTATCAATTCGGCAATTCCGTCAATTCTGTCAGTTTTCTACTGTGGTGGAAAACCACTGTCCTTAATTTTAGTTAGGATGCTATGCTATTTTTAAATCTGTGACGCTGGCCCTCGTCCGGCAGCTGTTGATCTATCCATCTGTTTTATTATTAACCGCTCCTTCCTTCTAGATGGATCGACACCTATATTTTTTTAATTGGCAATTTCTTTTGCTACCTTTAGCAGTTGAGCGTCAATGCCTGTGTGTTTTTATGGTGTGCAGATCTTTAAGAGTAGATTTTTAGATAAGATTTTTAATTAAAAGATAAGATTTTTAATTAAACAAGCATGTTTTTATAAACGGGGAAGAGTGTGGTGCTGGCGGTATCCCGCAATTCCGCAGTTCGGGTTTCGCGGCTGCCGGGCTAGCTGATTCCCGCCGTTTCTACGGACGCCCGACAGTCGTACCTTGGAAACTGAACCGTGCACTTCTGCCGCTGGTTCCACTGGCCGATTCAAGACCTCTGTTGGGTGAGTAACCTTTTATACGTAGTTAAGTTACTACACAATCATCATTAAATGTAAACATACATTCAGACCCTATAAACAATCATCATTAAATGTAAACATACTTTCAAACCCTATAAACAACCATTATTAAATGTAAACATACATTCAGACCCTATAAACAACCATTATTAAATGTAAACATACATTCAGACCCTATAAACAACCATTATTAAATGTAAACAGACTTTCAGACCCTATAAACAATCATCATTAAATGTAAACATACATTCAGACCCTATAAACAATCATTATTAAATGTAAACATACATTCAGACCCTATAAACAACCATTATTAAATGTAAACATACATTCAGAACCTATAAACAATCATCATTAAATGTAAACATACATTCAGACCCTATAAACAATCATCATTAAATGTAAACAGACATTCAGACCCTATAAACAATCATTATTAAATGTAAACAGACTTTCAGACCCTATAAACAATCATTATTAAATGTAAACAGACTTTCAGACCGTATAAACAACCATTATTAAATGTAAACAGACATTCAGCCCCTATAAACAATCATTATTAAATGTAAAAAGCCTTTCAGACCCTATAAACAATCATTATTTAATGTAAACAGACTTTCAGACCCTATAAACAACCATTATTAAATGTAAACAGACATTCAGACCCTATAAACAATCATCATTAAATGTAAACAGACATTCAGACCCTATAAACAATCATTATTAAATGTAAACATACATTCAGGCCCTATAAACAATCATTATTAAATGTAAACAGACTTTCAAACCCTATAAACAGACATTCATACCCTATAAACAATCATTATTTAATGTAAACAGGCATTTAGACCCTATAAACAATCATTATTTAATGTAAACACACATTCAGACCCTATAACCAATCATTATTTAATGTAAACATACATTCAGACCATATAAACAATCATTATTAAATGTAAACATACATTCAGACACTATAAACAATCATTATTTAATGTAAACAGACATTCAGACCCTATAAACAATAATTATTAAATGTAAACAACCATTCAGACCCTATAAACAACCATTATTAAATGTAAACAGACATTCAGACCCTATAAACAATCATTATTAAATGTAAACATACATTCAGACCCTATAAACAACCATTATTAAATGTAAACAGACATTCAGACCCTATAAACAATCATCATTAAATGTAAACATACGTTCAGACCGTATACACAACCATTATTAAATGTAAGCATACATTCAGACCCTATAAACAATCATTATTAAATGTAAACAGACATTCAGACCCTATAAACAATCATTATTAAATGTAAACATACATTCAGACCCTATAAACAACCATTATTAAATGTAAACAGACATTCAGACCCTATAAACAATCATCATTAAATGTAAACATACTTTCAGACCCTATAAACAATCATTATTAAATGTAAACAGACATTCAAACCCTATAAACAACCATTATTAAATGTAAACAACCATTCAGACCCTATAAACAACCATTATTAAATGTAAACAGACATTCAGACCCTATAAACAATCATTATTAAATGTAAACATACATTCAGACCCTATAAACAACCATTATTAAATGTAAACAGACTTTCAGACCCTATAAACAATCATCATTAAATGTAAAAAGCCTTTTAGACCCTATAAACAATCATTATTAAATGTAAACAGACTTTCAACCCTATAAACAGACATTCAGCCCCTATAAACAATCATTATTTAATGTAAACAGACTTTCAGACCCTATAAACAACCATTATTAAATGTAAACAGACATTCAGACCCTATAAACAATCATCATTAAATGTAAACATACATTCAGACCCTATAAACAATCATCATTAAATGTAAACATACATTCAGACCCTATAAACAATCATTATTAAATGTAAACAGACATTCAAACCCTATAAACAACCATTATTAAATGTAAACAACCATTCAGACCCTATAAACAACCATTATTAAATGTAAACAGACATTCAGACCCTATAAACAATCATTATTAAATGTAAACATACATTCAGACCCTATAAACAACCATTATTAAATGTAAACAGACTTTCAGACCCTATAAACAGTCATCATTAAATGTAAAAAGGCTTTTAGACCCTATAAACAATCATTATTAAATGTAAACATACTTTCAACCCTATAAACAGACATTCAGCCCCTATAAACAATCATTATTTAATGTAAACAGACTTTCAGAACCTATAAACAACCATTATTAAATGTAAACAGACATTCAGACCCTATAAACAATCATCATTAAATGTAAACATACATTCAGACCCTATAAACAATCATCATTAAATGTAAACATACATTCAGACCCTATAAACAATCATTATTAAATGTAAACATACATTCAGACCCTATAAACAATCATCATTAAATGTAAAAAGCCTTTTAGACCCTATAAACAATCATTATTAAATGTAAACAGACTTTCAAACCCTATAAACAGACATTCAGCCCCTATAAACAATCATTATTTAATGTAAACAGACTTTCAGACCCTATAAACAACCATTATTAAATGTAAACAGACATTCAGACCCTATAAACAATCATCATTAAATGTAAACATACATTCAGACCCTATAAACAATCATCATTAAATGTAAACATACATTCAGACCCTATAAACAATCATTATTAAATGTAAACAGACTTTCAGACCCTATAAACAATCATCATTAAATGTAAACATACATTCAGACCCTATAAACAATCATTATTAAATGTAAACATACATTCAGACCCTATAAACAGACTTTCAGACCCTATAAACAATCATTATTAAATGTAAAAAGCCTTTCAGACCCTATAAACAATCATTATTAAATGTAAACAGACTTTCAGACCCTATAAACAACCATTATTAAATGTAAACAGACATTCAGACCCTATAAACAATCATTATTTAATGTAAACAGACATTCAGACCCTATAAACAACCATTATTAAATGTAAACAGACATTCAGACCCTATAAACAGACTTTCAGACCCTATAAACAATCATTATTAAATGTAAAAAGCCTTTCAGACCCTATAAACAATCATTATTAAATGTAAACAGACTTTCAGACCCTATAAACAACCATTATTAAATGTAAACATACATTCAGACCCTATAAACAATCATTATTAAATGTAAACATACATTCAGACCCTATAAACAACCATTATTAAATGTAAACAGACTTTCAGACCCTATAAACAATCATCATTAAATGTAAAAAGCCTTTTAGACCCTATAAACAATCATTATTAAATGTAAACAGACTTTCAACCCTATAAACAGACATTCAGCCCCTATAAACAATCATTATTTAATGTAAACAGACTTTCAGACCCTATAAACAACCATTATTAAATGTAAACAGACATTCAGACCCTATAAACAATCATCATTAAATGTAAACATACATTCAGACCCTATAAACAATCATCATTAAATGTAAACATACATTCAGACCCTATAAACAATCATTATTAAATGTAAACAGACATTCAAACCCTATAAACAACCATTATTAAATGTAAACAACCATTCAGACCCTATAAACAACCATTATTAAATGTAAACAGACATTCAGACCCTATAAACAATCATTATTAAATGTAAACATACATTAAGACCCTATAAACAACCATTATTAAATGTAAACAGACTTTCAGACCCTATAAACAGTCATCATTAAATGTAAAAAGGCTTTTAGACCCTATAAACAATCATTATTAAATGTAAACATACTTTCAACCCTATAAACAGACATTCAGCCCCTATAAACAATCATTATTTAATGTAAACAGACTTTCAGACCCTATAAACAACCATTATTAAATGTAAACAGACATTCAGACCCTATAAACAATCATCATTAAATGTAAACATACATTCAGACCCTATAAACAATCATCATTAAATGTAAACATACATTCAGACCCTATAAACAATCATTATTAAATGTAAACATACATTCAGACCCTATAAACAATCATCATTAAATGTAAAAAGCCTTTTAGACCCTATAAACAATCATTATTAAATGTAAACAGACTTTCAAACCCTATAAACAGACATTCAGCCCCTATAAACAATCATTATTTAATGTAAACAGACTTTCAGACCCTATAAACAACCATTATTAAATGTAAACAGACATTCAGACCCTATAAACAATCATCATTAAATGTAAACATACATTCAGACCCTATAAACAATCATTATTAAATGTAAACAGACTTTCAAACCCTATAAACAGACATTCATACCCTATAAACAATCATTATTTAATGTAAACATACATTCACAGACCCTATAAACAACCATTATTAAATGTAAACAGACATTCAGACCCTATAAACAATCATCATTAAATGTAAACATACATTCAGACCCTATAAACAATCATCATTAAATGTAAACATACATTCAGACCCTATAAACAATCATTATTAAATGAAAACAGACATTCAAACCCTATAAACAACCATTATTAAATGTAAACAACCATTCAGACCCTATAAACAACCATTATTAAATGTAAACAGACATTCAGACCCTATAAACAATCATTATTAAATGTAAACATACATTCAGACCCTATAAACAACCATTATTAAATGTAAACAGACTTTCAGACCCTATAAACAGTCATCATTAAATGTAAAAAGGCTTTTAGACCCTATAAACAATCATTATTAAATGTAAACATACTTTCAACCCTATAAACAGACATTCAGCCCCTATAAACAATCATTATTTAATGTAAACAGACTTTCAGAACCTATAAACAACCATTATTAAATGTAAACAGACATTCAGACCCTATAAACAATCATCATTAAATGTAAACATACATTCAGACCCTATAAACAATCATCATTAAATGTAAACATACATTCAGACCCTATAAACAATCATTATTAAATGTAAACATACATTCAGACCCTATAAACAATCATCATTAAATGTAAAAAGCCTTTTAGACCCTATAAACAATCATTATTAAATGTAAACAGACTTTCAAACCCTATAAACAGACATTCAGCCCCTATAAACAATCATTATTTAATGTAAACAGACTTTCAGACCCTATAAACAACCATTATTAAATGTAAACAGACATTCAGACCCTATAAACAATCATCATTAAATGTAAACATACATTCAGACCCTATAAACAATCATCATTAAATGTAAACATACATTCAGACCCTATAAACAATCATTATTAAATGTAAACAGACTTTCAGACCCTATAAACAATCATCATTAAATGTAAACATACATTCAGACCCTATAAACAATCATTATTAAATGTAAACATACATTCAGACCCTATAAACAGACTTTCAGACCCTATAAACAATCATTATTAAATGTAAAAAGCCTTTCAGACCCTATAAACAATCATTATTAAATGTAAACAGACTTTCAGACCCTATAAACAACCATTATTAAATGTAAACAGACATTCAGACCCTATAAACAATCATTATTTAATGTAAACAGACATTCAGACCCTATAAACAACCATTATTAAATGTAAACAGACATTCAGACCCTATAAACAGACTTTCAGACCCTATAAACAATCATTATTAAATGTAAAAAGCCTTTCAGACCCTATAAACAACCATTATTAAATGTAAACAGACATTCAAACCCTATAAACAATCATCATTTAATGTAAACAGACATTCAGACCCTATAAACAATCATCATTAAATGTAAACAGACATTCAGACCCTATAAACAATCATCATTAAATGTAAACATACATTCAGACCCTATAAACAATCATCATTAAATGTAAACATACATTCAGACCCTATAAACAATCATTATTAAATGTAAACAGACATTCAAACCCTATAAACAACCATTATTAAATGTAAACAACCATTCAGACCCTATAAACAACCATTATTAAATGTAAACAGACATTCAGACCCTATAAACAATCATTATTAAATGTAAACATACATTAAGACCCTATAAACAACCATTATTAAATGTAAACAGACTTTCAGACCCTATAAACAGTCATCATTAAATGTAAAAAGGCTTTTAGACCCTATAAACAATCATTATTAAATGTAAACATACTTTCAACCCTATAAACAGACATTCAGCCCCTATAAACAATCATTATTTAATGTAAACAGACTTTCAGACCCTATAAACAACCATTATTAAATGTAAACAGACATTCAGACCCTATAAACAATCATCATTAAATGTAAACATACATTCAGACCCTATAAACAATCATCATTAAATGTAAACATACATTCAGACCCTATAAACAATCATTATTAAATGTAAACATACATTCAGACCCTATAAACAATGATCATTAAATGTAAAAAGCCTTTTAGACCCTATAAACAATCATTATTAAATGTAAACAGACTTTCAAACCCTATAAACAGACATTCAGCCCCTATAAACAATCATTATTTAATGTAAACAGACTTTCAGACCCTATAAACAACCATTATTAAATGTAAACAGACATTCAGACCCTATAAACAATCATCATTAAATGTAAACATACATTCAGACCCTATAAACAATCATTATTAAATGTAAACAGACTTTCAAACCCTATAAACAGACATTCATACCCTATAAACAATCATTATTTAATGTAAACATACATTCACAGACCCTATAAACAACCATTATTTAATGTAAACAACCTTTCAGACCCTATAAACAATAATTATTAAATGTAAACAGACATTCAGACCTTATAAACAATCATCATTAAATGTAAACATACATTCAGACCCTATAAACAACCATTATTAAATGTAAACATACATTCAGACCCTATAAACAATCATTATTAAATGTAAACATACTTTCAAACCCTATAAACAACCATTATTAAATGTAAAAAGCCTTTCAAACCCTATAAACAACCATTATTAAATGTAAACAGACATTCAGACCTTATAAACAATCATTATTAAATGTAAACAGACATTTAGACCCTATAAACAATCATTATTAAATGTAAACAGACTTTCAGACCCTATGAACAATCATTATTAAATGTAAACAGACTTTCAGACCCTATAAACATTCATTATTAAATGTAAACAACCTTTCAGACCCTATAAACAATCATTATTTAATGTAAACATACATTCAGACCCTATAAACAATCATCATTAAATGTAAACAGATATTCAGTCCCTATAAACAATCATTATTTAATGTAAACATACATTCAGACCCTATAAACAATCATTATTTAATGTAAACAGACTTTCAGACCCTATAAACAATCATTATTTATTGTAAACATACTTTCAGACCCTATAAACAATCATTATTTAATGTAAACATACATTCAGACCCTATAAACAATCATTATTAAATGTAAACATACATTCAGACCCTATAAACAATCATTATTAAATGTAAACATACATTCAGACCCTATAAACAATCATTATTAAATGTAAACATACATTCAGACCCTATAAACAATCATCATTAAATGTAAACATACATTCAGACCCTATAAACAATCATCATTAAATGTAAACATACATTCAGACCCTATAAACAATCATCATTAAATGTAAACAGACATTCAAACCCTATAAACAATCATTATTAAATGTAAACATACATTCAGACCCTATAAACAATCATTATTAAATGTAAACATACATTCAGACCCTATAAACAATCATCATTAAATCTAAACATACTTTCAAACCCTATAAACAATCATTATTAAATGTAAACAGACATTAAGACCCTATAAACAATAATTATTAAATGTAAACAGACATTCAGACCCTATAAACAATCATAATTAAATGTAAACAGACATTCAGACCCTATAAACAATCATTATTAAATGTAAACAACCATTCAGACCCTATAAACAATCATTATTAAATGTAAACAGACTTTCAGACCCTATAAACAATCATTATTAAATGTAAACAACCATTCAGACCCTATAAACAATCATCATTAAATGTAAACAGACTTTCAGACCCTATAAACAATCATCATTAAATGTAAACAGACTTTCAGACCCTATAAACAACCATTATTAAATGTAAACAGACATTCAGACCCTATAAACAATCATTATTAAATGTAAACAGACTTTCAGACCCTATAAACAATCATTATTAAATGTAAAAAGCCTTTCAGACCCTATAAACAATCATTATTATATGTAAACATACATTCAGACCCTATAAGCAATCATCATTAAATGTAAATGGACTTTCAGACCCTATAAACAATCATCATTAAATGTAAACATACATTCAGACCCTATAAACAACCATTATTAAATGTAAACATACTTTCAGACCCTATAAACAATCATCATTAAATGTAAACAGACATTCAGACCCTATAAACAATCATTATTAAATGTAAACAGACATTCAGACCCTATAAACAATCATTATTAAATGTAAACATACATTCAAACCCTATAAACAATCATTATTAAATGTAAACATACATTCAGAACCTATAAACAATCATCATTAAATGTAAACATACATTCAGACCCTATAAACAATCATCATTAAATGTAAACAGACATTCAGACCCTATAAACAATCATTATTAAATGTAAACAGACTTTCAGACCCTATAAACAATCATTATTAAATGTAAACAGACTTTCAGACCCTATAAACAATCATTATTTAATGTAAACAGACATTCAGACCCTATAAACAATCATCATTAAATGTAAACATACTTTCAAACCCTATAAACAATCATTATTTGATGTAAACAGACATTCAGACCCTATAAACAATCATTATTAAATGTAAACAGACATTCAGACCCTATAAACAATCATTATTAAATGTAAACAGACATTCAGACCCTATAAACAATCATTATTAAATGTAAACAGACTTTCAGACCCTATAAACAGACTTTCAGACCCGATAAACAATCATTATTAACGGTAAAGTGACTTACAAACCCTGAAATCAATTATGATTAAATGATAGAGACATTGTCGCAATTCAGATCCTCACAATTTCACTGCCATATTATTTCCTAGTGGCACTGACATCATAATGCTTATTAACTTCATCATGCTAACTAAAGATCATTCAAAGTGAGATCTAATTAAATAAGTCTAAGAAACTTGAAATAAACTGGCAACAAATTTAAGATCCTCTTTTTCTCAAATCATTAAACTATGTAATATTCAAATATTGGCAGTTTTGGATGAAACTATCCTGTAATATTTAAACATTGGTAGCTTTAGATTAAACTATCCTGTAATATTTAAATATTGGTAACTTTAGATTAAACTATCCTGTAATATTTAAATATTGGTAGCTTTAGATGAAACTATCCTGTAATATTTAAATATTGGTAACTTTGGATGAAACTATCCTGTAATATCTCAATATTGGTAGCTTTAGATTAAACTATCCTGTAATATTTAAATATTGGTAGCTTTAAATCAAACTATCCTGTAATATTTAAATATTGGTATCTTTAGATTAAACTATCCTGTAATATTTAAATATTTGTAGCTCTAGATTAAACTATCCTGTAATATTTAACTATTGGTGGCCATGGATGAAACTATCCTGTAATATTTAAATATTGGTAGCTTTAGATTAAACTGTCCTGTAATATTTCAATATTGGTAGCTTTAGATTAAACTATCGTGTAATATTTAAATATTGGTAACTTTGGATGAAACTATCCTGTAATATTTAAATATTGGTAGCTTTAGATTAAACTATCCTGTAATATCTCAATATTGGTAGCTTTAGATTAAACTATCCTGTAATATTTAAATATTGGTAGCTTTAGATTAAACTATCCTGTAATATTTCAATATTGTAGCTTTAGATCAAACTATCCTGTAATATTTAAATATTGGTAGCTTTAGATCAAACTATCCTGTAATATTTAAATATTGGTAGCTTTAAATTAAACTATCCTGTAATATTTCAATATTTGTAGCTTTAGATCAAACTATCCTGTAATATTTAAATATTGGTAGCTTTAGATTAAACTATCCTGTAATATTTAAATATTGGTAGCTTCAGATTAAACCATACTGTAATATTTCAATATTTGTAGCTTTAGATGAAACTATCCTGTAATATTTAAATATTGGTAGCTTTAGATGAAACTATCCTGTAATATTTAAATATTGGTAGCTTTAGATTAAACTATCCTGTAATATTTAAATATTGGTAGCTTTAGATTAAACTATCCTGTAATATTTAAACATTGGTAGCTTTAGATTAAACTATCCTGTAATATTTAAATATTGGTAGCTTTAGATTAAACTATCCTGTAATATTTAAATATTGGTAGCTTTGGATGAAACTATCCTGTAATATTTAAATATTGGTAACTTTGGATGAAACTAGCCTGTAATATCTCAATATTGGTAGCTTTAGATTAAACTATCCTGTAATATTTCAATATTTGTAGCTTTAGATGAAACTATCCTATCATATATCAATATTGGTAGCTTTAGATTAAACTATCCTGTAATATCTCAATATTGGTATCTTTAGATTAAACTATCCTGTAATATTTAAATATTGGTAGCTTTAGATTAAACTATCCTGTAATATTTAAATATTGGTAGCTTTGGATAAAACTATCCTGTAATATTTAAATATTGGTAACTTTGGATGAAACTATCCTGTAATATCTCAATATTGGTAGCTTTAGATTAAACTATCCTGTAGTATTTCAATATTTGTAGCTTTAGATGAAACTATCCTATCATATATCAATATTGGTAGCTTTAGATTAAACTATCCTGTAATATTTAACTATTGGTGGCCTTGGATGAAACTATCCTGTAATATTTCAATATTGGTAGCTTCAGATTAAACCATCCTGTAATATTTAAATATTGGTAGCTTTAGATTAAACTATCCTGTAATATTTCAATATTGGTAGCTTTAAATCAAACTATCCTGTAATATTTAAATATTGGTATCTTTAGATTAAACTATCCTGTAATATTTAAATATTTGTAGCTTTAGATTAAACTATCCTGTAATATTTAACTATTGGTGGCCGTGGATGAAACTATCCTGTAATATTTAAATATTGGCAGCTTTAGATTAAACTGTCCTGTAATATTTCAATATTGGTAGCTTTAGATTAAACTATCCTGTAATATTTAAATATTGGTAACTTTGGATGAAACTATCCTGTAATATTTAAATATTGGTAGCTTTAGATTAAACTATCCTGTAATATCTCAATATTGGTAGCTTTAGATTAAACGAAATCTAGGATTTCTTTTTTCACGAGAGAGTTGATACTTACCTCCCTAATACTTTTGATATTGCTAAATATTGGCTTTCACTCAATAAACACTCAGATTTAAAACAGTTAGGTGCCCCTACTGGGCAGGGAGTCAGAGCGTAGTCTGGCGGATGCCAGCCCCACCTCCGCGCATGCGCAGACTAGCACTTCCTCTGACTAGATTATTGGCTGACACACATGCAACTATTAAGAGCCTGAAGACCGAGCCTCTGTGGGGTGGAGAGGCCGGGTCCGTATCTAGGGAGGTAAGTATCAACTCTCTCGTGAAAAAAGAAATCCTAGATTTCGTTTATTTCACTTCAAGAGTATACTTACCTCCCTAATACTTTTGATATTGCCAGAATTCGAAAGTGAATCTGGCGGGAGGGAGGCGAGGTCAAAAGACCAGCTCATCCCTATACGCTTTTCTGCGTTTAAGGCACTTAAACTTCTGAAACTGTAAGAAAAAACAGTCAGGTTTTGACTAACCATCGGATAACACTACTGATGTATGAGAGATGACCGAATGTCACATGCGCTCCCCCCCCCCTCCTTCCTGGGAGGAAGAGTCGCCTGACCTCAATGTCCTATACGCTCTCTACGTACAAGTGCCATGTACTACAGGACAGAGACGAAAAACTCCATTTTCGTAACTCTCAACAATGAACCACACAAATACACAAACCATCACCATATTAATAACGGGTAATCGTGACAATACAATCAACAACGGACAACACATGAACAAGACTGACCTTGTTGAAAATGGCTGCTGACATCATCTTCCCATTGGTAAAGACTGATGCAGGCCCAAAAAAGTGGGTGTTTCCATAAATTAATTGTGAAATATATAAGTAATGAGGAAAAACCTCCTCAAAAAATATAAACCGAGTTATTTTTTCAAAATCGACAAGGTGAGAGGATTAGAGGTGTCACGGAGATAATGGTCTGTAAAACTTGACTCACAGTGCCACTGAGCCACCGACATAATATCATCCACAGGGACCCCATTAAATAGGGCCGTGGATGTCACTACGCCGCGGACACTGTGAGCCTTGGCCACGTCAACCTGCTTCCCGGTGGCGGATTTATGGCAAAATTGAATGCATTCCACAATCCACCTGGAAATGGTGTCCTTAGAAGCCCTGCCATGGGGTTCAATATATGACAACCATAACGCTGACTGGTCGGTGCGCCACTCCGCCGTACGTTGTTTGTACCGGTGCAGCGCCCGGACGGGACACCATGCTTTAGAATTAGGATCATATCTAGTTAAAGCAGGCAAAATAATAGGTTGACCTGGATATTTCAACGACTGATTTTTAGCCAAGAAATTAATCCTAGGTAGCAGCTTAAGGCCTTCCCCTGAAACCACAAAACGGTCATCCTCGGCTGATAAGGCATGAATCTCACTCCTACGCCTAGCCGAGGCCGCAGCAATTAAAAACACAGTCTTCAGTGTTAATAGTTTCATAGAAATGGAACTAAGTGGTTCAAAAGGCTTATCACCTAGTACTTGAAGCACTAGCGATAAACTCCAAGACGGAATCACAGGTGGATTCCTTGGTCTTAGATTGCCCATGCCTTTAATTAATACATTTAATGTATTTACTTCATCACTTCCCCTCTTAGCCAAGCAAGGAATAACAGACATTAATGCTGATTTATAACCAGCAATAGAGTTAGGCTTGAGGCTATAGGCATCATAGAGGTGACAGAGGAAATCAGCTACTACTTGAATAGATGAATCCATTGGATCAATACATCTTTTTGAGCACCATTCTGCAAATCTGTTGATTTTATAATTATATGCTCTGGAGGTTGACCCCCTCCTGGCTTTGGCCATAAACATGGCTGCTTGCTCAGAAAAGCCCTCCTTAATTCTAGATTCCTTGACAACATCCACGCAGTCAATCTGAACATTGACGGATTGTTGTGAAGGGCCTTGCCCTGGAAGATAATATCGTCCATCAGAGGCAGAGGAACCGGATTGCAGACCAGAAGGTCCAGCAGATCCGTATACCATGATCGGCTTGGCCAATCCGGGGCGATCAGAAGCACTTGGCATTCCTCTTGTCTGATTTTCTGAAGAATTTTTGGAATCAGGATTGCTGGAGGGAATGCGTATGCATACATTCTCCCCCAGCTGATAGCTAACGCATCTGTTGCGAAAGCGCTTGGATCCGGAATCGGAGAGACGTACGTCGTCATCTTCGCATTCTTCTTCGTTGCGAACAAATCGATGTTGGGTTTCCCCCAATGGTCGAACAGACGATCCGCCACACATTGATTTAGTTGCCATTCCGTGGGTAAAACACTCATCCTTCGGCTCAATGAGTCTGCTAGCAGGTTTAACCTTCCCGGAATATGAACTGCTTTCAAGGTAATCTGGTGATCCAGACACCAACAAAGCAGTTTCCATGTCATCATACAGAGACTGGGCGACTTCGTTCCACCCTGGCGGTTTATGTAAGTCACAACTGTTGAGTTGTCTGAACGAATAAGAACAATCTTGCCCTGAACTTTCTGTAAGAAATGTTCCAGGCCCAGGACTACTGCTCTTAGCTCCAGTAGATTTATATGTTCCTTTGACTGTTCCAGATTCCAAAGCCCTGATATCGTGGACTCTTCCAGGCAAGCTCCCCAGCCCTCCATCGATGCATCTGTATACACAGTCACCTGAGGGTGGGGAGGGGTTAGCAAAACCCCCGGCAAGAGATTCTCTGTATTCAACCACCATTGCAGGTGGTGAATGAGAGGCGCCAACACTGACACATTCGAGTCCAGCGAACCTGTACTCTGGGTCCATTGTGTCATGAGAAATAACTGGATCGGCCGCCTGCGTAAGGCGGCCTGAGGAATGACTGGTTCCAATGAAACCATCAACCCCAGCATTCTCAAGTAAACCCGTGCCAGGACATGACGACTGTCGCACACTGACTGAATTAATGAGATGAGTTTCTGAACTCTCTCCTGAGTAGGATAAACATATCCTGTCTCTAGATCGAAGAACATCCCCAGGTAAACAAACTTCTGGGATGGAGTCAGCTCTGATTTTGGGAAATTGATCATCCAGCCTAAGTCTGTGAGAGTTTTCAAAACAATCTCCAGATTGGCCGACAAACTTTCCCGGGTGTGCGCTTTCAACAGCCAGTCGTCTATGTACGTATGGACTGCTATGCTTCTCCTGCGGAGGTATGCTGTGATCGCAAGAACCACACGGGTGAAAACCCGAGGAGCCGTGGAAATTCCGAAGGGCAACACCCTGAATTCCCACTGTCTGCCCTGGAATGCAAATCTCAGGAAGCGACAGAAACTCACGTGGATGGGGATGTGGAAATAAGCGTCCTTCAAATCTATCGACGCCGTCCACATCCCCCTCTCCAACCCCGCCAACACCGAGCGCACCGTTTCCATCTTGAAACTGGGCGTCTCGATGAACTTGTTCAATGGCTTGAGGTTGAGAATCGGTCTCCACCCTCCGGTGCGTTTTGTTACTAAGAACAGGGTTGAATAGAAGCCCGGACACCTTTGTACCGGCTGAATAGCTCCTTTTTGTACGAGGGAATTTATCTCCTCCTCGATACACAACCTTTGCTCTGGATCTCTCGGAATGGGAGTCCAGACTGGCACTAGAGACAGTCGCGACGGCGGGCCTGTCATCCACTCTGGATGATACCCGACGGAAAGCCATCGCAAGACTAAACGGTCCTGAGTTAACCGTTCCCACTCTTGCATGTGGTCGGCTAGCCGGCCTCCCACCGGTCCACCTAGGGACCGCGGTGGACACAAGGCATGCAAGAGCGGCACTGTCTCCGTCGCCATACACACCGGAGTGGTTCTTACCGCGGTAAGCGTCCTGTCAGGACCGATAACCACGCCCAGATCCTCGCACGCCCCGCCCCGCGCGCACCTTGGTGCGCGGGCGGCTGCCTGGCTGACGGCGGCTGAGGAACCTGCGCCCCCCTCGCTGCTGGCCGAATCGCACGCGGCCGAGGCCGACGCTGCGACGGTGGCTGGCCTCTGACTTGGCCAGCACCACCTCGAGCCTGCAGGGGACGATACGCAGGGGCCGCGGCGCGAACGTTAGCACGACGCAGCACCTCAAACTGCTCGCGCAGCGCCCTCTGGTTATTCACCAGGGTGACCGTCTCCTGGAGGTGGCGACATCCCTCACCTCCAAAAAGACCAGGACCCGTCATAGGCGTACGGAGTAGCCTATCGTACAGGTCCTGAGACGGGCACAGATTGTCCAGGGCAAACGTGCGTCTTGCCCGGACACTCCTGGTCACCGCCCGAGTCATGCAGTCCAGCGCCAGGTTAATACCATCCTGGATGGCTCGCTGGACCGTGACCGGGCTTGGCTGGCGCGATGCGGATGCCGTTACTACCCCCTGTAACAGCTGGGAGACGTGGGACAGAGCGGCAATCGAAGCCCTCCCACTCTCCTCCGCATCACGCAACGCGGTATTCGCCGAACGCAACGCGTTCGAACACAAGACCCCCGTGTCAGAACGGGAGCCTGGCCGCGCATCCTCACCCAAAGCCGCGCGGTCATCCACGCTGGGCTTGGGTACCACACCGTACCGCTGGTAATCCAGGGGCACGATGCGACAACGCCTGGCCACCTCGCGAGGGGCCTTCGCGAGACGTCCACTCGAGTTAATGGACGACTCCGCCGCCTTGAACATGTCAACGACATGCTCCGCCAGCGGCAGAGAAGGCATAGCGTTAGCAGTCGGTTTCCCAGCTAACCACGGCCTGTGGTCACGCTGGCTAGGTGACTGCTCCACGGGCAGATCAGGCCTAACGCTCACCAACCACTGGCAAGCGTCAGACCAATCCTCCTCCGTGGCTAACTGCGAGCGCTCTACAAGACGGGGTCCTTCGTCTTCCTCCTGAGCGCAAGCAGCAGAGCTTGACGGCGGGTACGCTGATACACCTGGCAAGCCAGGGAAAACATGCGGGCCTGATAGCACCGGCATGACAATATCACTGGTTTGACCAGGAGCAGGCACCGTGGCAGAGCGCGGGGTATATACCGCCCCACCACGGGCCCGG
Source organism: Chaetoderma sp. LZ-2023a (assembly GCA_034401795.1). Classification (NCBI taxonomy): domain Eukaryota; kingdom Metazoa; phylum Mollusca; class Caudofoveata; order Chaetodermatida; family Chaetodermatidae; genus Chaetoderma; species Chaetoderma sp. LZ-2023a. The sequence goes on from CM067368.1 coordinate 993,008, forward strand.
CCAGCACCAGCAACACCCTCGGCAAGCCGAGGTATGCGGTACCGCTGGCCATCAGCAGCGCCCTGGGCCACCACCTGAGCCGCGGACTTTACTCCAGGGTGAGTAAAACCGTGGAAGAAGCCGCCTGTATTCCCCGCGAGGGGTGCACAAACGTCTTCATCCATGTCCACGTCGTCAGACGGCGACCCTAGCAGGTAATCCTCATCACCCTGGTCAGAAAGATTAGACCCCGGGTCAGCAAAGAGAGCTAACCCGGGCTGACCAGGAACGGTGCCATAGGAGGTACTGGCCACCGCGGCGTGCGGATACCCCTGGACTGATAAGCAGCCCGCGGGTTCCAGCGACAACCGTCCACGGTCCCCTCTCGGCGCGGCAATAAGCCTGCTGCCAGGGTCGTGGAACGCCCCCTCTAATGGGGCCACCTCTGAATCGTCGAACAACGGAAGCGGTCTAAGGAAAACCGATCCAGAGGCGGGGATTACCTGCTCCGAAGCCGATGATGAGGACAGTAAAGGATTTGGTCCAGGAAGCATGCCACGAAGCAACCCTGGAACCAAATCCTTTATTGTCCTCTTCATCTCTCCCAACATCTCGGTCCGGAAGGCCTCCACATCCACCGCGGACGAGACCTTCCCCTTACCCTTCCTACTTACAACCTCTCGTTTCCGCTTCTTCTTCTTCTCCTCCTCTACCACCTTGTCCGTCGCCTGTAAGCAGCACAAGAATTCGGACATTAACTCGCCCCCCCAGTGCTTACATATGTCACAATTAACCAAGGGACCACAAGGGCTACATTGATAGCACAGATGAGGCCAGAACTTTTCATGTAGAAAACGTCCACAGGACGCGCAACCTGGTCCCTGAAACAGGGCAAAGGACAAGGAGTATGAGCAAACTAGTTAAGCTTAGACACTCAAACCAACTCAAAGAGAAGGAAAACGATCATAAAGATCAATATACATCAGAAACCAGCATAGCGACTTGAATTGCTGATAAATACATAGCCAGGCTGATTATGACGTCATTAATCCCGTGACAGGAAAAATTCGATCCCAACAAAACATCCAAGTGCAAGGACGAATTGTATGCTGAATGGATACGTCGACTACACAACCATCAGATACATATAGATAACTCTTTTCTGGCAAAAATGTTAATTATCTCCCTTTGCTTGTTTACTATAATTAACATCACCACATTATCAATAACTAGATACCTGACACTTTGTATAGACAAACCATCCAACGTGACGAACCGGAGAACTCCACCATCTGCACGCCTCTTAACTCTCTCCACCTCATGGGGAAGGAATTGGATCAAGAGGGCAAAGTGAGAAGACCTTTATACTAGGCCTCCAACTCACTGGACATAATTTTTCATTTGGTTAGATAACCTAACAGTATTAGTAGGAAATGGAACCATGGTGGAGAGAAAACTAACTCTCTGCTGCTGTGATGTCACCACCTAGCGTCATACAGACCTGTGGACATAAACAGAAAGAGAAATTAGCCTTAGGTAGCACCGAGTTGACATAAACCAACTAACCAAGGCGCTTATCACGGTAAACGCGAGTCCCGGAAACACAATACACCGGGAAGAAAACTCGCTAATTTTACTAGAAGTCACCTGATTTAAAGGTCCTAAGTCCTCCTTTGGCGAAGTGTTCCTTCCTGCCATCCAAAAAAGTGACTAACACTCCAAAATAACACCACTTAAACAGTTTAAGAATAAGAAAAAGCTTTTGCACAAAAAGACATGTGTGAACTCTCTGCCAATAATCTAGCAAAGAGGAAGTGCTAGTCTGCGCATGCGCGGAGGTGGGGCTGGCATCCGCCAGACTACGCTCTGACTCCCTGCCCAGTAGGGGCACCTAACTGTTTTAAATCTGAGTGTTTATTGAGTGAAAGCCAATATTTAGCAATATCAAAAGTATTAGGGAGGTAAGTATACTCTTGAAGTGAAATAAACTATCCTGTAATATTTAAATATTGGTAGCTTTAGATTAAACTATCCTGTAATATTTCAATATTTGTAGCTTTAGATCAAACTATCCTGTAATATTTAAATATTGGTAGCTTTAGATCAAACTATCCTGTAATATTTAAATATTGGTAGCTTTAAATTAAACTATCCTGTAATATTTCAATATTTGGAGCTTTAGATCAAACTATCCTGTAATATTTAAATATTGGTAGCTTTAGATTAAACTATCCTGTAATATTTAAATATTGGTAGCTTTAGATTAAACTATCCTGTAATATTTCAATATTTGTAGCTTTAGATCAAACTATCCTGTAATATTTAAATATTGGTAGCTTTAGATTAAACTATCCTGTAATATTTAAATATTGGTAGCTTCAGATTAAACTATCCTGTAATATTTCAATATTTGTAGCTTTAGATGAAACTATCCTGTAATATTTAAATATTGGTAGCTTTAGATGAAACTATCCTGTAATATTTAAATATTGGTAGCTTTAGATTAAACTATCCTGTAATATTTAAATATTGGTAGCTTTAGATTAAACTATCCTGTAATATTTAAACATTGGTAGCTTTAGATTAAACTATCCTGTAATATTTAAATATTGGTAGCTTTAGATTAAACTATCCTGTAATATTTAAATATTGGTAGCTTTGGATGAAACTATCCTGTAATATTTAAATATTGGTAACTTTGGATGAAACTATCCTGTAATATCTCAATATTGGTAGCTTTAGATTAAACTATCCTGTAATATTTCAATATTTGTAGCTTTAGATGAAACTATCCTATCATATATCAATATTGGTAGCTTTAGATTAAACTATCCTGTAATATCTCAATATTGGTATCTTTAGATTAAACTATCCTGTAATATTTAAATATTGGTAGCTTTAGATTAAACTATCCTGTAATATTTAAATATTGGTAGCTTTGGATAAAACTATCCTGTAATATTTAAATATTGGTAACTTTGGATGAAACTATCCTCTAATATCTCAATATTGGTAGCTTTAGATTAAACTATCCTGTAATATTTAACTATTGGTGGCCTTGGATGAAACTATCCTGTAATATTTCAATATTGGTAGCTTGAGATTAAACCATCCTGTAATATTTAAATATTGGTAGCTTTAGATTAAACTATCCTGTAATATTTCAATATTGGTAGCTTTAAATTAAACTATCCTGTAATATTTAAATATTGGTAGCTTCAGGTTAAACTATCCTGTAATATTTCAATATTGGTAGCTTTAAATTAAACTATCCTGTAATATTTAAATATTGGAAGCTTTAGATTAAACTATCCTGTAATATTTAAATATTGGTAGCTTTAGATTAAACTATCCTGTAATATTTAAATATTGGTAGCTTTAAATTAAACTGTCCTGTAATATTTCAATATTGGTAGCTTTAGATTAAACTATCCTGTAATATTTAAATATTGGTAGCTTTAGATTAAACTATCCTGTAATATTTAAATATTGGTAACTTTAGATTAAACTATCCTGTAATATTTAAATATTGGTAGCTTTAGATTAAACTATCCTGTAATATTTAACTATTGGTGGCCTTGGATGAAACTATCCTGTAATATCTCAATATTGGTAGCTGCAGATTAAACTATCCTGTAATATTTAAATATTGGTAGCTTTAGATTAAACTATCCTGTAATATTTCAATATTGGTAGCTTTAGATTAAACTATCCTGTAATATTTAAATATTGGTAGCTTTAGATTAAACTATCCTGTAATATTTAAATATTGGTGGCCTTGGATGAAACTATCCTATCATATATCAATATTGGTAGCTTTAGATTAAACTATCCTGTAATATTTAACTATTGGTGGCCTTGGATGAAACTATCCTGTAATATTTCAATATTGGTAGCTTCAGATTAAACCATCCTGTAATATTTAAATATTGGTAGCTTTAGATTAAACTATCCTGTAATATTTCAATATTGGTAGCTTTAAATTAAACTATCCTGTAATATTTAAATATTGGTAACTTTGGATGAAACTATCCTGTAATATCTCAATATTGGTAGCTTTAGATTAAACTATCCTGTAATATTTAAATATTGGTAGCTTTAAATCAAACTATCCTGTAATATTTAAATATTGGTATCTTTAGATTAAACTATCCTGTAATATTTAAATATTTGTAGCTTTAGATTAAACTATCCTGTAATATTTAACTATTGGTGGCCGTGGATGAAACTATCCTGCAATATTTAAATATTGGCAGCTTTAGATTAAACTGTCCTGTAATATTTCAATATTGGTAGCTTTAGATTAAACTATCCTGTAATATTTAAATATTGGTAACTTTGGATGAAACTATCCTGTAATATTTAAATATTGGTAGCTTTAGATTAAACTATCCTGTAATATCTCAATATTGGTAGCTTTAGATTAAACTATCCTGTAATATTTAAATATTGGTAGCTTTAGATTAAACTATCCTGTAATATTTCAATATTTGTAGCTTTAGATCAAACTATCCTGTAATATTTAAATATTGGTAGCTTTAGATCAAACTATCCTGTAATATTTAAATATTGGTAGCTTTAAATTAAACTATCCTGTAATATTTCAATATTTGGAGCTTTAGATCAAACTATCCTGTAATATTTAAATATTGGTAGCTTTAGATTAAACTATCCTGTAATATTTAAATATTGGTAGCTTTAGATTAAACTATCCTGTAATATTTCAATATTTGTAGCTTTAGATCAAACTATCCTGTAATATTTAAATATTGGTAGCTTTAGATTAAACTATCCTGTAATATTTAAATATTGGTAGCTTTAGATTAAACTATCCTGTAATATTTAACTATTGGTGGCCTTGGATGAAACTATCCTGTAATATCTCAATATTGGTAGCTGCAGATTAAACTATCCTGTAATATTTAAATATTGGTAGCTTTAGATTAAACTATCCTGTAATATTTCAATATTGGTAGCTTTAGATTAAACTATCCTGTAATATTTAAATATTGGTAGCTTTAGATTAAACTATCCTGTAATATTTAAATATTGGTGGCCTTGGATGAAACTATCCTGTAATATCTCAATATTGGTAGCTTTAAATTAAACTATCCTGTAATATTTAAATATTGGTAGCTTTAGATTAAACTATCCTGTAATATTTAAATATTGGTAGCTTTAAATTAAACTATCCTGTAATATTTAAATATTGGTAGCTTTAGATTAAACTATCCTGTTGTATTTAAATATTGGTAGCTTTAAATTAAAATATCCTGTAATATTTAAATATTGGTAGCTTTAGATTAAACTGTCCTGTAATATTTAAATATTGGTAGCTTTGGATTAAACTATCCTGTAATATTTAAATATTGGTAACTTTAGATGAAACTATCCTGTAATATTTAAATATTGGTAGCTTTAGATTAAACTATCCTGTAATATCTCAATATTGGTAGCTTTAGATTAAACTATCCTGTAATATTTAAATATTGGTAACTTTGGATGAAACTGTCCTGTAATATCTCAATATTGGTAGCTTTAAATTAAACTATCCTGTAATATTTATCTATTGGTGGCCTTGGATGAAACTATCCTGTAATATCTCAATATTGGTAGCTTTAGATTAAACTATCCTGTAATATTTAAATATTGGTAGCTTTAGATTAAACTGTCCTGTAATATTTAAATATTGGTAGCTTTAGATTAAACTATCCTCTAATATTTAACTATTGGTGGCCTTGGATGAAACTATCCTGTAATATCTCAATATTGGTAGCTTCAGATTAAACTATACTGTAATATTTAAATATTGGTAGCTTTAGATGAAACTATCCTGTAATATCTCAATATTGGTAGCTTTAGATTAAACTATCCTGTAATATTTAAATATTGGTAGCTTTAGATTAAACTATCCTGTAATATCTCAATATTGGTAGCTTTAGATTAAACTATCCTGTAATATTTAAATATTGGTAGCTTTAGATTAAACTATCCTGTAATATTTAAATATTGGTAGCTTTGGATTAAACTATCCTGCAATATTTAAATATTGGTAGCTTTGGATTAGGCCTCTTTCACCTTCTGAACTTGACGGGCCTGACATAATCACTTCATTACAATGCAGGTAATACTCGATTGAATATTTTGACTATAGTGTGACTGGAAGTTGTTGGTGGCAATATTTACAAATACATTAAAATAAGATGTTCACAAAATGGGTTTATTATTCACAAGAAAAGATTTACCTTTGACAGCTCCATATTCTTAATCCATTTCAGAGCCTGCCCTTGAGGGTCAACCATCAGTGGCCAGCGGTTACCTGTGGTAACGATAACACCATTTTCAGTTGAGAATCCATCACTAGGCAACCCTTGAATGTTCCAATCACGGACCTGTGTTGGCTTGACCATAAACTCACAAAAGTTGAAGTTTGGTGCACAGGGAACATTAAGCTTGCGCACCTGAAAAGGAAAAGCAAACAGTTACAATTATTTAGCAAAGCAGCTTAGATTTCACGATTTAACCATCAAATGTGTTTTCTCATAGAAAATGTCAAAAAATGGACTACCACTGAATGACTGTCTTAAGTGACCATCTTAAGGAGCCACAGTAAAACCTGTCTTAATATGACCACCAAAAGGAGCCACAGTAAAATGTGCATTAAGTCTGGCCGGGCAGCCGCCATCTCGCGCTTGTCCTCCCGGCTGCCAAGACCAGGTCTAGTGTCATGCGGAGGGACCGGATAGTCGGTTGTCGCGGAAACATTCCTCGTCTTCATTTTCTTCGGTCACCGGGTCGGGGCATCGCTCCGACGTGGTCAGGTCGCTGAGTTAAAGGCTGTCTATGTCCAGCAGTCCTCCCAGGTGGCTCAGTGGCAGGTCTTGGGGCCTGCAACGCCGTTCCTTGGATGCTTTCTCGGGGCTCCACCACAATCGTTTGCTGGCTTGTGTGGCCAGCCATCTCCTTGGAGATGCGGGGGTCCGGTCCAGAATTCTCAACATGGCAGAGTTCCTGAAGCTGATGTGTCTAGGTGCCTGGGCTCAGTGTTAGAGTGTTTGATGGGTGGTACTTATTTCTGGGTCAGATGTGCGTAGTCTTCGGAGGCGAGCGCTGATGTATACGTTCATTTCAGCAGAAGCAGTCTGCTCGGTGGTGGCTCTGTAGGTGGTGGTGGTAGGAGAGGCAGTGGCAGCGCCTGTAGAGGTGGCGGTGGTTCCCTCCGTGGTGGCGGCAGTATTTTTTGGTGCGCACGTCTGGAAGAGCATTCCCAAGCCAGCAGGGTATTCCTTGAGGGTCGGATTATCCTCGGGTTATGAGGGAGGTGTGTGCAGGTGGAGTGAATGTGAAGCAGGAGGAAGAAGGACCACAGGTGGCTCTCGGTCCTTCCTTCATGCGTGCGAGCGAAGCTCTTTTTATGGCAGTCCTCTCTTGAGCGCTAGTGTGATAGGAACAGGAGAGGGAGCGAGAGGGTTCACGAGGGTGGTCATACTCTAGGTTTAATCCAGGGGTTTCGTGCGGTATTTTCTGTCAGCCGAAAGGGGCGGTGAAAGCACCAATTTTCACACTCGTCAACTGACTAAACATTGCCCTAACTCTAGATCATCGCTCAAAAGGTGGGAGGGTCTAACTGGCAGCGAGGGGACTGTCTCTTGGATGCGGGAGTTTCCTGAGGAATGGGTCCTTTAGGGAATGGTGGAGAAACAGCAGTGGTTACTCCCATTGGTCGTTACGTCACTATCGATCACTATTCATCCTGTTAGTCTATAAGGGGTTAGTCGGTCACGAAAGTCATTGCTGCTAGTAGCATCCCTAAATGTCCCACTTGGGGTGGGCAAGGCATACTATCAACCTTAATGAGGCGAGGGAGGTATGTGCAAGTGGAGTGAATGCGAAGTGGGAGGAAGGGCCACTGGTGGGTTTCTGTCTTTCCTTCCTATGTGCAAGGAAAGCTCTTTTTAGGGCGGTTCTCTCTCGAGCGCTAGTGTTATAGGAACAGGACGGAGTGAGAGAGGGCTCATGATGACAGTCATACTCTAGGTTTAATTCAGGGGCTTCGTGCGCAGTATTTTCCATCGGCCGAAAAGGTGCACTATGGGGTGACGAGAGGACCAATTTGCGCCTCTTGGAACAAAGTACGGGCATTCAAGCAGGCTTGACACAATATATAATTGAAGTTTTAACTTACATTTTCCATCCAGCTTTTGGTGACAATTTCTTCTCTGTAATGTGACAAGAAAGGCCCCATGTAAGACTGGAAGGCTGCAGCAATGAGGCAATCTCCAACCAGATATCCCATTCTCTCATCCAAATCCTGACAAATAACAGTTTATGTACATTTAATGCATAAACCACTCAAATTTGTAATTCAAAATTTTTGATCCATGGTGCTCCGTTTGAAGGCAGTTTAATAAGTGGTTGACACAATATTGTTTTCAACATGCACACAATCTTTATTTTCATACATACCCATATAGGCCACACATTTTTTCTCAAATCACAAGTTCTATGAGGGGATGCATCTTATACTTGAGGAAACACTTTCATATATTTTCCTCCCAAAATGGTTTTGCGATACATATTTTTTGTTTGGTTAAAGTTACTTATTATTATATGAGGATATGATATAATAAAGAAATATTAGTTACCTCTCCGGGACGTGACTACATAATTTCTACATCCCGGAGAGGTAATTAATATTTCTTTATTATGAATCATCCTGGGCTCAGGATCATTTTCGGAAATAGGATAATATGTTTGGATAGATGATGATCAAATCTGACCATGTGTTCTATACATGAGGCCAGCATGTGTCATATACACGAGGCCAGCTTGCGTCATATACACTGAGGTCTGTGTCATATATCTGCGTGCAGCCTATACACAGGCAAGTACAGTAATATTCTGATCAAATCTGATTGTGCCCCCTATACACAAGAGCCACTAATACACAAAGGCAGCCTATATAAGAGGAGAGCCTATACACGAGGGCATCCTATACATGAGGATAGACTATAGACGAGGGCCACCCATACACTAGGGTGGCCTATACACGAGGATAGCCTAGATACACGAGGGCCGCACATACATGAGTGAAAGCCTATACACGAGGAGAGCCTACATGCATGAGGGAATCCTATACACGAGGGCATCCTATACATGAGGATAGACTATAGACGACGGCCACCCATACACTAGGGTGGCCTATACACGAGGATAGCCTAGATACACGAGGGCCGCACATACATGAGTGAAAGCCTATACACGAGGAGAGCCTACATGCATGAGGGAATCCTATACACTAAGGCATCCTATACATGAAGGCAGCCTATACAAGAGGAGAGCCTAGATACATGATGGCAGCCTATGCACAAGGAGAGCCAAGATGAATGAGGGAATCATATACACGAGGGAGGCCTATACATGTGGGCAACCTATACATGAGCAGAGCCTAGATGCATGAGGGTGGCCCATACACGAGGGCGGTCTATATACGAGGAGAGCCTAGATACACAAGCACATACTATCCTTGACTTATAGTCTTGGTGCGGTGGTCCAGTGGAAAGATGTCTGGTTGCTGATGCTATGCGGAGTTGCAGAATGGCGGTTCGATCCCCCGACCGGGAGATGGTGATCAACAAATTAAACTAATGGGTGCATGACTTCGTCTAAGTTAGCACATGGAAATTGAAGCCGCACGTTGCCAGTGCGTCAATAAAATAAAAAATACATATACTGCCAGAGCCATGCTGGAGTCAGAGTACAATAGGCGTAAAAGCCTAGGATTGAATTGTGGCAGGTGCATCCACAGATAGTCCCATATGAATCGTCAGTGTGTCAGTATATCAGACATGTGAAAGCTGGTCGGCCAATCCTTGACTTATAGTCTTGGTGCGGTGGTCCAGTGGAAAGATGTCTGGTTGCTGATGCTATGCGGAGTTGCAGATTGGCGGTTCGATCCCCCGACCGGGAGATGGTGATCAACAAATTAAACTAATGGGTGCATGACTGTCGGCTAAGTTAGCACATGGAAATTGAAGCCGCACGTTGCCAGTGCGTCAATAAAATAAAAAATACATGAGGGAATCCTATACACAGGGGCGACCTATACACGAGGGAGGCCTATACATGAGGGCAGCCTATACACAGGGAGAGCCTAGATGCATGAGGGCCGCCCATACCCGAGGAGAGCCTAGATGCATGAAGGAATCCTATACATGAGGAGAGCCTAGATGCATGAGGGCCACCCATACACAAGCGAATCCTATACACGAGGGCAGCCTATCGATAGTAAAGTGCAGATATAAGCATGAGATCAATGATAGAATAATGATAATCTTAACATTGAATGCAATTTGGTACAGAATAATCCGATATAATATGGTGTAGTGCATTTTTTAATGTGACTGTGACCTGAAAAAGATTGACAGTGTCCACCAACCAGTTCATAAAGCAATTTTTTTTTACCAAATTTAGATATTAAAGGGTTAATATGTTCATTGTTAGATTAACATGAATAACAGCTCAAGGTACTATATTCTAAAGAGTACTAGAGTCTCTACCCATCGTATTCTCTCTCAAGCCAGCTCCGTTCTCTCTCCAGCCAGCCCTGTGCCAAGCTTGATGACATCTGATAATGTGTTTAATATGTTCCTTGTTAGATTAACATGAATAACAGTTCAGGGTAATATATTCTAAAGAGTACTACAGTCTCCTCCCATCGTATTCTCTCTCCAGCCAGCTTCATTCTCTCTCCAGCCAGCCCTTGCCAAGCTTGATGGTATCTGATGTGTTTAATATGTTCATTGTTAGAGTAACATGAATAACAGTTCTGGGTAATATATTCTAAAGAGTACTACAGTCTCCTCCCATCGTATTCTCTCTCCAGCCAGCTTCATTCTCTCTCCAGCCAGCCCTTGCCAAGCTTGATGGTATCTGATGTGTTTAATATGTTCATTGTTAGATTAACATGAATAACAGTTCTGGGTAATATATTCTAAAGAGTACTACAGTCTCCTCCCATCGTATTCTCTCTCCATCCAGCTCCATTCTCTCTCCAGCCATCCCTGTGCCAAGCTTGATGGCATTTGATGACGTGTTTAATATATTCCTTGTTAGATTAACATGAATAACAGTTCAGGATAATATATTCTAAAGAGTGCTACAGTCTCCTCCCATCATATTCTCTCTCCAGCCAGCCCTGTGCCAAACTTGATGGCATCTGATAACGTGTTTAATATATTCCTTGTTAGATTAACATGAATAACAGTTCAGGGTAATATATTCTAAAGAGTACTACAGTCTCCTCCCATCGTATTCACTCTCCAGCGAGCTCTGTTCTCTCTCCAGCCAGCCCTGTGCCAGGTGTACATATATGGACAGTTTCCTCCCATTGTATTCTCTCTCTAGTGAGCCTGGTGACTAGCTTAATGGAATTTGATAACATGTTTAATATATTCATTCTTAGATTAACATTAATACTAATTACAGGTAATATTCTCTAAGGTGTTTCCATCGTATTCTCTCTCCGGCCAGCCCTGTGCCAGGTGTACATACATGGACAGTTTCCTCCCATTGTATTCTCTCTCTCTCTAGTGAGCCTGGTGACTAGCTTAATGGAATTTTATAACATGTTTAATATATTCATTCTTAGATTAACATTAATACCAATTACAGGTAATATTCTCTAAGGTGTTTCCATCGTATACTCTCTCCAGCCAGCCCTGTGCCAAGCTTGATAGCATCTGATAATGTGTTTAATATATTCATTGTTAGATTAACATTAATACCGATTACAGGTAATATTCTCTAAGGTGTTTCATATATTCATTGTTAGCTTAACATTGATACAGGCTACTGGTAATATTCTCCTAAGGTGTACATACATGGACAGTTTCCTCCCATCGTATACTCTCTCCAGCCAGCCCTGTGCCAAGCTTGATAGCATCTGATAACGTGTTTAATATATTCATTGTTATATTAACATTAATACCAATTACAGGTAATATTCTCTAAGGTGTTTCATATATTCATTGTTAGCTTAACATTGATACAGACTACTGGTAATATTCTCCTAAGGTGTACATACGTGGACAGTTTCCTCCCATCGTATTCTCTCTCCAGCCAGCCCCGTGACTAGCTTGCTAGCTCTGTCCAACATTAGCTCTAGATTCTCAGCTTTCTTCTTTAACTCTTCTTTCTGTGTCAGCTTCTCATCATACTGCTGCTTCAACTCTGCCATCTTTGCCTCAACCTGAAACACAGACAAACAAAAACACTGTCTGAGACTTTAATACTTTAAGGCTCAAATTTCTTTTCAAAATGTTAATTTTCTCATGGAAAATATCTATTTGCAGACCAAGAGTTTGTTTTTGAAAATTTACTACTGAAATGATGGGCTCAGTTATCAAGCCAGTCATTCCAGTGGTCAGTTATCAAGCCAGTCATTCCAGTGGTCAGTTATCAAGCCGGTCATTCCAGTGGTCAGTTATCAAGCTGGTCATTCCAGTGGTCAGTTATCAAGGTGGTCAAGCCAGTGGTCAGTTATCAAGCCGGTCATTCCAGTGGTCAGTTATCAAGCCGGTCATTCCAGTGGTCAGTTATCAAGCCAGTCATTCCAGTGGTCAGTTATCAAGCCAGTCATTCCAGTGGTCAGTTATCAAGCCAGTCATTCCAGTGGTCAGTTATCAAGCCAGTCATTCTGGTGGTCAGTTATCAAGGCAGTCATTCCAGTGGTCAGTTATCAAGCCAGTCATTCCAGTGGTCAGTTATCAAGCCGGTCATTCCAGTGGGCAGTTATCAAGCCGCTCATTCCAGTGGTCAGTTATCAAGCCGGTCATTCCAGTGGTCAGTTATCAAGCCAGTCATTCCAGTGGTCAGTTATCAAGCTGGTCATTCCAGTGGTCAGTTATCAAGCCGGTCATTCCAGTGGGCAGTTATCAAGCCGCTCATTCCAGTGGTGAATCCTTTTAAAATAGTCTTCTATTGCATGTGCTCCTACATTGCTAAATAAACTAGAAAAATACAAAAATGTACAACTAGAATATTATAAATACCCAATAGAACTCCATCAAAATATTTGTATGAAAAATTAAAATGGACACCATTAACCAACAGAATGGCTATTGAAGCAAATATTGATGTTTATATCCTTAGATGACCTTGTTCCTAAATACATGAAAGACCTGTTTGTATTTGTAGAAGACACATATAATTTAAATTTATGGTAAAAAACAAACTGTTAATCAAAGTTCTCGTGTCCTATTAAATAGACACTTTTGCACAAGATATGAGATGCCGCTTGATTTTTGTTCAATTTAACCATTATGCAATGCTACTCAGTATCTAATTTCCTGACTGTACAGGCCAGTAATTTCTCAAATGACAAGGACCCATCTGCACATGCAAATTATGGTCATTTGTCAGCTACCTCTTGAAGCGTAAGCACGTAGTGTAGATATTCATGGCAGCACGTACAGTGTAGATTTTTATGGCAATACATTCAACAGCTTGTATTTTAATGCTGTTCAGCGCAAGTGTGTCAATTTGCAGCAGAAAATAAGTTAAAGTTGCTATACACTTTGAAAAAAATGTGCATGAAAGTTGTGGCTATCAATGACAGCAACAGCATTCAGTCAAATTATTGTCAAAATAATTAGTAGGTAATGAGATTACTATTTGCTACAGATTTGATACAAATTTGAATGAAAATTGTTTGCTGCAACATCTTTCAGTTTAAATATTCTAAAATAATCAGCACAGTTTTCAGCTGGAACTTCCTGCAGATTTGAAGGCCCATCTGACTGTAAGTAAGGCCCCAACAACTTTGTCAAACTATCATCCATACAATCAATTGGCCTTCAGCATTGCTATCTAAGTAGAGTATATGTGTAGATACATTTTCTTGCATGAATGAAATATTTATTAAAGCTAGCATGTGTACATTTCTGCTCAATGCATTTCTAACAAATGCACGATCTGTCAAGGAAACATACACGTGGTCTTTGATGGTCATTCAATCTAGGCGAGAAAACGTATAGACCTATGCACACTCTACCTACATAGAAAGATATTGAGTCAGCTGATTTCCTGGCGAACAATTCAACAATGTTGTTGGTGCCTTAGTAATCAACAACTTTCAGTCAAATTGTCCTTCCAACCTGTTGGTGCCGACTGAAAATTATGACAATTATTTTAGAAAAAAACAACTGAAAGCTGTTGCAGCAACAAATTTGTAGCAAATCTGTAGTAAGTAACATTCACAATGCTTACTGAGTATTTTTTATAATAATTTGAATGTGATATAATTGCACTGAAAAGTACTGAAATAAGCAATATCAAGTATACAGTGTTGTGAATACGTCGTACATGGTTTCACTTCCCGAGATGGTTGATAAATGCATGTGCAGACAGGGACATTTTCTTTGAGATATTCTGGCCTGTACAAACAAGTGACAGAACGAATATATATGTCTGTGTGTAGGCATGTGTTGCGATGATTGGAATTGTATAAATGTAGGAATGTAGCTGCAAAGTTATAAGTAGGCAAGTGTAATGTAAATATTACAATAACAATGTCAGTCTTCTTCCTCCTGCTGCTATTTTGTATTTTTCTGTATAAATGTTGTGTATAATATTATATAATATTGTACATAATGTATATATGCTTGAGGGACTCAGGAATATACCTCTGCGAGTTTATTCTTTGCATCCGTTAAAGCATCTTGTTTTTCCTTCAATTGCCCCTGGGCCATCTGCAACCTCTGTCGTTTTGGTTCAACAACACGGTAAATACGTCCATACACATCCATCGCACGAACCCACATGCACAAAGATTTAGCGGCCGATGACACACGTCCAATAATTTCTGGTTGGAAATCTGGTTGAGCTACGTACTGACCAATTTTCTTGAGAATACGATCAGTAATGTTATCCTTGTCAAAGTTCATGAGAATCTTAATGAAATTACCATCACCTGAAATTAAAAGCAAATATAGTCAAACCTGAAGTTCATGAGCTTAATGAAATAGCAAGACAAACCTGAAATGCATGCAAATCTCAATGAAATCTTTACCCTCACATGGAATGGGAAAGAAAGGTTAGGTATCTATGTTAGTCTGTATCTAGTCATTACAAACAGGATTCAAGGGTAATAAACGAAATCTAGGATTTCTTTTTTCACGAGAGAGTTGATACTTACCTCCCTAATACTTTTGATATTGCTAAATATCGGCTTTCACTCAATAAACACTCAGATTAAAACAGTTAGGTGCCCCTACTGGGCAGGTAGACAGAGGGTAGTCCGGCGGATGCCAGCCCCACCACCGCGCATGCGCAGACTAGCACTTCCTCTGACTAATTTATTGGCTGACACACATGCAACTATTAAGAGCCTGAAGACCGAGCCTCTGTGGGGTGGAGAGGCTGGGTCCGTATCTAGGGAGGTAAGTATCAACTCTCTCGTGAAAAAAGAAATCCTAGATTTTGTTTATTTCACTTCAAGAGTATACTTACCTCCCTAATACTTTGGATATTGCCAGAATTCGACAGGGAATTCGGCGGGAGCGAGGCGAGGTCAAAAGACCAGCTCATCCCTATACGCTTTTCTGCGTTTAAGGCACTTAAACTTCTGAAACTGTGTGAAACACAGTCAGGACTTGACCAACCATCGGATAACACAACCGATGTAAGAGAGATGACCGAATATCATATGCGCTCCCCCCTTCCTGGGAGGAAGACTCGAATGACCTCAATGTCCCATACGCTCTCTACGTACAAGTGCCATGTACTACAGGACAGAGACGAAAAAAATCCATTTTCGTATACTCTCAATAATGAACCACATAAACACACAAACCATCATCATGTTAATAACAATGGGTAACGTGACAATACAATCAACAATGGACAACACATGAACAACACTGACCTTGTTCAACTTGGGTGCTGACATCATCTTCCCAGTGGTGAAGACTGATGCAGTGCCAAAAAAGTGGTTGTTTCCAATAATTAATTGTGAAATATATAAGCAATGAGGAAACCTCATCAAATAATGTACACCAGGTTATTTTTTCAAAATCGACAAGGCGAGAGGATTAGAGGTGTCACGGAGATAATGGTCTGTAAAACTTGACTCACAGTGCCACTGAGCAACCGACATAATGTCATCCACAGGGACCCCATTAAATAGGGCAGTGGATGTCACTACGCCGCGGACACTGTGAGCCTTGGCCACATCAACCTGCTTCCCGGTGGCGGATTTATGACAAAACTTAATACATTCTACAATCCACCTGGAAATGGTGTCCTTCGACGCCCTGCCATGGGGTTCAATATATGACAACCATAACGCTGACTGGTCGGTGCGCCACTCCGATGTACGTTGTTTGTACCGGAGCAGCGCCCGGACGGGACACCATGCTTTAGAATTAGGATCATATCTAGCTAAAGCTGGCAAAACAATAGGTTGACCTGGATGTTTCAAAGACTGATTCTTAGCCAAGAAATTAATCCTAGGTAGCAGCTTAAGGCCTTCCCCTGTAACCACAAAACGGTCATCCTCGGCTGATAAGGCATGAATTTCACTCCTACGCCTAGCCGAGGCCGCAGCAATTAAAAATACAGTTTTAAGAGTTAATAGTTTCATAGAAATGGAACTAAGTGGTTCAAAAGGCTTATCAGCTAGTACTTGAAGCACTAGCGATAAACTCCAAGACGGAATCACTGGGGGATTCCTTGGTCTTAGATTGCCCATGCCTTTAATTAATACATTTAATGTACTTACTTCATCACTTCCCCTATTAGCCAAGCAAGGAATAACAGACATTAAAGCTGACTTATAACCAGCAATAGAGTTAGGCTTGAGGCTATAGGCATCATACAGGTGACAGAGGAAATCAGCTACTTCCTGAATAGATGAATCCATTGGATCAATACATCTTTTTGAGCACCACTCAGCAAATCTGTTGATTTTATAATTATATGCTCTGGAGGTTGACCCCTTCCTGGCTTTGGCCATAAACATGGCTGCTTGCTCAGAAAAGCCCTCATTAATTCTAGATTCCTTGACAACATCCACGCAGTCAATCGGAACATTGACGGATTGTTGTGAAGGGCCTTGCCCTGGAAGATAATGTCGTCCATCAGAGGCAGAGGAACCGGATTGCAGACCAGAAGGTCCAGCAGATCCATATACCACGATCGGCTTGGCCAATCCGGGGCGATCAGGAGCACTTGGCACTCCTCCTGCCGGATTTTCTGAAGAACTTTTGGAATCAGGATTGCTGGAGGGAATGCGTATGCATACATTCCCGCCCAGCTGATAGCTACCGCATCTGTTGCGAAAGCGCTTGGATCTGGAATCGGAGAGACATACGTCGTCATCTTCGCATTCCTCTTCATTGCGAACAAATTGATGTTGGGCTTCCCCCAATGGTCGAACAGACGATCCGCCACACATTGATTTAGTTGCCATTCCATGGGTAAAACACTCATCCTTCAGCTCAATGAGTCTGCTAGCAGATTTAACTTTCCCGGAATATGAACTGCTTTCAATGTAATCCTGTGATCCAGGCACCAACAAAGCAGTCTCCATGTCATCATACAGAGACTGGGTGACTTCGTTCCACCCTGGCGGTTTATGTAAGTCACTACAGTTGAGTTGTCTGAACGAATAAGAACAATCTTGCCCTGAACTTTCCGTAAGAAATGTTCCAGGCCCAGGACTACTGCTCTTAGTTCCAGTAGATTGATATGTTCCTTTGACTGATCCAGATACCACAGCCCTGATATTGTGGACTCTTCCAGGCAAGCTCCCCAACCCTCCATCGATGCATCTGTATACACAGTCACCTGAGGGTGGGGAGAGGTTAGCAAAACCCCCAACAGGAGATTCTCTATCTTCAACCACCATTGCAGGTGGTGAATTAGAGGCGCCAACACTGACACATTCGAGTCCAGTGAACCTGTACTCTGGGTCCATTGTGTCATGAGAAAAAGCTGGATCGGCCGCCTGCGTAAGGCGGCCTGAGGAATGACTGGTTCCAACGAAACCATCAACCCCAGCATTCTCAAGTAAACCCGTGCCAGGACATGACGACTGTCGCACACTGACTGAATTACTGAGATGAGTTTCTGAACTCTCTCCTGAGTAGGATAAACATATCCTGTCTCTAGATCGAAGAACATCCCCAGGTAAACAAACTTCTGGGATGGAGTCAGCTCTGATTTTTGAAAATTTATCATCCAGCCTAAATCCGTGAGCGTTTTCAAAACAATCTCTAGATTGGTCGATAAACTTTCTGGGTGTGTGCTTTTAACAGCCAGTCGTCTATGTACGTGTGGACTGCTATGCTTCTCCTGCGGAGGTATGCTGTGATCGCAAGAACCACACGGGTGAAAACCCGAGGAGCGGTGGAAATTCCGAAGGGTAACCCCCTGAATTCCCACTGTCTGCCCTGGAATGCAAATCTCAGGAAGCGACGGAAACTCCTCGCTATGGGAATGTGGAAATAAGCATCCTTCAAATCTATTGAAGCTGTCCACATTCCCTTCTCTAACCCCGCCAACACCGACCGCACAGTCTCCATCTTGAAACTGGGCGTCTCTATGAACTTGTTCAACGGCTCGAGGTTGAGAATTGGTCTCCACCCTCCGGTGTTTTTTGTTACCAAGAACACGGTTGAATAGAAGCCCGGACACTTTTGTGCCGGCTGAATAGCTCCTTTTAGTATGAGCGAATTTATCTCCTCCTCGATACACAACCTTTGCTCTGGATCTCTCGGATTTGGAGTCCAGATTGGCACTAGAGACAGTCGCGATGGCGGGCCTGTCATCCAATCGGGATGATACCCGACTGAAAGCAATCGCAAGACTAAACGGTCCTGAGTCAACCGTTCACACTCTTGCTTGTGGTCGGCTAGCCGGCCTCCCACCGGTCCACCTAGGGAGAGAGGTGGACATAAGGAGTGCAAGAGTGGCACTGTCTCCTTTGCCAGAAACACCGGAGTGGTTCTCACCGCGGTAACCGGCCCATCAGGCACGATTACCACGACCAGATCCTCGCGCGCCACGCCCAGCACCGCGCGCACCTCGGTGCGTGGGTGGCTGCCTGGCTGACTGCGCAGGCGCCCCCTGCGATGGTGGTTGGCCTCTGACCTGGCCACCTCCACCTCGAGCCTGCAGGGGACGATACGCAGGGGGTGCGGCATGAACGCGCTCCCGACGGAGCACTTCAAACTGCTCATGCAGCGCCCTCTGGTTATTGACCAGAGTAACCGTCTCCTGGAGGTGTCTACATCCCTCACCTCCAAAGAGACCAGGACCTGTCATAGGCGTACGCAGTAGCCTATTGTACAGGTCCTGGGACGGGCACAGATTGTCCAAGGCAAACGTGTGCCTTGCCCGGACACTCCTAGTCACCGCCCGAGTCATGCAGTCCAAAGCCAGGTTGATACCATCCTGGATGGCTCTCTGGACTGTGACCGGGCTCGGCTGGCGCGATGCGGATGCTGTTACTACCCCCTGTAACAGCTGGGAGACGTGGAACAGAGCGGCAATCGAAGCTCTCCCACTCTCCTCCGCATCACGCAACGCGGCATTTGCCGAACGCAACGCGTTCGAACACAAGACTCACGTGTCAGAACGGGAGCCTGGCCGCGCATCCTCACCCAAAGCCGCACGGTCATCCACGCTCGGCTTGGGTACCACACCGTACCTCTGGTAATCCAGGGGCACGATGCGGCAACGCCGTGCCACCTCACGAGGGGCCTTCGCGAGACGCCCATTCGCCTTAATGGACGTCTCCGCCGCCTCGAACATGTCAACGACATGCTCTGCCAGCGGCAGAGATGGCATCGCGTTAGCAGTAGCCTTACCAGCCTGTGGTCACGCTGGCTAGCCGACTGCTCCACGGGCAGACCTGGCCTAACACTTACCAGCCACTGGCAAGCGTCAGACCAATCCTCTTCCGTGGCCAGCTGCGAGCGCTCGACAAGACGGGGGCCTTCGTTTTCCTCCTGAGCGCAAGCAGCAGAGCTTGACGGCGGATATGCTGATACCCCTGACAAGCCAGGGAAAGCATGCGGGCCCGAAAAAACAGGCATGCTAATCTCACTGGCCTGACCAGGAGCAGGCGCCATGGTAGAGCGCGGGGCAGATACCGCCCCACCACGGCCCTGGCCAGCACCAGCGACACTCTCGGCAAGCCGAGGTATGCGGTAACGCTGGCCATCAGCAGCACCCAGGGCCACCTTCTGAACCGTGAACTCTACTCCTGCGTGAGTAGAGCCATGGACTATGTCGCCTGTATTCCCCACGAGGGGTGCACAGACGTCATAATCCATGGTCACGTCCTCAGACGGCGACCCTAACAGGTAATCCTCTTCCTCCTGGCCAGAAAGATTAGACTCCGGGTCAGCAAAGAGAGCTAACCCGGACTGGCCAGGAAAGGTGCCATAGGAGGTACTGGCACCCGCGGCGTGCGGATACCCCTGGACTGATAAGCAGCCCGCGGGTTCCAGCGACAGCCATCCACGACCCCTCGGCGCGGCACCAAGCCTGCTGCCAGGGTCGTGGAACGCCCCCTCTAATGGGGCCACCTCTGGATCTTCGAACAACGGAAACGGCCTACGGAAAGGTGATTCAGAGGTGGGGATTACCTGCTCCGAAGCAGATGATGAGGCCAACAAAGCATTTGGTCCAGGAAGCATGCCACGAAGCAACTCTGGAACCAAATCCTTTATTGTCCTCTTCATCTCTCCCAACATCTCACTACGGAAGGCCTCCATGTCCACCGCGGACGAGGCCTTCCTCTTACCCTTCCTACTCACACCCTCTCTTTTCTGCTTCTTCTTCTCCTCCTCCACCACCTTGTCCTTCGCCTGTAAGCACAAGAATTCAGACATTAGTTCGCCCCCCCAGTGCTTACATATCTCGCAATTAATCAAGGGACCACAGGGACTACACTGATAGCAGAGATGCGGAACAAACTTTTCCTTTAAGAAACGTCCACAGGACGAGCAACCAGGTCTCTGAACCAAGCCAAAGGACGAGGACAATGAGCAAAATAGTTAAGCTTAGAAACTCAAACCAACTCAAAGAGAGGGAGAATGATCATAAAGATCACCAATCATCTGAAACCAGCGTTGGACAAAACTTTAATTGTTAATAAAGAGCAAGGCTGATTATGACGTCATTAATCCCATGAAAGGAAAAAAATCGATCCATAACAAACATCCAAGTGCAAGGACGAATTGTATCCATAACCAGAACATCTACAGAATGGACATTCCGACTACACAACCATCAGATACATACTGATAACAATGGCAAATACAGTTAATTTTTTCTTAAATAATTAACATCACCTCATATCAATAATTAGATACCTGACACCTTGTATAGACAAACCATTCAACGTGATGACCTGGAGCACTCCACCAAGACTACGCCTCCTAACACTCTCCACCTTAGGGGAAGGAGTTGGATAAAGAGGGCAAAGTGAGAAGACCTTTATACTAGGCCTCCGACTCACTGAACACAAAAAATTTTGGTTAGATAACCTAACAGTATTAGTAGGAAATGGAACCATGGTGGAGAGAAACAAACCCTCTGATGCTGTGATGTCCATTACATATCCTCACAAAGACCTGTGGACATAAACACAAAGAGAGATTAGTATTATATAGCACCTAGTTGAAATAAACCAACTAAACAAGGCGCTTATCACGGTAAACGCGAGTCCCGGAAACACATTACACCGGGTAAAACTCGCTAAATTTTAATAGAAGTCACCTGATGGATAGGTTCTGGGCCGTCCTCCGGTGAAGCAACTCTCTCAGACATTCCCAACAGGCTTGAAACTTCTACTAAACAGGCTAAATCAACTTAAAAATGAGTAGAAAAGCGCAAAGCACAAAAACATGTGTTTACTCTCTGCCAATAAATTAGCAAAGAGGAAGTGCTAGTCTGCGCATGCGCGGTGGTGGGGCTGGCATCCGCCAGACTACACTCTGACTCCCTGCCCAGTAGGGGCACCTAACTGTTTTAATCTGAGTGTTTATTGAGTGAAAGCCGACATTTAGCAATATCAAAAGTATTAGGGAGGTAAGTATACTCTTGAAGTGAAAAGGGTTGTTTAGTCTCATTGAATTCTGTTTTTACTGAAAATTCTGTTTAAATACAACTAGAGATGCTATTGAAAATTTTCTATATGACTTTTACCACAAAAAATTCAAGATGGTTGCCAAATGGTTCGTCCCACAATTTTGAATCTGTAAAATTTGACATCGAAATACCAATAAACATATCTAATGCACTTTAAGATAACAAAATCTATCGAATAAAAATAACAATATGAGTGACCGACTGACCGACCAACAGACAGACAGACACAGAGACAGACAGACAGACAGACAGATGAACGGACAGATGGACAGACGGACAGATGGATGGACGGATGGACGGACGGATAGACAGACAAACAGACTGACAGAGAGACTGACAGACAGAGAGACAGACAGACAGACAGGCAAACTTCTAAACTGAAGGAACAAATCAAAGACCGACAAGTAATCGGTTATAAAAGAAACCCAAACCTGAAAAATGTGCTAGTAAGATCAAAGTTAGACCTCATAGTTTCTGATAGCAATGACAAGGTTTCATTCCTCTATACCTCTTCTTAAATACATTAAAATCCACATCAAAATTAGTGGTGGACCAACTTGAAATCATATCCATAGGACATCTTAATTTTGTAAATTCAAAGGTGCGTGCAGCCGTAATGTGTATGTGCATGCATTTATTCGTGGGTGCGTGTTCGTGCATGCATGCATTTGTGCTTGTATGCAAATTCTCGATGTAGGATCAATCCCAACCTTCACCTGTTAAAGTAACCTACTGTTTAATACTCTTTACCCCAAACAATCGCAAGGAGGGATGACCCTAAGTAAGTCTAGACTTGATCTCGATAGGACAAATTTAGGTAAAGGAATTTTTTTTTCAGCATACACAGACAGACAGACATGCCATGGCATAAGCCACTTCACCTTTCAGGCCATGGTGCTAGCAATTTTCATTCATCATTAAAAAGAGAAGTGCCTTGTAAATGGATTAGTGCCTTGTAAATGGATTGGATCATCATTGTCATACTCACCTGAAATGACTAGGGAATTCCTCCTAAATAGCTGCAGTTAAATCAGCAAAGGTTTGCATACAAATGTTGAAGAAAAATTCCTACCTAGTTGCCGCTTAGCTTCTGCCCAAGTTGGCTCACAACCCCGCAAGATCATCACAGCTTCCATGACTTTCTCCACCAAGGCGGGAGGACGACCATATGATTTGATTTCTGTCATGTCTTTTTTGTTCAGTGACTCCAATGCCTGGAAGATTGAGATTAAGACATTTAAAAATTAAACTGCCTGGCGAAACAGAATATCTAAACTTTATATTGATCTATATAGCTAAATATCATGTAGTTATACGACTGTCTGCTCCACTGCTCTGCTTCATATCCAGCTGGATTTATAGATTCTATCTAAGCCGCATTAAAACAAAATAAGTAAGATTTATTAGAAGAGAACGGAGTAATTATGTAATTTTGAGTATGTAAGAGCGTGGATTTTTGGTGTTACAACAAAGCAGCTATTCCCATCCAATTACATAGAACTATGAGTGATGATGAGAATGGTCATGTGCAGGTAACAGATATTATTAGTAGTAGTAGTAGTAGTAGTAGTAGTAGTAGTAGTAGTAATAGTAGTAGTAATAGTAGTAGTAGTAGTAGTAGTAGTAGTAGTAGTAGTAGTAGTAGTAGTAGTAGTAGTAGTAGTAGTAGTACCCCTTGGGATCTAGTTTTCTATTACTGTTCTTTGAGATCAGCCCGAGGGTTTTCCAGATATCCACCTTTCCCTGGCCAGAAAAGTTCCATAGGAAATGTATGGGGATTTTCAGTATTGCTCTTTAAACTGCTATTACACCTAGTTTTAATTGAATCACTAAGATTGTTTGTGCAGATGTTACCGCTGAAGAAAATTTTCTTTAATAATTTTTATTTTTCAAAATGGTAAAAAATACCAATTTTAATTTTTGGAAGAAATGAGCTTGGAATGGAAAAGTTATAAAAATAATTTTTTCATTTTTTTTCACAATGGCGGCCATTTTGGTAAAAAAAAAGATAACAGTTTCAGTTTTTTGCAGAAATGGATAAAAAAAAAAAATTTCTATCGACTTGAAGCTTGGTGATCTTATAGGTACTTTATAGACTTGATTTCAAATCAATTTTAAAATTCTCAATCCAATAGTTTTCGAGAAATCAGCTTTTCCGTACTACATATCCCCGATAGTAAACCTATGGGAGCAATGTTTGAACTGCATTTTCTCCTAGAGTTTTATTCCGATTGTCATCAAACCGTGACAGACTCTAGAACATTGACAGATCTAATTGCCAATGAAAATTTTAATATCTCCCTTTGGGTCAAGGTCACTTGCAGGTCAAAATTTCCAACTATCATGTTTGGCGTAAGTAATCTCCCTTTCATCATACACCTTCATAGAGCATTTTAGAAGACATGTTATTTTATACTTTAGGGTAAAGGTGACCTTTCCGTGATCAAGGCTATCGGTTTTCAAGAAATTAGCTTTTCCATGCCTAGTGTAAAACTATCGGAATTTCAACTATGGATCTTTGAATTGTGACAACACTTAGACTCTTTATCAGATCATCACCAGACATGTTCAATGATCATATGAGAAGAGGGCTTATAATACTCTTTAATGCCCAGTCATCGCTGATTTACAGTTATTTCAGTAAATGTGTTCTCGTTATTATTTTTATTATTATTATTATTATTATGGTTATTATTTACCTTGATAGCCTCCTCAAGGGCCGGTAATGCTTCATTAAGATCGGCCTGAGCTAGATCTGCCATGTGCTGACATTTTGTCTCTTCTTCAGCAATGCGCTCACTTTTCTGTGCTACAGACTGGAAACAAATACAAATTTGATTAGTTTTAACATATCTTATTTACACATCTGTGGTTCTATCATTTTCATTTAAACCCTTTATTGGTCAAGGTGGCCAAAATCTGGCTTATGCAGTATGTGGCTGAGTAGTAGAAACATCCTCCAGCTGCAATCAGTCCTTCTTCGCTTTTGCCCACTGTGTCTTCTCCTCAGCCAAAATCTTTATCTTCATCAGCTCTATTGGGCACACTGTTCATTACAAAGCCCCAAAAGGCTCTAAGGCTACAACAACAGTCTTCACCCAAATAGGCTTCATTCTTTGCAAAAACATAAGCAAAACGCCTAAGTATTCAGGATGCTCATTCCTATAGAGGGGCAGACCCCAATTCTGGCCATAAGCCAGTCATTACACACCTTCAGATGAACCATCTCTACGTAATGTATAACGGCAATACCATACAAGAGGGTAGAGGCACCTACAACCTACCCATGGTCATCAGCGACACTGACACTCAAATGTCATACAAAAATGCCCTCAAGGAGCAGAGAGCTAACATCGACGTCAGCTCTGATCCAAAGGAAGCTCTAACCAAAACACTGAAATGTATGGAATCATCAGCTACCAGCACCATAGAAGTTCTAAAAAACAACCAAAACTATGTATACTGATGACCCTCTAGTAGCAAAACTGTCAGCAGAGCAGAAAGCGCTACAGCTGCACATCTATCAAAGTGGCCAAATTGTAGACATCACCAAACTACGCAGGGAATGTAATAACATTCTGCACAACATCAGCGAATGCTTAAAAGATTTTGCTATTGACATTAATGAATATTCATATATAAGATGATGACATTAATGAATATTTATATATGAGATGATGACATTAATTAATATTCATATACGAGATGACATTAATGAATATTCATATACAAGATGATGACATGAATGAATATTCATATACGATGATGATGACATTAATGAATATTCATATACAAGATGATGACATTAATGAACATTCATAATCGAGATGATGGCATTAATGAATATTCATATACGAGATGACATAAGTTTGCCAGATTGGACTGTCATCTGCAGCGGTCCTTGTCAGATAGATAATTCGCCAACTCCCATATTTACACATTTACACATTCTGATCAAATCTACTTGTAGAGTGAACGTTTTTTTAGTCACATGTTTAGTACCATATCTCGTCACAAATAGAGTCACAAGTCGAGTCACATATCTCTCGACAATAGTGCAAATTGAAATTGTGGTATTGAGCTGAAATGATGGTGAATCCGGACATGTCTCGTTGAAATGTAATCCCAACCAATTTCCTCTCATAAAGTATTGATGTACCAAGCTTGGTACAAACGCATGCATGAATGACTACCGCAACAACAATATGTTGTGACTAGAGGTCATGCATGGCTGGCTACAATATGTTGTGACTAGAGGTTACGCATGAATGCCTACAACAATATGTTGTGACTAGAGGTCATGCAAGGATGGCTACAACAATATGTTGACTAGAGGTCACGCATGGATGGCTACAACAATATGTTGTGACTAGATGTCATGCATGGATGGCTACAACAATATGTTGACCAGAGTTCACGCATGGATGGCTACAACAATATGTTGACTTGAGGTCATGCATGGATGGTTACAACAATATGTTGACTAGAGGTCATGCATGGATGGCTACAATATGTTGTCACTAGAGGTCATGCATGGCTACAACAATATGTTGACAAGAGTTCACGCATGGATGGCTACAACAATATGATGACTAGAAGTCATGCATAGATGGCTACAACAATACTCGGTCATGCATGGATGAGTACATTTTGAATGAGGTCTACAGATATAGGGTTAATAGTGTTCTTCCACGCACCTTTTGTTGTTCATCCGCTTCCCTCTTTTGCTGCACAATAATCACGAGGTACTCTTCACATTGTTTCTGGAACTGTGCTACCTTCACTTTAGCGTCTTCCAGTTCCACAGACATCTTCTCGACCTTCTCCCGTGTGTCATCAATCTTACTCAGCCCATTACGCAGCTTATCAGCAGCATCACCGAGCTCCTTCTTCTTGCCAAATAATAACCTGTTCAGTTAAACACACAAATACATCAGCTATTCTGAGATGTTAACATATAGGGCGCTAGTGGCAGGGGTGGGGTGGAGAGAGCTGATGGTGGTGGTGGTGGGGGAGGGGGAGCATAAACAAGCTCCTTCTTGCCAAATAATAACCTATTCAGTTAAACACACAAATACATCAGTTATTCTGAGATGTTAACATATAGGTCGCTAGTGGCAGGGGTGGGGTGGAGAGAGCTGCTGATGGTGGTGGGGGGGGGGGGGAGCATAAACGAGCTCCTTCTTGCCAAATAATAACCTGTTCAGTTAATCACACAAATACATCAGTCATTCTGAGATGTCAACATATAGGGCGCTAGTGGCAGGGGTGGGGTGGAGAGAGCTGATGGTGGTGGGGGGGGGGGCATAAACGAGCTCCTTGCCAAATAATAACCTGTTCAGTTAAACACACAAATACATCAGTCATTCTGAGATGTCAACATATAGGGCGCTAGTGGCATGGGTGGAGAGAGCTGATGGTGGTGGGGGTGGGGGGGGGGGAGCATAAATGAGCTGCTTCTTGCCAAATAATAACCTGTTCAGATAAACACACAAATACATCAGTCATTCTGAGATGTCAACATATAGGGCGCTAGTGGCATGGGTGGGGTGGAGAGCTGATGATGGTGGTGGTGGGGGGTGGGGAGCATAAATGAGCTGCTTCTTGCCAAATAATAACCTGTTCAGTTAAACACACAAATACATCAGTCATTCTGAGATGTTAACATATAGGGCGCTAGTGGCAGGGGTGGGGTGGAGAGAGCTGATGGTGGTGGGGGGAGCATAAACGAGCTCCTTCTTGCCAAATAATAACCTGTTCAGTTAAACACACAAATACATCAGTCATTCTGAGATGTTAACATATAGGGCGCTAGTGGCAGGGGTGGGGTGGAGAGAGCTGATGGTGGTGGGGGGAGCATAAACGAGCTCCTTCTTGCCAAATAATAACCTGTTCAGTTAAACACACAAATACATCAGTCATTCTGAGATGTTAACATATAGGGCGCTAGTGGCAGGGGTGGGGTGGTGAGAGCTGATGGTGGTGGTGGTGGGGGGGGGAGCATAAACGAACTCCTTCTTGCCAAATAATAACCTGTTCAGTTAAACACACAAATACATCAGTTGTGCTGAGATGTTAGGTCATCATAGAGGGATTTGGTGATGGTTGGGGGAGCTCGTGGCAGGGGTAGAGATAACTTGAGGTAAACACACAGATACATCAATTATTCTTAAGAGGTCCTGTCAGCTAGATAACTTGAGGTAAACACACACATACATCAGTTATTCTTAAGAGGTCATGTCAGCTAGATAACTTGAGGTAAACACACACATACATCAGTTATTCTTAACAGGTCATGTCAGCTAGATAACTCGAGGTAAACACACAGATACATAAATAAACAAAATCGCGGATTTCTTTTTTCACGAGAGAGTTGATACTTACCACCCTGATACTTCATGATATTTCCTAAATATCGACCTAGCTTCAATAATACTCAGAATTAAAAAGAAACCGCCCCCACTGGGCAGGTTACACAACTGACAGTCCAGCGGATGTGCAGCCCAAACTCGCACATGCGCGGGGCCGACTCATTCTATTCCAAAATATTGGCTGACCTAATTGCAACATAAAACGCCGATAGACCGAGCCTCTGTGGGGCGGAGGCCGGGATCGTATCAGGGTGGTAAGTATCAACTCTCTCGTGAAAAAAGAAATCCGTGATTTCATTTATTTCACATCAAGAGTATACTTACCACCCTGATACTTCATGATATAGCCAGAATTCGTAAGAGAATTCGGCGGGAGGGAGGCAAAGGTCAGAAGACCAGCTCATCCCTGGCAGAGCAAGCTTTTGCTTTTAGAGCACAACAAACATCTGAAATTGCATATGTAAACACAATCAGGAAATGATTTGGACATCGGATAACACGACCGATGTAGAGAGTAATGACTGTTTCACATCCGCTCTCCCCCCCCCCCCCCCTTTAAAGAGGGAGCGATGACCTCAATGTCCTATACGCTCTCTATGTACTCGTGCTAAAGTACTATAAGACATCGGACGAAAGCTTCATTTCATATACTCTCAGATGGAACCACAAAACCATCACCATTTTAGTAAATAATATAAAAAGCGTGACAAAAAATAACCATCACCAAATATAGGACTAACCTATTTTGACGAGATTCCCCTTTGATCACCGCTGGCGATGATAGGTACAGTACAGAAAAGCGGGGATTCCCCCCCCCCCCCCACTAAATTGCACTGAGTGGGAGTCAACGGCCTTATGTACAATATTTACAAATTTATATACAGATTTAACGTTTATGTAAAATCGATAAGGCAAGTGGATTTGACGTGTCACGTAGGTAATGATCTGTAAAACTAGACTCACAGTGCCATTGTGCTACTGATATAATTTCATCCACCGGCACTCCATTAAACAGAGCCATGGATGTCACTATGCCACAGACACTGTGAGCCTTGGCCATGTCAACTTGTTTACCCGTGGTGGCTTTGTGGCAATGCTGGATGCATTCCACAATCCACCTAGAAATGGTATCTTTAGAAGCTCTCCTATGGGGTTCAATGTAAGATAGCCATAAAGCACTAGGGTCTGTCCACCATTCCTGTGTACGTTGTTTATAACACGTTAATGCACGGACTGGACACCAAGCCTTTGAATTAGGATCAAACCTAGACAAAGCGCGTACAACTATAGGCTGACCAGGATATTTTAAAGACGGGTTCTTCGCCATAAAGTTCACTCAGGGTAAAAGCCTAAGGCCTTCCCCTGTCACCACAAAACGGTCTGGCTCTGCTGACAAAGCATGTATTTCACTTCTTCGTCTGGCTGAAGCTGCAGCAATCAGAAAAACTGTTAAGCGTCAACATTTTCATGGAAATGGAGCTTAGTGGTTCAAAGGGTTTATCTGCTAATACTTGAAGTACTAACGATAAACTCCAAGACAGAATAATTGGAGGATTCCTTGGTCTTAGATTACCCATGCCTTTGATTAAAGTATTTAGATTACATACCTCATCACTTCCCCTAATAGCCAAGCAAGGGATAACTGACATTAAAGCTGACTTGTAGCCAGCAATAGAGTTAGGCTTGAGGCTATAGGCATCAAAAAGGTGACAGAGGAAATCAGCTACTACCTGAATAGATGCTTCCATTGGATTAATACATCTTTTTGAGCACCATTCAGCAAATCTGTTGATTTTATAATTATATGCTCTGGAGGTTGACCCCCTCCTGGCTTTTGCCATAAACATGGCAGCTTGCTCAGAAAAACCCTCCTTAACTGCTGATTCCTTGACAACATCCACGCAGTCAATTGGAACATTGACGGGTTGTTGTGCAAGGCCTTGCCCTGGAAGATTATGTTGTCCATCAGAGGCAGAGGAACAGGACTGCAGACCAGAAGGTCCAGCAGATCCGTATACCATGATCGGCTTGGTCAATTTGTGGTGATCAGAAGCACTTGGCATTCCTGCTGCCTGATTTTCTGGAGAACTTTTGGAATCAGGATTGCTGGCGGGAATGCATATGCATACATTCCCTCCCAACTGATAGCTAACGCATCTATTGCGATAGCGCTCGGATATGGAATCGGAGAGACGTATGTCGTCATCTTCGCATTCTTGTTCGTTGCGAATAAATCTATGTTGGGCTTGCCCCAGTGGTTGAACAGGCGATCCGCCACACATTGATTTAGTTGCCATTCCATGGGAAGAATGCTCATTCTTCGGCTCAATGAGTCTGCTAATACATTTAGCCTTCCCGGAATACTAACCGCTTTCAGGGAAATCCCATAATCTAGGCACCAGCAAAGCAGTTTCCACGTCATCATACAGACTGGGTGACTTCGTTCCGCCCTGGCGGTTTATGTAAGTCACTACTGTTGTATTGTTTGATCGAACCAGAACAATCTTGCCCATGACCTTCTCCAGGAAGTGTTCCAAGGCTAAGACTACTGCTCGCATTTCCAGCAGATTGATATGTTCTCTTGACTGATCCAGATTCCAAAGCCCTGATACTTTGTTTTCTTCCAGGCAAGCTCCCCATCCCTTCATTGATGCATCTGTGTACATCGTTAACTGAGGATGGGGAGGTGACAACGTCACCCCCGCCAGGAGATTTTCTCTCTTCATCCACCATTGAAGGTGGTGAATAAGAGGTTCCAACACTGACACCTTTGAGTCCAGGAAACCCGTACTCTGGGTCCACTGTGTCATGAGAAATAATTGGATCGGCCGCCGGCGTAAGGCTGCCTGAGGAATGACTGGTTCCAAAGAAACAATCAACCCCAACATTCTCAACTAGACCCGTGCCAGGACATAACGACTGTTGCACACTGACTGTATGACTGAGATGAGTGTTTCTACTCTCTCTTGAGATGGATAAAAATATCCTATCTCTAGATCGAAGAACATGCCCAGGTAAACAAACTTCTGGGATGGAGTCAGCTCCGACTTTTGAAAGTTGATTATCCAGCCTAGATCTGTAAGAGTTTTCAAAACTATCTCCAGATTTGCTGATAGACTTTCTTGAGTGTGTGCCTTTAACAGCCAGTCGTCTATCTAAGTGTGGATTGCTATGTCTCCTGCGGAGGTATGACGTCATAGCTTAGCTTGGATCACTCGAGTGAAGACCCGAGGATCCATCGATATACCATATGGGAGAACCCCGAATTCCCATTGGTGGCCCTGAAATGCAAATCTCAGGAACCGACGAAAGCTCTTCGCAATGGGAATGTGAAAATAGGCATCTTAGATCTATCGATGCTGTCCACATTCCATTCCTCAATCCTGCTAACAATGTTCTCACAGTTTCTATTTTGAAACTTGGTGTGAGGATAAACCTGTTGAGAGGTTTGAGGTTGAGAATTGGTCTCCACCCTCGAGTGCCTTTTGTCACTAGGAACACGGTTGAATAATAACCCGGACATTTTTGTGCCGGTTAAATAGCGTGTTTTAGTATGAGGGATTGAATTTCTTCCTCTATACACAACCGTTGAACTGGATCTCTTGGATTTTGAGTCCAGATCAGAACCAGAGACAGGCGCGATAGCTGATTTGAAATCCAGTCGGGATGGTAACCGACTGAAAGCCATCGCAAGACTGAGTGGTCCTGAGTAACCCGCTCCCACTCTTGCATGTGGAAGGCCAGATGACCTCCCACGGGTGCACCTAAGGACTGAGGTGGACCCGAGAAGTGCAAGAGAAGCCCTGTCTCTGGTGGCTGTCCTAGCAGCACTGGTGTGGTCTTCTTGAGAGGCGACCCATCAGGTTCGGCTCCCACGACCAGAACCCCACGCTCCTCTACCAGCGTCACGCGCACCTCGGTATGCAGGCTGTCTGGCGGGTTGCGCTGGAGGAGCCTGCGCTCTCCCCCTAGCTGGCTTATGCTGTCTTTGCTGTGGCCGACGGTGCATAGGTGGTTGGCCTCTGACAAGGCCACCACCACCTCTAGCCTGCTGAGGGTGGAAGGCAGGGGGCGCTGCTCGAACACACGCCCTTCGGAGCACTTCAAACTGCTCTCGCAGCACCCTCTGGTTGTTCACCAGGTTTACGGTTTGTTGGAGGTACAGACATCCTTCACCTCCAAACAACCCTGGACCTGCCATCGGCGTCCGAAGAAGCTGATTGTACAGGTCCTGCGAGGGGCACAAATTGTCAAGGGCAAATGTGCGCCTCGCCCGTAAACTCCTGGTTACGGATCTCCTCATGCAGTCCAGAGCCAGGTTAATGCCATCCTGGATGGCTCTCTGGACTGCAAGAGGAGAAGTTTGGCGGGCCACGGATGCTGCTACTACCCCCTGTAGCAGCTGGGAAATGTGCGAGAGAGCCGAGATGGCTCCTCTCGTACTTTCCTCCGTGTCCCGCAGCGCGGAATTAGCGTTGCGCAGAGTGCTAGCGCACAAGGGTCCCATGTCAGACCGGGACCCAGATCGCGTGTCTTCGCCCAAAGCTGCACGGTCATCCGTGCAAGGCTTTGGAACGATGCCATACCTCTGATATAGATGAGAACTTATACGGCAGCGGCGTGCCACCTCGCGAGGGGCCTTCGCAAGGCATCCTTTCGGCAGAATGGACGTCTCTGCCGCAGCGAACATATCAACGATATGCTCCGCATACGGCAGAGATGGCATGGTGCTCGTCACCGGTTTCCCTCCCAACCACGGGTGCTGGTCCCGCTGGGAAGCCGGTGGATCCACCTGGAGTTCTGGCTTGATGTTCACCAGCCATTGGCAAGCATCCAGCCAGTCTTCCTCGGTGGCCACCTGTGAATGTTCGACGAGCCTAGGGCCCTCGTTGTCCTCAACCACATTCACTGGTGGAGTAATGGCCGGAGCTGAAGATACTCCTGGAAAGCCAGCGAAGCCATACGGACCCACAAGGGAGGGCATGGCTTGTGCCGTGGCTATTCCAGGAGCCGGATCTATGGCGTCATGGGAGGCTAAAAACATGACGTCACAGTCTGGGCCTTCCTCACGGTAACTCTCGGCAAGTCGAGGGATATAGTATGGACGGCCACCGGCTCCTAGCCGGCCTAGCCGTTGAGACATGAAACCCACTCCCGAAGAAGTAGTTCCATGGAAAAGGTCACCCATGGGCCCCATGGGAATCCATTTCCATGGCCATCGACTCATCGGTAGGCCATAACAGAGTGTCCTCTTCTTCCTATCCAGAAAGATTAGACGCCAAGCTTGAAAAGCGATCAAGCTCGGCCTGGGCAGGAAAGATATCGCATGAGGCGCTGATACCCTTAGCCTTAGGCTGCTCTAAAGCACTCGATAAGCGAGCGTCCGAGGCCATGGCTTTCGCTCCCGGGTCCACGGGCGAGGCAAGCCTCAGCTCCAGACCAACGGGAGCCGTCTCTGGGTCTATAACGAAAACTGGTTTGCTAAGAGAACCAGACCCAGAGACGGGAACACTCTGTCCTGGAGAAAATGAAGAAGACAATGACGAACTTGACCTGGGAAGCAAGCTGCGAAGCAACTCCGGGACAAGATCTGTGATCGTCTTCTTCATTTCTCCCATCATCTCAAGACGGAAGACCTCCATGTCTGGCATGGACGCCTTCCTCTTCTTACCACACTCCTTTTTCAGATGCCTCTTCTCGTCTGCCGCCCGGTGCTTTACCTGCTGATTTAAAAAATCAGTTACAGCCTCCACAGGCCATGACTCACACACATGGCAATTTAGAAGAGGCCCGCACGTACTGCACCTAGTGAAGTCATGAGGGAAAAAACGTGCCTTCACAAAACGGTGACAGGAAGAGCATTGGTTCTCAATAACCCTCTGAAAAGACACAAATGGAAACAATTAGTTTTTAGTTATGTCGAACCAAAAAAATAATTGCAGAAGGCTAATAAGATCTGTAAGGAAAACTTTTGACCATTAAATGAAATATAAGCCAGGCCCATAGAAAAAACTATAGGCCTGACAAAAAGTAAACAAATCCTAAAACCTTGTTATACTTCTATAAGAAGACCAGGGAGACATAAGAATTTGAACTTGAATACTTGAGAGGCAAACTTTTTTAGACTTCACAGCTCTAAACACAGACTCATTAGTAATTGAACTTTATACACACAATGAACCTATGCAAACCATCAAGAGAGCTAAATCACTCAACACTCAGTCAAAAAACTTCTAAAATATTTAGAAATAAAATGACTGAAACTTTTCTCTCCTAAATAACCTCATAAGATGACTTCTGAGGACGAGTGAAGTCTGATAAACAACACAGGAATACCTGATCCTGAGACCAAAACCCCTGTGGTGGGGGGAGAATGTGGAGAAATTACTTCTTATGGTAATATCTCCCTCAGCAAACTCATAATAAAATAGAAGGACCCAGAAACCAAGTATAAATATTGTTTAAATAAAAGGATACCCTTCAAATATCAGCTCATGTGTCTGAAACATAAAAGCACAACATGCATTAGCTAATATATAGGCCTCCCCCATAAAAGAGCTAGCCTAATAAAGACGTATCCATGAGATAGCACGAATCCCGGAAATACCATCCGAGTCAACACGCAAATTTTTTTTATCAATAAATTTACTAAAGTACACCTGATGGCTAGGACCGGGAGCATCCTCCGGCGACTTGGCAGTGTCAGACATACTAATATAACAGTCAAACAAGTTGCAAAACAACTCAAAGCTTCAAAAAGACAGAAAGCAAAAGCAAGGCTAAAAAGCGTGTTGCAATGGCAGGTCAATATTTTAAGAAGAGAATGAGTCATCCCCGTGCATGTGTGAGTTTGGGCTGCACATCCGCTGGACTGTCAGTTGTGTAACCTGCTCAGTGGGGGCGGTTTCTTTTTAATTCTGAGTATTATTGAAGCTAGGTCGATATTTAGGAAATATCATGAAGTACCAGGGTGGTAAGTATACTCTTGATGTGAAAAGGTCATGTCACGTAGATAACTTGAGGTAAACACACAGATACATCAGTTATTCTTAAGAGGTCATGTCAGCTAGATAACTTGAGGTAAACACACAGATACATCAGTTATTCTTAAGAGGTCGTGTCAGCTGATGGCTGTGTGGAGGGGGCAGCATCACTTCACTCCTTTGCTCAAAATAATAAACCTAGGTAAACATGTGGTGACAACAGACTAATCAAAGATGCATTTTCATTGCATTTACAGACAGATACATGGATGGATGAACAGACAGACTCAGACAGATACTGCGAATGCTATATAGTACAATATAGGTATACTAAAACTTAGAGAAAATTTTGAAAACAATTTGATTCAAGGTTGTTGCTTTACTGCCTAAGGTAGCAACAGTGTTTAACCATATCATTTTCAAACTAAATCGTGCTATTTTAGAGGGTAATTAAAGTAACCTGAAACTATATATTCAGGTGATAAACTATGACATACCTTAAACAATACAGTATATTCAGGTGATAAACTATGACATACCTTAAACAATACAGTATTTTCAAATCTATACTAAGTCAGAAAAGATATTTGATTTTTTTAAATGACGTTTCTTTGTATTCAACAGTTTATGCTGGCCATGACTGCAGGACATTTCAATCAATCTATGTATCAATGACCTCATTCAAGCTGAGGGTATAAGACATGCAAGAGAAGGCTAATATATTCTCGCCTTAGCGAATAAAGACGTCATGGTCCTGATCGCAATGGTCAATATGCTTCAAAGTCAATATAACTGCTGGAACAATTTCACTCATGCCCTACATTGATCCGTCTTAAGAAGATTCTATGCAAGCATGTTTGGAATTAATGAATATTTTAACAAAAGCATATTGTAATTAATTCTGTATTCTATCTAAATGTGCAAATCATACTTTTTATATCCTGACACAAGCTCCAGATAGTTGGTCGGTGTAACATAGTTGTGGCGTCTCATTTCTAGCAGCATTCGGTGAGAATATTCACTCACAGATTTGTGCATGATACAAAATATCTGAGCAAGACTTGGCTTCAACTTGTCCTGGAAACAACAGAATTATTTATTCCACCATTATACACTCTAGACAATGACAATGATGAGAGTTCAGCTTTAAATGCTTAAGCACATTCAATCTAGCTAATTTAAGGAATACACATGACAGCAGTAATTATGGAAACAGCAATGGTGATCTGCACACTTTATGTTTGGTATTTTGACCTCGGAAAATAATAACCAGAAATAAACTAGAAATCTTACCTCTTCTTCACTTCCAAGACTGACTTCAGACAAATACTTATCTGCCACTTCTAACAGCGCCTCTGGTGGCCATTCACTGAACCAATCAATTGTAGTACAGTTCACTAATGCTGGGTACATACGAATACGATTCCTGCCAAATCAAGCAAAATGTAAAACTAATCAACTATTTGCCCAAGGGGCCTGTATCGCTTACCTTGAACAATTCAACAGTTCTGGCTAGCAACAGAAATTTAGCTTCAAAAGTACAAATTCTGGACCAGCATTTTATGAGCAACATTTTAAAGAATTTCCTGAGCATTTTTATAAATCCAAGATGGTCGCCAGTAAAATAACCAATTCAAATTCTTGTTACAAGTGTTAAAGTCTATCATACTTGGATCTTTCCACCCAAGTTTTTTGAGATCGGGCCATTGACTTATGAGAAGTGGCCCTTTAAATGATTTCTGGGAAATTTTCACAAGATCCAAGACAGCCACAGGAAAAATTTACGTATTAGAATTCTGAATAAAAGTTCTGAAACCTACCACAATAGGGTCCTTCCGAACAAATTTGATTAAAATCCACAAACAACAGACTAAACACTATCGCAATATGCAATCATATGGGTAACTAACATATCAAATTTGGTTAAATCCTGTCAACTTTAACTTATTGCACCCCACCGACACCCTGCCCACCACCAGCCTAATGCAAATGTTGTCTTGCAGTTCGGAACCATATGGATAACTCGCATAACAAATTTGATTGAATTCCACCTAATGTTTTGGAGGGGATAGCCCAATGGGCAGACAAACTGATGGATGAACATACAGATGGATGTGAATGCAATAACCCCTCTATTTTCTCAAAACGTGTGGGGATAACACTCACATGCACGCACACAGCTAAGTATGCACGCACATGGACACAAAACTTTAATATAATTTGTATGTTGTTAAAATGCAAGTATTGAAGCTTTCTAGATACATCTGTTAATGTAACTTTCTAATAAAATAAGATAATCATTACTCTCTTCTCCTACACGACTAATTATTCTCCGACTTTTGCACACCTGAATGATTCTCCTACAGGAGCCAGTATTCTCAGACCTTTGCCTACCTGAAGGGTTCTCCTATAGGGCCCATTACTCTCAGACCTTTGTCTACCTGAATGGTTCTTCTACAGAACCCCTTATTCTCAGACTTTTGCCTACCTGAATGGCTTTCCTACAGAGCCCATTATTCTCTGACCTTTGCACACCTGAACGATTCTTCTACAGGACTCATTATTCTCAGACCTTAGCACACCGGAATGGTTCTCCTACAGGACTCATTATTCTCAGACTTTTGCAGGACTCATTATTCTCAGACCTTTGCCTACCTGAATGTTTTGGTTCTCCTACAGGACCCATTATTCTCAGACCTTGTGCTACCAGAACAGTTCTCCCTAGAGGACCCACACTTCTCAGACCTTTGCGTATGTGAATGGTTCTCTTACAGGACCTATTATTGTCAGGCATTTGCCTACCTGAATGGTTCTCATACATGACCCATTATTCTCAGATTTTTGCCTACCTGAATGGTTCTCCTACAGGACTCATTATTCTCAGATTTTTGCCTACCTGAATGGTTCTCCTACAGGACTCATTATTCTCAGATTTTTGCCTACCTGAATGGTTCTCCTACAGGACTCATTATTCTCAGATTTTTGCCTATCTGAATGGTTCTCCTACAGGACTCATTATTCTCCGATTTTTGCCTACCTGAATGGTTCTCCTACAGGACCCATTCTTCTCAGACCTTTGCCTAGATGAACTGTTCTACAAAACCCATTATTCTCAGATTTTTGCCTACCTGAACAGTTCTCCTACAGGACCCATTATTCTCAGACCTTGTGCTACCAGAACAGTTCTCCCTAGAGGACCCACACTTCTCAGACCTTTGCGTATGTGAATGGTTCTCTTAC
The DNA here is from genome assembly GCA_034401795.1 of Chaetoderma sp. LZ-2023a. NCBI lineage: Eukaryota > Metazoa > Mollusca > Caudofoveata > Chaetodermatida > Chaetodermatidae > Chaetoderma > Chaetoderma sp. LZ-2023a. The sequence goes on from CM067368.1 coordinate 1,031,742, forward strand.
AGGACCTATTATTGTCAGGCATTTGCCTACCTGAATGGTTCTCATACATGACCCATTATTCTCCGATTTTTGCCTACCTGAATGGTTCTCCTACAGGACTCATTATTCTCAGATTTTTGCCTACCTGAACAGTTCTCCTACAGGACCCATTATTCTGAGACCTTGTGCTACCTGAACAGTTCTCCTACAGGACTCATTATTCTCACACCTTTGCCTACCTGAATGGTTTTGTGCTCCTACAGAAACCATTATTCTCAGATTTTTGCCTACCTGAATGGTTATCATATAGGACCCATTATTCTCAGAGCTTTGCCTACCTGAACGGTTCGCCTACAGAACCCATTACTCTACGATTTTTGCCTACCTGAATGGTTCTCCAACAGACCCATTATTCTCAGACCTTTGCCTACCTGAATGGCTCTCCTACAGGACTCATGCATAGAATGACATGAAGATTGGCACGCACTCTGTCAATAAGGAATGTGAAGATGGACTGTGCTGTATCATCAATTCCTGCCTTCTTACTCTCAGGACCTAATTCATTTCTCACCTATATTAGAATAACGTATATTAATTATGGCATATGAAAATAAAAAACACCTGTCTACAATCGATACTATAGCAATCCATTAATAAGGGCATATGAAAATGAAACCACCTGTCTACAAACACTGGTGGTTCACTAACATGCTGCTTTATTAAGATGGACTAACATAGTTAATTAAGATGGATGGCCTTCTGTCCTTGATAGCACTCAAATGCTGCTTAATTAAGATGGATGGCCTTCTGACATTGATAAGCCATTTACTTAGATAATGGTCAATTATGATGGATGGCCTTCTGACCTTTATACTACTCAAATGCTGCTTAATTAAGATGGATGGCCTTCTGACCATGATAAGTCATTTACTTATATAATGATTAATTATGACGGATGTCCTTCTGACTTTTATACTAATTTACTTATATAATGGTTAATTATGATGGATGGCCTTCTGATCTTGATACCACTCATCAGTAATAAGCAGGTTAATTAAGATGACTTTGACCATGATACCACTCGTCACTAATACAGTAGTTAATTAAGATGAATGACCTTTGGACTTTTATACTACTCAAATGCTGCTTAATTAAGATGGATGGCCTCCTAACATTGAGACCACTCAAAAACCGCTTAATTAAGATGGATGGCTTTCTGACCTTGATACTATGCATTACTAACATGCTGGTTAATCAAGATGACTCTGACCTTGATACCACACATCACTAATATAGTAGATAATCAAGATGGATGGCCTTCTGACATTTATACTACTCAAATGCCGCTTAATTAAGATGACCTTCTGACCGTGAGACCACTCAAATGCTGCTTTATTAAGATGGATGGCCTTCTGACCGTGATAAAGTCATTTAATTATATAATGGTTAATTATGATGGATGGCTTTCTGACCTTTATACTACTCAAATGCCACTTAATTAAGATGGATGGCCTTCTGACATTTATACTACTCAAATACTGCGTAATCAAGATGGCCTTCTGACCTTGAGACCACTCAAACGTCGCTTAATTAAGATGGATGGCCTTCTAACCTTGATACTACGCATTACTAATATGCTGGTTAATTAAGATGACTTTGACCTTGATACCACGCATCACTAATATAGCAGATAATCAAGCTGGATGGCCTTCTTACCTTTATACTACTCAAATGCCGCTTAATTAAGATGGCCTTCTGACCTTGAGACCACTCAAATGTTGCTTAATTAAGATGGATGTCCTTCTGACCATGATAAGTCATTTACTTATATAATGATTAATTATGATGGATGGCCCTCTGATCTTGATACTACCCATTACTAATATGCTGGTTAATTAAGATGACTTTGACCGTGACACAACTCGTCATTAATATAGTAGTTAATTAAGATGGATGGCCTTCTGACCTTTATACCACTCAAATGTTGCTTAATTAAGATGGATGGCCTTCTGACCGTGATAAGTCATTTACTTATATAATGATTAATTATGATGGATGGCCCTCTGATCTTGATACTATCCATTACTAATAAGCTGGTTAATTAAGATGACTTTGACTTTGATACCACGCATCACTAATATAGTAGTTAATTAAGATGAATGACCTTATGACCTTTATACCACTCAAATGCCACTTAATTAAGATGGATGGCCTTCTGACCGTGATAAGAGTCATTTACTTATATAATGGTTAATTAAGATGGATGGCCTTCTGACCTTTATACTACTCAAATGCCACTTAATTATGATGGATGGCCTTCTGACCGTGATAAGTCATTTACTAATATGCTGGTAAATTATGAGGGATGGCCTTCTGATCTTGATACTATGCATTACTAATAAGCTGGTTAATTAAGATGACATTGACCATGATACCACTCATCTTAAAGCACCAACATTTTGTTCCCACAAACCTAAGTGTTGGTCATACAGGTATTATTGTACATAAAACTGCATAAAATGTCCCCAAAATTAAATAGTATGATATAACTACTTGTAAAGATGAAATATAATAATATATAATGTCCAATCATGCATAGGAATAGCATTATACAAGTCAGTAATAGTTAAAAGAAATCACTGTTATGCAAATTACCCTTCATTTACCAGTGCTAGGTATTCAATAAAAAGAATTCTGCAGAATTTCCTGTTTCCTCTTTGTTACAGTGATCTTGACCTTTGACATTGTGACTGCAATGCCATCATGCTGCTTTCTAACATTAGAGATAACTATGTATGTAACTTAAAGCTGCAAAAGAAGCAGTTAAATAACAAGGTCAAAATGACATTGCCATTTGAACTAGTGACCTCACTATTTGTTAGTTCCTTATGGTATAGGCAATCATGTGTCCCAGTTTTGTTCCAGGAAGATTAAGCAATCATAAAATATAGGAAAAGATAATTTGAAAATTAACGTTGACACCATCCTCAGAAGTGATACATATGTCTCACTTTCTGCTTCGCAGGCGCGACCAAAAAGTTTTTATCATATTTTATGAAGTTGTCCGATGTTCTCAAACTATTACTATTAAAATTTCAGTTAGTCGTTAAATTTGACACGCCATAAAATTCATGAGATGACATCATTGTGTGAATTGACAACCACATTAATTCAGATTATGTCACACATGTTTTCAGATTTGAAGAAACAGGCATCTAATACTGTTGCGAAGCTGGAGTTAAGATTAGGATCAAGCTATACTTTAACAAACACTAATTAGTGTTTCTCTTGGATCTGTTTAAAATGGTAGTTTCTGAATGAGCTGTTGTGAGCTCTCAATCATCAACAAAATATTATTCAAGAGATGATGTCATGCAATAACAATCGCTCATGGGATGATGTCATACAACAACAATCATTCACGGGATGACATTCTGTGATTCTCATGGGAAATTGAAAAAGATAACATTATCTGGCAAAGTTTATTCACATTATACAAGTGTAATTTTTTGTGATTTGACCCTTCTTGATCCCTGTTCCACTGTAAGGTATAAAATACTTCAGAAGCTGATGGAACGAAAACATGGGGGGGGGGGTGTAAATGTAAACATGGGGGAATGAAAACACAGGGGGGGGTATGAAAACATGATCATTTGGTTTAACTGAACTCTTTAAAAGTGTTAGTGTCCTGGACACTTATTTGAAAACATGATAAAAGGAATTGAGTTACAGTGTATCACTGACCTCCTCAAATTCATCAACTTTGTACAGACTCGGCACTTCTCCGCTGCTCAGAATATTGTTAATGTCCTCCAGGAATCCCTCTTCAACAACTTGTGTATCATTAAACAGGAACATGGTTAGTTTGTTCTCCACTCCAGCTTGCCAATAGAGACGCTTCAGATCTAGTGAGACAGTGGGGGAAATTAATATTTGATAAGTAAGGCTTTGTTCTACACTCCAACCTCCAACGTACCAGTATAGGCGCTTCAGATCTAGTCGGGGGGGGGGGGAGTAAATATTAGATAAATAAGGCTTTGTTCTACACTCCAATGTACCAGTATAGGCGCTTCAGATCTAGTCATGTGGGGGGGGAAGTAAATGGTTGATGAATAAGGCTTTGTTCTACACTTCAACGTACCAGTATAGGCGCTTCAGATCTAGTCGGGGGGGGGGGGGGGATAAATGTTTGACAAACAAGTCTTTGTTCTATACTCCAGTTGTCAACATAGGCACTTCAGATCTAGTCAGAGGTGTGTGCGTGCGTGCGTGTGCGCGTGTGGGTGCATGTGTGTGTGTGTGTGTGTGTGTGTGTGCGCGCGTGTGTATGTGTGTGTGTGCATGCGTGTGTGTGTGTGTGTGCGTATGTGGGCATGTGCATGCGTGCATGCTTGTGTGAGTAAATGGTTGATAAATAAGGCTTTGTTCTCCACTCCAGATTGTCAATATAGGCGCTTCTACGCATGTGCGTGCATGCTTGCATGAGTAAATGTTTGATAAATAAGGTTTTGTTCTATACTCCAGTTGCCAACATAGGCGCTCCTATGAGCGTGCATGCTTGTGTGAGTAAATGTTTGTAAGGTTTTGTCCTATACTCTAGTTGCCAACATAGGCACTTCTATGTGCGTGCGTGCATGCTTGTGTGAGTAAATGTTTGTTAAATAAGGTTTTGTTCTCCACTCCAGATTGCCAACTGTATAGGTGTCCCAGATTTAGTCAGGTGTGGGAGGGGAGTAAATATTTGATAAATAAGGCTTTGTTCCGTACTCCAATGTACCAGTATAGGCGCTTCAGATCTACTCATGTTGGGGGGGGGAGTAAATGTATGATAAATAAGCCTTATCCTATATTATACACTACAGAGGAACTAAACGAAATCTAGGATTTCTTTTTTCACGAGAGAGTTGATACTTACCTCCCTAATACTTTTGATATTGCTAAATATTGGCTTTCACTCAATAAACACTCAGATTTAAAACAGTTAGGTGCCCCTACTGGGCAGGGAGTCAGAGCGTAGTCTGGCGGATGCCAGCCCCACCACCGCGCATGCGCAGACTAGCACTTCCTCTGACTAGATTATTGGCTGACACACATGCAACTATTAAGAGCCTGAAGACCGAGCCTCTGTGGGGTGGAGAGGCCGGGTCCGTATCTAGGGAGGTAAGTATCAACTCTCTCGTGAAAAAAGAAATCCTAGATTTCGTTTATTTCACTTCAAGAGTATACTTACCTCCCTAATACTTTTGATATTGCCAGAATTCGAAAGTGAATCTGGCGGGAGGGAGGCGAGGTCAAAAGACCAGCTCATCCCTATACGCTTTTCTGCGTTTAAGGCACTTAAACTTCTGAAACTGTAAGAAAAAACAGTCAGGATTTGACTAACCATCGGATAACACCACCGATGTATGAGAGATGACCGAATGTCATATGCGCTCCCCCCCCTCCTTCCTGGGAGGAAGAGTCGACTGACCTCAATGTCCTATACGCTCTCTACGTACAAGTGCCATGTACTACAGGACAGAGACGAAAAAGCTCCATTTTCGTAACTCTCAACAATGAACCACACAAATACACAAACCATCACCATATTAATAACGGGTAATCGTGACAATACAATCAACAACGGACAACACATGAACAAGACTGACCTTGTTGAAAATGGCTGCTGACATCATCTTCCCATTGGTAAAGACTGATGCAGGCCCAAAAAAGTGGGTGTTTCCATAAATTAATTGTGAAATATATAAGTAATGAGGAAAAACCTCCTCAAAAAATATAAACCGATTTATTTTTTCAAAACCGACAAGGCGAGAGGATTAGAGGTGTCACGGAGATAATGGTCTGTAAAACTTGACTCACAGTGCCACTGAGCCACCGACATAATATCATCCACAGGGACCCCATTAAACAGGGCCGTGGATGTCACTACGCCGCGGACACTGTGAGCCTTGGCCACGTCAACCTGCTTCCCGGTGGCGGATTTATGGCAAAACTGAATGCATTCCACAATCCACCTGGAAATGGTGTCCTTAGAAGCCCTCCCATGGGGTTCAATATATGACAACCATAACGCTGACTGGTCGGTGCGCCATGCCGCCGTACGTTGTTTGTACCGGCGCAGCGCCCGGACGGGACACCATGCTTTAGAATTAGGATCATATCTAGTTAAAGCAGGCAAAATAATAGGTTGACCTGGATATTTCAACGACTGATTTTTAGCCAAGAAATTAATCCTAGGTAGCAGCTTAAGGCCTTCCCCTGAAACCACAAAACGGTCATCCTCGGCTGATAAGGCATGAATTTCACTCCTACGCCTAGCCGAGGCCGCAGCAATTAAAAACACAGTCTTCAGTGTTAATAGTTTCATAGAAATGGAACTAAGTGGTTCAAAAGGCTTATCACCTAGTACTTGAAGCACTAGCGATAAACTCCAAGACGGAATCACAGGTGGATTCCTTGGTCTTAGATTGCCCATGCCTTTAATTAATACATTCAATGTATTTACTTCATCACTTCCCCTCTTAGCCAAGCAAGGAATAACAGACATTAATGCTGACTTATAACCAGCAATAGAGTTAGGCTTGAGGCTATAGGCATCATAGAGGTGACAGAGGAAATCAGCTACTACTTGAATAGATGAATCCATTGGATCAATACATCTTTTTGAGCACCATTCTGCAAATCTGTTGATTTTATAATTATATGCTCTGGAGGTTGACCCCCTCCTGGCTTTGGCCATAAACATGGCTGCTTGCTCAGAAAAGCCCTCCTTAATTCTAGATTCCTTGACAACATCCACGCAGTCAATCTGAACATTGACGGATTGTTGTGAAGGGCCTTGCCCTGGAAGATAATATCGTCCATCAGAGGCAGAGGAACCGGATTGCAGACCAGAAGGTCCAGCAGATCCGTATACCATGATCGGCTTGGCCAATCCGGGGCGATCAGAAGCACTTGGCATTCCTCTTGTCTGATTTTCTGAAGAATTTTTGGAATCAGGATTGCTGGAGGGAATGCGTATGCATACATTCTCCCCCAGCTGATAGCTAACGCATCTGTTGCGAAAGCGCTTGGATCCGGAATCGGAGAGACGTACGTCGTCATCTTCGCATTCTTCTTCGTTGCGAACAAATCGATGTTGGGTTTCCCCCAATGGTCGAACAGACGATCCGCCACACATTGATTTAGTTGCCATTCCGTGGGTAAAACACTCATCCTTCGGCTCAATGAGTCTGCTAGCAGGTTTAACCTTCCCGGAATATGAACTGCTTTCAAGGTAATCTGGTGATCCAGACACCAACAAAGCAGTTTCCATGTCATCATACAGAGACTGGGCGACTTCGTTCCGCCCTGGCGGTTTATGTAAGTCACAACTGTTGAGTTGTCTGAACGAATAAGAACAATCTTGCCCTGAACTTTCTGTAAGAAATGTTCCAGGGCCAGGACTACTGCTCTTAGCTCCAGTAGATTTATATGTTCCTTTGACTGTTCCAGATTCCAAAGCCCTGATATCGTGGATTCTTCCAGGCAAGCTCCCCAGCCCTCCATCGATGCATCTGTATACACAGTCACCTGAGGGTGGGGAGGGGTTAGCAAAACCCCCGGCAAGAGATTCTCTGTATTCAACCACCATTGCAGGTGGTGAATCAGAGGCGCCAACACTGACACATTCGAGTCCAGCGAACCTGTACTCTGGGTCCATTGTGTCATGAGAAACAACTGGATCGGCCGCCTGCGTAAGGCGGCCTGAGGAATGACTGGTTCCAACGAAACCATCAACCCCAGCATTCTCAAGTAAACCCGTGCCAGGACATGACGACTGTCGCACACTGACTGAATCAACGAGATGAGTTTTTGAACTCTCTCCTGAGTAGGATAAACATATCCTGTCTCTAGATCGAAGAACATCCCCAGGTAAACAAACTTCTGGGATGGAGTCAGCTCTGATTTTGGGAAATTGATCATCCAGCCCAAGTCTGTGAGAATTTTCAAAACAATCTCCAGATTGGCGGACAAACTTTCCCGGGTGTGCGCTTTCAACAGCCAGTCGTCTATGTACGTGTGGACTGCTATGCTTCTCCTGCGGAGGTATGCTGTGATCGCAAGAACCACACGGGTGAAAACCCGAGGAGCCGTGGAAATTCCGAAGGGCAACACCCTGAATTCCCACTGTCTGCCCTGGAATGCAAATCTCAGGAAGCGACAGAAACTCCCGTGGATGGGGATGTGGAAATAAGCGTCCTTCAAATCTATCGACGCCGTCCACATCCCCCTCTCCAACCCCGCCAACACCGAGCGCACCGTTTCCATCTTGAAACTGGGCGTCTCGATGAACTTGTTCAATGGCTTGAGGTTGAGAATCGGTCTCCACCCTCCGGTGCGTTTTGTTACTAAGAACAGGGTTGAATAGAAGCCCGGACACCTTTGTGCCGGCTGAATAGCTCCCTTTTGTATGAGGGAATTTATCTCCTCCTCGATACACAACCTTTGCTCTGGATCTCTCGGAATGGGAGTCCAGACTGGCACCAGAGACAGTCGCGACGGCGGGCCTGTCACCCACTCTGGATGATACCCGACGGAAAGCCATCGCAAGACTAAACGGTCCTGAGTTAACCGTTCCCACTCTTGCATGTGGCCGGCTAGCCGGCCTCCCACCGGCCCACCTAGGGACCGCGGTGGACACGAGGCATGCAAGAGCGGCACTGTCTCCGTCGCCATACACACCGGAGTGGTTCTTACCGCGGTAAGCGTCCTGTCAGGACCGATAACCACGCCCAGATCCTCGCGCGCCCCGCCCCGCCCCGCGCGCACCTCGGTGCGCGGGCGGCTGCCTGGCTGACGGCGCCTGAGGAACCTGCGCCCCCCTCGCTGCTGGCCGAATCGCACGCGGCCGAGGCCGACGCTGCGACGGTGGCTGGCCACTGACCTGGCCAGCACCACCTCGAGCCTGCAGGGGACGATACGCCGGGGCCGCGGCGCGAGCGTTAGCACGACGCAGCACATCAAACTGCTCGCGCAGCGCCCTCTGGTTATTCACCAGGGTGACCGTCTCTTGGAGGTGGCGACATCCCTCACCTCCAAAAAGACCAGGGCCCGTCATAGGCGTACGCAGTAGCCTATTGTACAGGTCCTGAGACGGGCACAGATTGTCCAGGGCAAACGTGCGTCTTGCCCTGACACTCCTGGTCACCGCCCGAGTCATACAGTCCAGCGCCAGGTTAATACCATCCTGGATGGTTCGCTGGACAGTGACCGGACTTGGCTGGCGCGATGCGGATGCCGTTACTACCCCCTGTAACAGCTGGGAGACGTGGGACAGAGCGGCAATCGAAGCCCTCCCACTCTCCTCCGCATCACGCAACGCGGTATTCGCCGAACGCAACGCGTTCGCGCACAAGACACCCGTGTCAGAACGGGAGCCTGGCCGCGCATCCTCACCCAAAGCCGCGCGGTCATCCACGCTGGGCTTGGGTACCACACCGTACCGCTGGTAATCCAGGGGCACGATGCGACAACGCCTGGCCACCTCGCGAGGGGCCTTCGCGAGACGTCCACTCGACTTAATGGACGACTCCGCCGCCTTGAACATGTCAACGACATGCTCCGCCAGCGGCAGAGAAGGCATAGCGTTAGCAGTCGGTTTCCCAGCTAACCACGGCGTGTGAACACGCTGGCTAGCCGACTGCTCCACGGGCAGATCAGGCCTAACGCTCACCAACCACTGGCAAGCGTCATACCAATCCTCCTCCGTGGCTAACTGCGAGCGCTCTACAAGACGGGGTCCTTCGTCTTCCTCCTGAGCGCAAGCAGTAGAGCTTGACGGCGGGTATGCTGATACACCTGGCAAGCCAGGGAAAACACGCGGGCCTGACAGCACCGGCATGAGAATATCACTGGTTTGACCAGGAGCAGGCACCGTGGCAGAGCGCGGGGTATATATAGTCTCACCACGGGCCCGGCCAGCACCAGCAACACCCTCGGCAAGCCGAGGTATGCGGTACCGCTGGCCATCAGCAGCGCCCTGGGCCACCACCTGAGCCGCGGACTTTACTCCAGGGTGAGTAAAACCGTGGAATAAGGCGCCTGTATTCCCCGCGAGGGGTGCACAAACGTCTTCATCCATGTCCACGTCGTCAGACGGCGACCCTAGCAGGTAATCCTCATTACCCTGGTCAGAAAGATTAGACCCCGGGTCAGCAAAGAGAGCTAACCCGGGCTGACCAGGAACGGTGCCATAGGAGGTACTGGCCACCGCGGCGTGCGGATACCCCTGGACTGATAAGCAGCCCGCGGGTTCCAGCGACAACCGTCCACGGTCCCCTATCGGCGCGGCAATAAGCCTGCTGCCAGGGCCGTGGAACGCCCCCTCTAATGGGGCCACCTCTGAATCGTCGAACAACGGAAGCGGACTAAGGAAAATCGATCCAGAGGCGGGGATTACCTGCTCCGAAGCCGATGATGAGGACAGTAAAGGATTTGGTCCAGGAAGCATGCCACGAAGCAACCCTGGAACCAAATCCTTTATTGTCCTCTTCATCTCTCCCAACATCTCGGTCCGGAAGGCCTCCATATCCACCGCGGACGAGACCTTCCCCTTACCCTTCCTACTTACAACCTCTCGATTCCGCTTCTTCTTCTTCTCCTCCTCTACCACCTTGTCCGTCGCCTGTAAGCAGCACAAGAATTCGGACATTAACTCGCCCCCCCAGTGCTTACATATGTCACAATTAACCAATGGACCACAAGGGCTACATTGATAGCACAGATGCGGCCAGAACTTTTCCTGAAGAAAACGACCACAGGACGCGCAACCCGGTCCCTGAAACAGGGCAAAGGACAAGGAGTATGAGCAACTAGTTAAGCTTAGAAACTCAATCCAACTCAAAGAGAAGGAAAACGATCATAAAGATCAATATACATCAGAAACCAGCATAGCGCTTGAATTGCTGATAAACACATAGCCAGGCTGATTATGACGTCATTAATCCCGTGACAGGAAAAATTCGATCCCAACAAAACATCCAAGTGCAAGGACGAATTGTATGCTGAATGGATAAGTCGACTACACAACCATCAGATACATATAGATAACTCTTTTCTGGCAAAAATGTTAATTATCTCCCTTTGTTTGTTTACAATAATTAACATCACCACATTATCAATAACTAGATACCTGACACTTTGTATAGACAAACCATCCAACGTGACGAACCGGAGAACTCCACCATCTGCACGCCTCTTAACTCTCTCCACCTCATGGGGAAGGAATTGGATCAAGAGGGCAAAGTGAGAAGACCTTTATACTAGGCCTCCAACTCACTGGACATATTTTTCATTTGGTTAGATAACCTAACAGTGTTAGTAGGAAATGGAACCATGGTGGAGAGAAAACTAACTCTCTGCTACTGTGATGTCACCACCTAGCGTCATACAGACCTGTGGACATAAACAGAAAGAGAAATTAGTCCTAGGTAGCACCGAGTTGACATAAACCAACTAACTAAGGCGCTTATCACGGTAAACGCGAGTCCCGGAAACACAATACACCGGGAAGAAAACTCGCTAATTTTACTAGAAGTCACCTGATTTAAAGGTCCTAAGTCCTTCTTTGGCGAATTGTTACTTCCCGCCATCCAAAAAAGTGACTATCACTCCAAATAACACCACTTAAACAGTTTAAGATTAAGAAAAAGCTTCAGCACAAAAAGACATGTGTGAACTCTCTGCCAATAATCTAGCAAAGAGGAAGTGCTAGTCTGCGCATGCGCGGTGGTGGGGCTGGCATCCGCCAGACTACGCTCTGACTCCCTGCCCAGTAGGGGCACCTAACTGTTTTAAATCTGAGTGTTTATTGAGTGAAAGCCAATATTTAGCAATATCAAAAGTATTAGGGAGGTAAGTATACTCTTGAAGTGAAATTAACCTCTGAGAACACCAGTTTGCCAGTATAGGCAGCTCAGATCTAGAATAAGTCTTATCCTATATACACTACATAATAATTTAACCACTTCAGATCTAGTCAGGTGGGGGAATAGAGTAACTGTTTGATAAATAAGTCTTATCCTATATTATACACTACATAGGAATTTAACCTCTGAGAACACCAGTTTGCCAGTATAGGCAGCTCAGATCTAGAATAAGTCTTATCCTATATACACTACATAACAATTTAACCACTTCAGATCTAGTCAGGTGGGGGGAATAGAGTAACTGTTTGATAAATAAGTCCTATCCTATATTATACACTACATAGGAATTTAACCTCTGAGAACACCAGTTTGCCAGTATAGGCAGCTCAGATCTAGAATAAGTCTTATCCTATATACACTACATAACAATTTAACCACTTCAGATCTAGTCAGGTGGGGGAATAGAGTAACTGTTTGATAAATAAGTCCTATCCTATATTATACACTACATAGGAATTTAACCTCCCAGAACACCCGTTTGCCAGTATAGGTGCTTCAGATCTAGTCAGGTGGGGCAAATGGAGTAAATGTTTGATAAATAAGTCCTATCCTATATACAGTACATAAGAATTGAACCTCTGAGAATAGAAAGCCACTCCAAAAAGGAAATAAACCTCTTCATTTACATTGGAGTCAGTTTGGAGAGGTTTGGCTGTAACTATAAAGAAAACTCACATGCATCTTTAAATATCAATAATATCTTAAGACTGCAGACTACAACACTATCATACAGGTCTTAATAGACCACACTACTGCAGACTAAAACATTATCATACAGGTCTTAAGAGATCACACAAATGCAAACTAAAACACTATCATACAGCTCTTAATAGACCAGATGACTGCAGACTAAAACATTATCATACAGGTCTTAAGAGACCACACAACTGCGGACTAAAACACTATCATACAGGTCTTAATAGACCACACGACTGCAGACTAAAACATTATCATACAAGTCTTAAGAGATCACACAAATGCAAACTAAAACACTATCATACAGCTCTTAATAGACCAGATGACTGCAGACTAAAACATTATCATACAGGTCTTAAGAGACCACACAACTGCGGACTAAAACACTATCATACAGGTCTTAAGAGATCACACAAATGCAAACTAAAACACTATCATACAGCTCTTAATAGACCAGATGACTGCAGACTAAAACATTATCATACAGGTCTTAAGAGACCACACAACTGCAGACTAAAACACTATCATACAGGTCTTAAGAGATCACATGAATGTGGACTTAAACCATACAAGACATTTTGGATTTAGCAACTCCATACATCAGATCTGATCAGCACTAACCAGGTAGCTTCCGCTTCACATACAACCAAACTCCCTTATTCACCCTGGTTTAAGTAAGAGTTTCCTCTTCACACACACACCCCAACCCCTGATTCACCTTGTTTTAACTAAGATAACTTCCTCTTCATACACACACCATCCCCTCATTAACCCTGTTTAACTAAGGTAGTTTCCTCTTCACACACACACCCCAACCCCTCATTCACCCTGTTTAACTAAGGTAGTTTCCTCTTCACACACACACCACAACCCCTCATTCACCCTGCCTCACGAAGGTAGTTTCATCTTCACACACACACACCCCAACCCCTCATTCACCGTTTAACTAGGTAGTTTCCTCTTCACACACACATACACGCCCCAACCCATCATTCGCCCTATTTTAATTAAGGTAGTTTCCTCCACACACACACACACACACACACACACACACACACACACACACACACACACACACACACACACCACACACACCACACACACACACACACACACACACACACACTGTTTAACTAAGGTAGTTTCATCTTCACACACACACACTACAACCCCTCACTCACCATGATTTAACTGAGGTAGTTTCATCTTCATACACACCCCAACCCCTCATTCACCCTGTTTTAATTAAGGTAGTTTCCTCTTCACACACACACACCCCAACCCCTCATTCACCCTGTTTTAACTAAGGTAGTTTCCTCTTCACACACACCACAACCCCTCATTCACCCTGATTTAATTAAGGTAGTTTCCTCACTCACCATGTTTTAACTGAGGTAGTTTCATCTTCATACACACACCCCAACCCCTCATTCACCCTGTTTTAATTAAGGTAGTTTCCTCTTCACACACACACACACACACACACCCCAACCCCTCATTCACCCTGTTTTAACTAAGGTAGTTTCCTCTTCACACACACCACAACCCCTCATTCACCCTGATTTAATTAAGTTAGTTTCCTCTTCACACACAGACCACAACCCCTCATTCATCGTTTTAATTAAGGTAGTTTCCTCTTCACACACACACACACACACACACACACACACACACACACACACACACACACACACACACACACACACACACACACACACACACACACACACACCCACCCACCCACACACCCACCCACCCACCCACCCACCCACCCACCCACCTGTTTTAACTAAGGTAGCTTCTTCTTCACACACACACCACAACCCCTCATTCACCGTTTTAACTGAGGTAGTTTCCTCTTCAACACACACCCTAACCCCTCATTCACCCTGTTTTAACTAAGGTAGTTTCCTCTTCACACACACACCCCAACCCCTCATTCACCCTGTTTAACTAAGGTAGTTCCTCTTCATACATACACCACAACCCCTCATTCACCCTGTTTTAACTAAGGTCGCTTCCTCTTCATACACAAACACCAACCCCACATCCACAGTTTTAACTAAGGTAGCTTCCTCCAAACGCATGCACGCACGCACGCACGCACGCACGCACGCACGCACGCACACACACACACACACACACCATCCCTTAACGGGCCATCTCCATTCCATTAATGGGCTACCTCTAGACCTTTAAATCGCTATCTTTATTCACAAAACTGAGTAACTGGCTATCTCTAGACCCCTAACTGGCTATCTCTAGACCATTCACTGGCCATCTCCAGACCCTTAACTGGCTATCTCTATTCCCTTAACTGACTCTCTCTCTCTAGACCCTTAACTGGCTATAGCTATTTCCTTAATTGGCTATCTCTAGACACTTAACTGGCTACCTCCAGACACTTAACTGCCTACCTCTAGACACTTAACTGGCTACCTCTAGAGACTTAACTGGCTATCTCCAGACACTTAACTGGCTATCTCTAGAGACTTAACTGGCTACCTCTAGACTCTTAATTGGCTACCTCTAGACATTTAACTGACTACCTCTAGACACTTAACTGACTACCTCTAGAAACTTAACTGAATACCTTTAGACCCGTAACTGGCTATCTCTAGACCCTTAACCGGTTATCTCTAGACCCTTAACTGAATACCTCTAGACCCTTAACTGTATATCTCTAGACCCTTAATTGGTTACCTCTAGACACTTAACTGGCTATCTCCATTCCCTTAACTGGCTATCTTTAGACCCTTAACTGGCTATCTCCATTCCCTTAACTGGCTATCTCCAGACCCTTAAATGGCTATCTCCAGACACTTAACTGGCTATCTCCATTCCCTTAACTGGCTATCTTTAGACCCTTAACTGGTTACCTCTAGACACTTAACTGGCTATCTCCATTCCCTTAACTGGCTATCTCCAGACCCTTAACTGGCTACCTCCATTCCCTTAACTGGCTATCTTTAGACCCTTAACTGGCTATCTCCAGTCCCTTAACTGGCTATCTCCATTCCCTTAACTGGCTACCTCTAGACACTTAACTGGCTACCTCTAGACACTTAACTGGCTATCTTTAGACCATTAACTGTCTATCACCATTCCCTTAACTGGCTACCTCTATACAATTAACCGGCTATCTTTAGACCCTTAACTGGCTATCTCCATTCCCTTAACTGGCTATCTCCAGACCCGTAACTAGCTATCTCCAGCCCCTTAACTGGCTAACTTTAAACCCTTAACTGGCTATCTCCATTCCCTTAACTGGCTATCTCCAGACCCGTAACTAGCTATCTCCATCCCCTTAACTGGCTATCTTTAAACCCTTAACCGGCTATCTCCATTCCCTTAACTGGCTATTTTTAGACCCTTAACTGGCTATCTCAAGACACTTAACTGGCTATCTCTAAACCCCTCACTGGCGACCCCCAGACCCGTAACTAGCTGTCTCTAGACCCCTCACTGGCAAACCACAGACCCATAACTAGCTGTCTCTAGACCCCTCACTGGCTACACCAGACCCTTAACTGGCTATATCTAGACCCTTAACTGTCTGTCTCTAGATCCTTAACAGCTACGTCTAGACCCCTAACTGGCCATCTTAGATCACAGGAGAATTCATAGGTTATGACAAATAGAATAAAAGCATGACTACATTAACATACCGTCTCTGAATTCTTGCTTGCGATATTGCTTTGTTATTTCAATTTGGAATGTAGCATACTCGCAGATGAAGGCTGCCAGTCTGCTTAAGCTTTGACGACCACTGCCTCCGACACCAACCAGCAGCATGTTGCCCCGTGGCTGACGAATTACCCGAATTATTTTAGACACTGAAGAATGAAAAGTGTTACATATAGTTTTACATACAGTGAAAATTGTACATGGAGAGAATGCATTAGATACTAGAAAAGCAAGGAAACAATTCATTTGACCCTCTATTGAAAGAACACATGTTTCTTAGTTTCCTTGATTTTGTGATTCAAAAAATATATATATGTTCAATTGCGTTTCTGATCAGAACAGCAAGTGGTCAATATGGACGACTAATGGAGCAAGAAACTATGAACAGCACGAGGTCAATATGGACAACTTATGGAGCAAGAAACTATGGACAACGCACAGTGTAAGATATTTAGCATGTTCATTGGTGTCTCTGAACCAGCAAGTGGTCAATATGGATGATTAATGGAGCAAGAAACTATGGACAACTCATGATGTAAGATACTTACCATGTTCAATGGATTATCTGAACAGCACGAGGTCAATATGGACAACTTACAATGTTAGATACTTACCATGTTCAGTGGCATCTCTGAACAGCACGAGGTCAATATGGATGACTCATGGAGCAACTATGAACAGCACGAGGTCAATATGGATGACTCACGGAGCAATAAACTATGGACACCTCATGGTGTAAGATATTTAGCATGTTCAATGGCGTCTCTGAACAGCAAGAGGGCAATATGGATGACTCATGGAGCAAAAAACTATGGACAACTCACGGTGTAAGATATTTAACATGTTCATTGGTGTCTGAACAGCAAGCAGTCAATAGGGATGACTCATGGAGCAAGAAACTATGGACAACTCATGGTGTAAGATATTTAGCATGTTCATTCGTGTCTCTGAACAGCAAGCGGCCAATATGGACGACTCAAGGACCATGTTCAATGGATTGTCTGAACAGCACGAGATCAATATGGACGACTCACGAGGGTTAGATACTTACCATGTTCAATGGTGTCTCTGAACAGCATGAGGTCGATAAGAACAACTCACGATGTTAGATGGCGTGTCTGAACAGCACGCGGTTGATATGGATGACTCACGATGCCAGATACTTACCATGTTCACTGGCGTGTCTGAACAGCACGAGGTCAATATGGATGATTCACGATGTTAGATACTTACCATGTTCAATGGTGTCTCTGAACAGCATGAGGTCGATAAGAACAACTCATGATATTAGATACTTACCATGTTCAATGGCGTCTTGGAACAGCACAAGGTCGATATGGACGACTCATGGTCTAAGATACTTACCATGTTTAATGGCATCTCTGAATAGTATGAGGTCGATATGGATGACTTACGATGAAAGATACTTACCTTGTTCAATGGCGTCTCTGAACAGCATGATGTCGATAGAGACGACTCACGATGTAAGATACTTACCATGTTCAATGGCGTCTCTGAACAGCACAAGGTCAATATAGACGACTCCTGGGGTATTATTGTAATCATTGAGGAATTCGAGGAAGCGTGACTTCAGCGTGTTGATATTCTGAATGTCCTCATACACAAGGTCTGTGTTCAAATAATCACCTGTAAATATACGTATAAAATTGAATTTCGGAATTCAAACATACACACTTAATGGAGCTAAAATGAAATTTGCTGTGGTTTGACAAAACACTAAGCCTGCATTACTAGAATTTTACCTACATTCCGAATTTGGGATTTTTCAAGATGTTTAACTCTGGCAAATATTGACAAAACAAATGGAACAGAAACTTGACCTAAGTCTCACTAATATTAAGCTATATTAGCTCAAATTCATTTAGTCTAACAAGTTATTGGTAAAAAAGAAACAAATTACCAAACTTTGTATTATTCAAGGGTAATAACTCCGGCAAATATTGATAAAAACAAATGGAACAGAAACTTGACCTCAGTCTCACTAATATTAAGCAATATTGGTTCAAATCCATTTAGTCTAACAAGTTATTGGTAAAAACAAACAAATTACCAAACTTTGTATTATTCAAGGGCAACAACTCCGGCAAATATTAATAAAAATAAACTGAACATTAAATCGACGTACCTTTCTAGTATTAAGTGACATTCCGAATAACGTTCAAATCCATTTAGTCTAACACAGCTTATCGGTCAAAAACAAAGTAACAGTTTGCATTTTTCAAGGGCAACACTGCTGGAAAATATTTACGAAAACAAACTGAACAGGAATCGACATACACCTTTCTAGTATTGTGATATCCTGAATTGGGTTCAAATCCTTTTAGTCCAAGACAATTTACTGCCTGGAAATGAAGAAATTTTCAATGTTGATAGCTCTTCAAGGGCAATAATTCTGGCCAATATTAACATACATAAAGGTAACAGCAACCTACTGATTGCCTTTCTCGAATTAGGTTATATTCTGATTGCCTTTCTAGAATTAAGCTATATTCTGATTGCCTTTCTAGAATTAAGCTATATTCTGATTGCCTTTCCAGAATTAAGCTATATTCTGATTTTTGTCAAAACATGTTCAACACAACCCATTGCCTGGCAAGAAACAAAGTCACAAACATTGTATTATTTCAGGGGAATCACTCTGGCAAATATTGACAAAAACTAACGGAAAATAGAACTGATCTCCGGACTACTACTATTAAGTTATATTCCAAATTTTAGTCAAATTTGTTCAGTCTTACAGAAGTTATTGCATGGAACCCAATTAGTCAAGCGCATACTTATGAACTTACAAATGGGAACATTTTTATATCATCTATACCACCCGCACAAAGCCCCATCCCCACCACACACCCCACCCCGTGCACCCGCAAAAAAACAACCATCATGCAATGGATCAATATAGCATGAAGATTGTCTAGCAGTGCAGCGTCAAAGGAAAATTGACCAGCATATTGTGGTCATGCTTATTTATATGTGCAAGTATGAACTGCACTGGAGATATTCATGCCGACGTAAAAGGCAGATTATTGAACTAAATCATGATTTTCTTAATTGTCATTGTGACCTTGGGCACACATGAGCCAAGTTTAGCAAAGATCCCTTCAATAGAGCATGAGTTATCATCCGGAAAAGCAACTCAATTTCCTTAACTGAGTCACTGTGACCTTATAGTAGATGACTCAGATATATGTGTATTAAGAGCACCTGTTTTAAAGAACTACACCTATGTGACTGCAGGTAGTACGAGAAATGCTTACCTGTATAGAAATGATTGATACTCACCAAATATGGGTGGCTGCTTATTTGGGCAGATATTATGAAAGGTCTGGTCAAACAAGCTGGCTAGTTTTTCAGTCATCAAAGTTTGAAATGCCTCAGTATCTTTGTCATCAATCATGCGATCAGAAAATACCCTAGTAAATTAACAAATACATGAATAGTTAGAAATGCTATGTATATCAAATTGGCAGAAGTTGTAGTAGACTTCAACCCATGCATGCATGCATGCATGCATGCATGCATGCCACATATTCGCACATGTACATGCACACAATAAATTAAATCACGGATTTATTTTTTCACGAGAGTCGTTACTTACCTCCCAAACACTCTTTGACATTTCCAAAATATCTACCTACACTCAATAAAAGCTCAGATTAAAAAGGTTAGGTGCCCCTACTCAGGCTACTAGGAAGGGAGTCAGTTGACAGCCGGCCCACTCCGCGTATGCCGTCACTTCCTCGACATAATTTATTGGCCAACATAATGCAACTATAACATTCCTGAAGACCGAGCCTCTGTGGGGCGAAGAGGCCAGTTTCATGTTTGGATGTAAGTATCAACTCTCTCGTGAAAAAAGAAATCTATAATTTTGTTTATTTCACTTCAAGAGTATACTTACCTCCCAAACACTCTTTGATATTGCCAGAATTCATCAGTGAATTTGGCGGGAGGGAGTTAAGGTCCACAAAACCTGCTCTTTCCTAGGAGAACCAAGCACCTTTTGCAATTAAGAACTCACAAACAGGAAAGATAGAACATCAGTTTACAACCAATGTGTGAGAGTAATGACCGTGGACTTATAATTTTATAATTATATGCTCTGGAGGTTGATCCCCTTCTGGCTTTTGCTGTAAACATGGCAGCATGGCAGCTTGCTCATAAAATCCCTCCTTAATTGCAGATTCCTTGACAACATCCATGCATTCAATTGGAACATTGATGGACTGTTGTGAAGGGCCTTGCCCTTGAAGATAATATTGGCCATCAGAGGCAGAGGAACCGGATTGCAGACCAGAATGTCTTGCAGATCCATGTACCTTGACCGGCTTGGCCAATTTGGGGCAATCAGAATCACTTGGCACTCCTCCTGCCTGATTTTCTGAAGAATTTTTTTAATCAGGATCGCTGCCGGGTATGCATATGCATACATTCCGTCATCTTCGCATTCTTCTTCATTGTGAATAAATCTATATTGTGCTTGCCCCAGTGGTTGAATAGATGATCCACCCGAAATTGATTTAGTTGCCATTCTGTAGGTAAAGCACTCATCCTTCGACTCACTGAGTCTGCTAACAGATTTAACCT
Source organism: Chaetoderma sp. LZ-2023a (assembly GCA_034401795.1). Classification (NCBI taxonomy): domain Eukaryota; kingdom Metazoa; phylum Mollusca; class Caudofoveata; order Chaetodermatida; family Chaetodermatidae; genus Chaetoderma; species Chaetoderma sp. LZ-2023a. The sequence goes on from CM067368.1 coordinate 1,052,681, forward strand.
TCCTGGAATATGAACTGCTTTCAAGGTGATCCAGTGATCCAGGCACCAGCAAAGCAATTTCCATGTCATCATACAGAGACTGGGCGACTTCGTTCTGCCCTAGCAGTTTATGTAAGTCACTACCGTTGAGTTGTCTGATCGAACCAGAACTATCTTTGCACAAGACTTTCTCTAAGAAATGTTCCAGACCCTGGATTACTTCCCGTAATTCCAGTAGAGTGATATGTTCCTGTGATTGATCCAGATTCCTAAGCCCTGATACTGTGGCTTCTTCCAGGAAAGCCCCCAAATCCCTCCATTGATGCATCTGAATACATCATTATCGGAGGGTGGGGAGGGGCTGACCCCCGCTAGGAGATTCTATCTCTGCATCCACCAGTGAAGGTGGTGAATAAGAGATTCCAACACTGCCACTTTTGAGTCCAGGGATCCTGTCCACTGTGTCATGAGAAATAGCTGGAGAGATCGCCTTTGCAAGGCCGCCTGTGAGATGACTGCTTCCAAAGAAACCATCAATCCCAGCATTCTCAAGTAAACCCGTGACGGCACATAGCGACTGGTGCACAGTGTGAATGACGGAGATGAGTATTTCTACTCTCTCCTGAGATGGGTAAACATACCCGATCTCCAGATCAAAGAACATGCCCAGGTAAACAAACTTCTGGGATGGAGTCAGCTCTGATTTTGAAAGTGAATTATTCAGCCTAAATCTGTGAGAGTTCAAAACTATCTCCAGATTTGCTGACAAACTTTCCTGATTGTGTGCTTTTAACAGCCAATCGTGTGGACTGCTATGCTTCTCCTGCGGAGATATGCTGTGATAGCAAGAATGACCCGGTTGAAGTCCCGAGAAGATGTCGAAATTCCAAAGGGAAAAACTTTGAATTCCCATTGGTGGACCTGAAACGCAAATCTCAGAAACCGTCGAAAACACTTTGCAATTGGAATGTGGAAATAAGCATCTTTCAGATCTATTGATGCTGTCCACATTCCCCTCTCTAACCATGCCAACAATGTTTTGATTGTTTCCATCTTGAACCTAGGTGTGTCTATGAACTTGTTCGATGGCTTGAGGTTGATAATTGGTCTCCACCCTCCAGTGTTCTTTGTTACCAGAAACACAGTTGAGTAGCTTGGGCAATTTTGTGCCGGCTGAATTGCTCCTTTTTGTATGAGGGAATTTATATCCTCCTCGACACACAACCATTGATCTGGATCTCTTGGATTTTGAGTCCAGATCTGAACCAGAGACAGCTGCAGTCGTGGGCCTACTGCCCAGTTGGGCTGGCAACCGACTGAAAGCCATCGCAAGACTAAGTGATCTCGAATTAACCGATCCCACTCTTGCTTGTGGAAGGCCAAGCGACCTCCCACGGGTCCACCTAGGGTTAGAGGCTGACAAGAGTAATGCAAGAGCGGCACTGTTTCTGGTAGCACTGAAGTGGCTCTTGTGGTAACCAGCCCATTAGGCATGGTTACCACGACCAGACTGCCGCAGGCATCTGCCTGGCTGGCTGAGCCTGCACCCCCACCCACCACGAAGATAAAGACAGCCGATACATAATGAATTGTTGATAGTAAACAAAGGGCTGATAATAATGTGAGGGCCAGTGGCGCTCACCCGGACCATTAGCATTTGAACCATTTGCATTTAAATAGATATGATGGATCATTTCTGGAAAATCCAAGATGGCCACCCAAAAAAAGGATCAATTAAAATTCTGTATAGATTTTCTAGTCTACCATGATAGGGTCATTCTAGCCAAATTTGGTTGAAATATGTCAAGCGACCAAGGAGAAGCAACGTATTGACAATTTCTGGTAAATTTGTCATAAAATCTAAGATTTTGACCCAAAATTTCTCAATCAAAATTCTGAATATATTTTCTAGAGCCTACCACCACAGAATCCATCTAGTGAAATTTGTTTGAAATATGTCAAGCAGCTAAGGAGGCATAGCAATTTGACAATTTCCGGTAAATTTTTCATAATATCTAAGATTTTCTCTCAAAAAATTGATCAATTCTAGAGCTTACCACCATAGAATGAATCTAGCCAAATTTGGTTGAATTATGTCAAGCGGCTAAGGAGGAGTAGCATTTTGACCATCTCAGATTTTCACCAAAAAAATAGATCAATCAAAATTCTGAAACAAGAACGTGTGATATGTCTCGCTCCTGGATGGTTTTTAGTATTATTGATCCAGTTAATACCGGTACTTAAGTTCCTATTGACTAATAATTGAAAAACTATTATCTGATGACTTTGCACAAAATCAACTTTTTAATGATAAATATTGCATCCCTACATGAGTTAGATACAGTTAGTAAGGTTTCAAAATCCGAAGAGCTTTTGTTAACTAATACAGTGATTATGTGATATATCTCAACCCAGTATTTTCATTCATGTTATAACCATCACCATTGACATACCAACGGTACCGCATATCTGAATGCATCCAATTCCACTTATAGTATAACTACCGCCCACACATCCCTGCCACTACTCACAACTAGCTAACACCACTCACCAGAAGTCCCTGTTAGGGCGCCAATGTAATAAAACAGGCATTTAACAGGCCAAAACGGATGCTACTAAAACCAGAAACAGGACAAAAAAGGTGGTTAATTATGGATTACATGGGACCTATAGGTAAAAATGTCCCCACATGCCTTTCCGCCCACCACCCTGCTAATGATCTGCATCTGAAGTTCGATGGTGTCCTAGTTTAACTCCTTTATACACAGAAGATTCCATCTTCCTGCAGTCCATGAACCTCTCAAACAATTGACTTGCTTGAAAGATCCACTGAGTGCATTAAGATGAAATGTTCATAATTTAAATATGGTCAGATGACTCTGTTGGACATCTTGAGGAGTAAAGTGTGCAAATATGATGTTAGTGCAATGACAGTGCAATGTAGAGGGTGTTATAAATGCAATAGGAAGGGTTGGCACTAAAATCATGATTGGTTATCTAAGGCTGTGCCTGATTTGCTAAGTTCTAAAGAAGAATCAAGTTCTTATGGGAAGTGTAATGCAATATAAAGGTTCTACAAGAAAAGACCGAGCTTGCTAAGAAAAATAGATCTTAAGCCAAAATGTTGTTAGTTGAAAAGTTTTTGGCCAGCCTTCAACTTAATTTGCAATCAGACAGAACAACAGTTCAAATACCAACAAATGGAAAAACCTAATGAACCAAAAGCTAGCTAATGGCTCAATGGTCAAATTAACCTACTGTGTCCCAGAAAAGTGTAATGGTTATCTGGTAAATCACTTTCTAAAAAGGTCATTTAAAAACTGACTAAGTGACTGGCATCAAAGTTGAATGTTATAAATAAATGTCACTTATTATAAACAATAGCTACGGTAGATACTAATGATAACAATCTGGCAAGTAAATGGTGCACAGATTAAATACTGTAGTGATAGCGTTTGAGCGCACTATCTGGCAATAATGCCTATGGTTACTTTGGAAATGTTGTGCTGATAACAATCTGGCAACAGTTAACAATGCTCCGATTCTGTATCATAAATGATAGCGATTGAGCACACTATCTGGCAACAAACTTCCAATTTAAATTCTATCCGGCTTTGATATAACTGCAAATACTAATGGTGTTAACAGTGTTTACACCATCTGGCAACAGAATATGGTGAGTACAATCTGGCAATGACTACCAAATAGAAAGCACTGACAACAAACTACCGTCCTGAAATCTAACAAGTGAAAAGGAAAACTAACTCTAAAAATTAACTAGAACAACCTGGCATGGAAAGCAATCATGAGCCACTGATGAACCATGAGGTAAATCAGCAGAAGATTACTTTGCCAGCAAAGCTATTCAAACGTAATAAAATGAGGTTTAGGATGCCAAACCTACTTGCCCTGTAGGTGGGGCTTAGAATACACCTTCCGTATCCTCTGCGTGTCATAAGAGGCGACTAAAGGAGGTAAGGGTGAGGTAACCCTGAAAGAAACCTCGAGTGCTGAAGACGGAGGCTCCAGGCCGCATGGCGCACTCTAATAAACCATGGATCCACGCACTTAACGCTTATGATCATTTCGATAGTCACTTACAGGACTGGTGGTATGATCAGCGAACGAAAAGAAGAAAGAAGGATGCCAAAGAAACTTAAATTCTAGGGAAGCCGGTTAATGAATTGATCTAATAAAACTATTGATTTAGACTGTCCTGAGGCTAACTTCTTAGATTATAGGAGCGCAAACTCACTATTGAAATAGCCAGGGCAAATAAAGCAGACTTATAACTTAATTGTAAACCCTTAATGGCAAGGAATATTGTTCAAATATATTCTTGAAAACACATTTAACCACCATTCATCACAAGAAAGAGTTTCTACCCTGCTGCGTTACTTTTGCACTCCCTGCTAAGATGGACAAGCTTTCCTTTGGGGCCTAGGTTAATGTGATACCGGATTAAGTTTTGAGCATCCAAAGGGTACTGATACCTAGAGCCAAATTTGTGGCAATTTGGAACTAATTTTAAAGCACCCAGTCAAAGTTTTACTAAATTAATCAGAAACGGCCAAGACAGAACTGATAAGCACCCTAGGCTGCTATCTAATAAATCTGGTTCACCTATCCTAGCTTTAGCTTAAAAAGTGTGCGGCCGACTTACTTTAATAGAAATCTCTAGACTATGACATTTTAGTACTGAAGCCGCTGTCAAGAGGGAGGAACGCCCCTTTGACACTGACCTAGCACTTTAACAAACAGATTTGAAATATTCAATAAATGGCATCTTTTAATTGGCAATCAGATAAACTCCTAGTGTCATATACTAGGTAATAACAATTATCGGTTCTATACGTGTACTGTTGAAGTGTGCCTACATGACTGTAATCTTCATAAACTGGACAATAATTGGTTGCGCCTCGAGGTGGTGGAATATCCGCAACAAGAAGTTTTGGTTTCTCTGTAATTTCTATATCTGGAAGCGTGACTTGTATTTTTAGCTCCAAATGCTGATTTTAACACAATGCATTTGAATTCATTTACTACTGGACAATTTTAACATAATGCATCTCTTAATCTAATGTGACTGGCGAAATACATGACTATTCAATACAGTCTGAAAGTTATACTTTTACTGGATTTTATATAATAATGATTAAACAACGAAGATGGTGGCCGGCCGTAAAAACTTAGTTACCTTTGAAATTGAGTGAATCACGTGACAATGTGGCTGACAGCAGAAAATGAAACGTATCTGGTTCCATGAATGTAGTCCATAGACACAAGGACTAATTATGTGAGCATGCACGAACATGGAATCAAATAATGATTTAGAAAAAGCTGCTTATAAATAGAGGTTTAAGACCTGATAACAATTTGGAAATGTAAAAAACTAATGTTACCTGCTATTACAGCAATGAAACCCGCCTCCATGGGTCATGCATGACGTTGAGCATTCCCTTTCTCCGACTGCAGTACTCAAACTATACATCTATCACAAATAAGTTAAATATCAAATCTGTGACTAGAAAATAGGTCTTGTGCGCACATTTGGCACTCGGTTCTAGCCAGCAAAAGCTCTTTCAAATTAAGTGGCAAAACAGCAACTTCCTGCCATACAAAACACAGCCACATTTACCAATTAATCAGCTGGCCATACAGAATCCGAGCCCACTAAAATTTTATGTACATAAAACTCAGAAAGCAACACACTGCCATACTGCACAACAGCTGGCGAAAGAGAACGTTAATATTTTGGAAACTTCAACGTCAGACAAACTGCAATTGCCAAAGTAGCAGTTTATATTCGGATTTGAAATCATGCTACTGTAAATCTCACAATCTAGCCAGAACATTACTCCAAAATTGACATATAACCATTCCACTCTGAATTCTGTTTCGACACACACATCAGAGAGCATCCGTCTGAGAATCTGTGAGAAATTCATTGAATAACTACTGGAAACTGTAGCACTGCGCATCTGCAACAACTTCTAGGATCATCAAAGAAAATCAAACAAATTCCAAGACAGCAACCGTATGATGAGAATCTCAAAAACAGGATATCAGAATCGAGTGGTTAACGTCTTGGGCTAGCTATTACTTAATATGCAAAGCTGGAACCTAACAAAAGCCACGCCGTCTAAAATTCATGTTCGTCTCCTATGAATAGTCTTTGATAACTATTCCTCAAGTGAACACAATCCAATATAGATCTATCCAAGTAAATGCGTGCATCTGATAAGCACTCAAATAAGCTCCATCTATAGTAAGTCAGTCGAACAGCAAATAATGTCATTTCACAAAAATGACCGGTAAACAAACTGAAGAGGAATATCCCTCCTATGTAAGGAGCACCGTAATCGAATAATGGAAATTGGTTCAAACTCGCAGTTCAAATGAAATGTAAGTTGACACAATCTCAAAATTTGATCCGGCTTCTGTTTGATTACACGCGTTTCCTCAGTACAAGTGTTTCTAATTTTATACAATGTTCCTAATATCCCACATTCTGTAGCCTTAATCTCAGAAATGTTATTTCCTATCTGACACACAGTTTAATAGTCTGACATTGTTGACTCTATCGATGGATGTGCACCATAGCATAAACTCAGATGGAGAAATGACGGATGTGCACCATAGCATAAGCTCAGATTGAGAAAGGACGGATGTGCACAATAGCATAAGCTCAGATTGAGAAATGACGGATGTGTACAATAGCATAAGCTCAGATGGAGAAATGATGGATGTGGCACCATAGCATAAGCTCAGATGGAGAAATGACGGATGTGTCACCATAGCATAAGCTCAGATTGAGAAATGACGGATGTGTACAATAACATAAGCTCAGATGGAGAAATGATGGATGTGGCACATAGCATAAGCTCAGATGGAGAAATGATGGATGTGGCACCATAGCATAAGCTCAGATTGAGAAATGACGGATGTGTACAACAGCATAAGCTCAGGTGGAGAAATGACGGATGTGAACCATAGCATAAGCTCAGATTTAGAAATGACGGATGTGGCACCATAGCATAAGCTCAGATTGAGAAATGAGGAATGTGCACCATAGCATAAGCTCAGGTGGAGAAATGATGGATGTGCACAATAGCATAAGCTCAGATTGAGAAATGACAGATGTGCACCATAGCATAAGCTCAGATTGAGAAATGACGGATGTGCACCATAGCATAAGCTCAGATTGAGAAATGACGGATGTGTACAATAGCATAAGCTCAGATTGAGAAATGACGGATGTGCACCACAGCATAAGCTCAGGTGGAGAAATGACGGATGTGCACCATAGCACAAGCTCAGGTGGAGAAATGATAGATGTGCACCATAGCATAAGCTCAGATGGAGAAATGAAAAACATGTGAAATTTCCTTAGCAATGATGAGCAATTGCATCTCTACCTTGCATAGAATACGTCTGTGAAATTTCATTGAAATCTGATGACCCATTGTTGAATAATCAGGCTGATGAAAAACTTAAACGCAAATATTTGCCAAAATATTCTAAGTCCAAAAACCACGAAAACCATAGAAAAACAGGTCAAATATCAAAAAAAATTTCCTTAGCAATGATGAGCAATTGCATCTCTATCTTGCATAGAATAAGTCTGAAGATTAATTGAAATCTGATGACCCATTTTTGAATAAGGCTGATGAAAAACTTTAATACAAATGACACGCCACTGCGGATGATGACACCAAAGGTAACCCCATTGTCTCGCTTTCCCTACGGGGCGAGACTAAAACTTTAACATCTACCTGATTTTTGTTGGAAAATAGACGAAGTTCAAAATTGGAAAAAATCGGAAAATCATTTTGCTGATGTTGGAGACGAGATGTCATTGATGGTATAGATCATATCTGTATAATTTTGTCAAGATCAGTTAAGTCTTTGATGAATTATATGTTGATTGAAAAACTAACATTTACCTGATGTTTGTTGGAAAGTTCAAACCCCCGAAAAAATTTGATGATGGAGACTAGATGTCATGATGGTATAGATCATATCTGTATAATGTCGTCAAGATCGGATAAGTCTTTGATTAATTAAATGTACATTCAAAAACTTTAACATTTACTTGATTTTTGTTGGAAAATAGGGCAAGAAAAATTTAGAAAAAATTTGAAAATCATTTGGCTGATGATGGAGGTTAGATGCCATGATGGTATAGATCATATCTGTATAATTTCGTCAAGATTGGATAAGTCTTTGATGAATTAAATGTACATTCAAAAACTTTAACACAAATCACACACCACCGCGGATGATGATGACGACGCGGACGACGCAGACGACGCCACCTAAGGTAACCCCATTGTCCGATTGTCTCGAGGGTACCAGCTTAGGACCATTCCAGTCAAATTTGGTTCAAATTGGTCAAACGCGATTTGACGGATGGATGGACAGATGATGGACGGACGGCCGCCATGGCATAAACTCACTTAGCCTTTCAGGCCAGGTGAGCTAATAAATCCAAGAAAAATAATCAGTATGTCAAACATCATCCAGGTGTAAAGACGAATTGTATTCAACACAAAAGATCATAATCATAGGTGATGAATAAAGCAATAACCTAAGCCAACCAACAGAGAAACAGAAGAAAATAATTTTGGCAGCAGATTTTAGCAATATTTTCAAATGTTTTAGAGGGCCATATCTTCATAACTCTAGAGTACCTGCTTCTTTAGCATATGTATACTATCATATCCATCGCTCTTGAGAAGACCACCATATCAGATGCCTCTCCACCATTAATAATAGAGACCATGGCGAAGAGAGCGAAGCTACAACTCATACGGTGAGCTCTCGACTCTCTAAGCATAGACATTCCTAACAGGGAAGGGGTGAATGGTAGAGAGAATTTCATTACAAACCATTTCCATATCAATACCATGTACCTGTGGGCACAAAACAAATTGTGATTAGAAATTCAAGGTGACAAGATTTAATTTTACCACTTTACAAGGCACTAAACACGTCTAAAACGAATCCCGGAAACACATAACAATACCAAAGACCGGAAAGTTTTAGACAAAATAATAATTAAAGACACATCATTGCTTTGTCCCTGCGCTCCATTAGGTGTTCAAGCGTGATCAGACATCTTAATGGCCAAGATTTCTAAAAATATTGAGTTGAAAACTGCAAAACCAGCTTGGAAGAATGGAAAGCATGTATAGTTCATGCCAATAAATTGAGAAGAGGAAGTGACAGCCTGCGCATGCTCGGAGTCGGGTCGGCATCCGCCCGCCTGTCAACTGACTCCCTGACTAGTAGTGGTACCTAAATTTTTTAATCTGACCTTTTATTGAGTGTGGGTGATATTTTGGGAATATTAAAGAGTGTTTGGGAGGTAAGTATACTCTTGAAGTGAAATTTACCTGTAACATTCATGAATCCAGAGCCTTGTCATAGCATGCTTCGTATCATGATAGTCCTTATGTGCTCTCAGCAAGCCTTGAAATATCTTTAAAAAATAGCAAAAAACACTGAAATAATTACCTGCCAAACATTAAATCACCCTCATTCGTACACCATGCCAATTAAAACTGACAAACATGTTTTTTCTAGTCAATAGTTTATGATTCATGTCAATTTCTTGTGACCCCAAAAAGGTAGGAGAGGCTGGAAAGCGTACAATATCCAAATGTACTAGATGTTAAGACTGACTTTACTACTGATGTTGGATCCAGTTTGTGGCCTCCAACATGTTGCAGAAATGGAGTATAGCATAATTACTTAATTAGCATGTTGAAAATTAACTTTGATCAGTGAATAATATTAATAATATTCTGAAATGGAAAACTCAAGCAATCTGTTATTGGTTAATTCATGTGACTTTGATGGATGAACACAAAATGAATAACCACTGGGTATGGTCTGTGTACAGGTAATGGAAACCAAGGATATATATTCAGAACATCAAAGGCAGACAGTAAGCTAACCATTACACTGTATACAAGCACTGGTGTGATTCATGTTCAAGTAAGCTAACTATTACATTGTATACAAGCACTGGTGTGATTCATGTTCAAGGGTATGGAACTCAGAACATCAAAGGCAGACAGTAAGCTAACCATTACACTGTATACAAGCACTGGTGTGATTCATGTTCAAGTAAGCTAACCATTACACTGTATACAAGCACTGGTGTGATTCATGTTCAAGGGTATGGAACTCAGAACATCAAAGGCAGACAGTAAGCTAACCATTACACTGTATACAAGCACTGGTGTGATTCATGTTCAAGGGTATGGAACTCAGAACATCAAAGGCAGACAGTAAGCTAACCATTACACTGTATACAAGCACTGGTGTGATTCATGTTCACGGGTATGGAACTCAGAACATCAAAGGCAGACAGTAAGCTAACCATTACACTGTATACAAGCACTGGTGTGATTCATGTTCAAGTAAGCTAACGATTACACTGTATACAAGCACTGGTGTGATTCATGTTCAAGTAAGCTTACGAGTACACTGTATACAAGCACTGGTGTGATTCATGTTCAAGTAAGCTATCTATTACACTGTATACAAGCACTGGTGTGCTTCATGTTCAAGTAAGCTAACTATTACACTGTATACAAGCACTGATGTGATTCATGTTCAAGGGTATGGAACACATCAGTGGGTAGACAGAGACCTGGAGACTCTGTAAAGAAAAGTCTATGCAAAGGATCTAATCACATCAACACCTTAGTCCGGGAGCCAAGGGGTCGAACCGGGGTTTGTCGGATAGTTTTTTTCTTTGCTGCATTTTGTAGTATGGGGGGTACCTCTTCATAATTTAGCGGGGTGACCCTTCCCAGCCGTTGAGCAATTTCAGATTTTAACCCTTTTATTCCCGTTTTGCTGAAAAAACCTAAAAATGCTAATTTTTCCATTATTCCTTGTTAAGTATTCATAACAAAGGCATTACATTTACTTGTGGTAATATTTGCTCATAGGTTAGGTATTGTGCATTCTATTGTGTATTCTCAATGGCTGAATAATTCAAGATATTAACCCTTTTCTCCACGTTTTGCATGAAATACTAAGAAATTCTAATTTTATACTATTTCTTGCAATGTATTCATACCGAAGGAATTACATTTACTTGTGATAATGTTTGCTCATAAGGTAGGTATTGTGCAGTTCATTTGGGTACGATTTTATAAATATTAACCCTTTTCTGGCCTCACCTTTTAACGCATTTGTTGAATCTGTGCTGTCAACGCCCCACTATCACACTAGGATGCTTGGAAATAAAAAATCTTATTACTCTCGGTACATGTAAACTTATACTACTGAACACACGAGCACCATACAGTGTAACAAGTACAGAACATAGTTTATGGTAGACCATTGACCCGACAACTACACTTTCTAGAATTACACGGTATTGTAGTTTGGCAAGCACATCGGATCATTTCAAGGATATAATCTGGGCCGACATTGACACTGTCCGGAATGGTAGTTGGTGTTAGTGATTTGTTACCAATGTCTTTCTTCCATCCGAAGTCCTCTGGGTCTAGTAGTGGCAGCCGATTCGATTCTAGAATCCGCCACAAGATTGCCTGGTAGTGAGCCCTCTTCACATTTTCTGTGAATGCCTCTGTTGTGGGTGGTATAGCACAGTTTTGGCGATGATGTATGTCCCTTGCCGGTTTTTTTACCCCACACATATAATCTTGTTTCTGACATGTCCTTGGTTTTCTTTATGCCATAACAAGCAGAAATGAAAATAGTAGCTTGTTCCATGACATCGGTGAAAGGTGCGTCTACCTTGCCGACTGCAGATAAATCATATCCAGACTTCACAGCTTTAACAACTGATCCCTTTCCTATTCCAAAGTAGCATGCCACTGTGTCACATCCTGGCAGAGCATGGGCTGGGAGGAGTTCATTCACAATGTTAGCATGCTTTTCTACTGTCAGTTTAATGTCCACAATTGCCCTCTGCTTACTGGGTGATTCCATGCTTAGTGGCAATTTAAGGTTTTGTTTCTGATAGTAATACACAAGGAGCACAGACACATCTGTGTCATCTGATATTACTGACAGTCTGCTAGCTTCGCTTGCACACTTTAAAACCTGCTGCACAATAATTATGTCAGCTTCTTCGTGGGATGTCTCTAGATCATATCTAACCCATATGTCCTCATTAGCTATTTCAACAGGACATGGGTCTTCTCCAGTGACTACCAGCTTGTGTTTTGGAGTGCTATGGATGTGAAACAATCTGTCTCGAACTAGTTCATCACAGATGATTCAAATCAGTTGTTTTTTATTCTCTACGGAAGACAAGACAATCTTTTGTGCAGGTAGCCTTGTCTTTAAATTCAGGTGATGTGGTCGACTAATGCCAGTTTCCCTGCCGTCCCTTGTGACAGACTTTATACTGAAGTCATGGTACCTATCAAACACCAGATAGGTATCACTTCCATTTGTAAGGACCTTTTCAGCACTGATTTGCCTTTAACAATCCGCATCCCATCTTCTGTGAACATTGCAGTCGGTACTGGAGCAAGTTCATGAGAAATGACATCTTTTATATCAATGTCATGATCACTTGACAACAAAGCTATAACCTTCGAATATATTGCATTCAGATCACACACTTTTGAGTCGCCAACTTGTACTGACTTTTTTGTCTCTGCCAGAATTGTCACCTTTTTCGATATGTTGCTGTAGAAACCATCAGGCCAGCTTTTTTCAAGGTCTACCAGCAATGCTTCTTCAATGCTTACTGCCGTATTCACATTAGGCACACTGGGTGTACTGGTTTTGCCACTGCTAATGTTCACTATTGCATCAGGGTGTTGCTTTGGATCCAATGGGCGTATTCCAGCTCTGTCCTTGGCGTCTGCTTCAATCCGTGCCTTGGTTTCCTCCTTGTGGTAGATTTGATTACCACAGGCACTCCCTTCCTCCTCCATCTCATTCAAGCATGCTTCAATCTTGCAACACAAATGGCGACTCAGTGCCCAAACCTTAAGAGCTTCTACCCTGAGTATTATTCCTATGATTCCACCACTACTGTGTCCATATCTCATAAATGTAGATTCTATAAATTGATCACTCCAGACCCCATTCCAAATACCACGGATATGGCGTCCCACATGCTCACCATTCATGAAGTGGCTCAGAACATGGGGATGGAGTTTCCCCATTGACAGGATGTAGTATAGACCGTATCGCACATAATTCACATGGCCGGTGGCAAAGTAGTAAGGCAGCATCTGTCTGAAAGTCACAATGTGAAGGAGCCATTCTCCTTCACACTCCGCCCTGATGTACGCCATCATTAGAAACACTGGCTTAACTAGGACATCAACCCAGAGTATCACTGTCTTCCTTTGGTTTGCTCTTTCCTCTAAGGCTTCCATCAGATCATCAATACTCTCAAACTGATCACTATTTATAAGACTCCGAACAACCTCCTCGGCAAGCATCCGTAGTGCACGTACATTTTGTGGGAACTTTTTTCCACTTAACACCTTGGGCATGAATCCAAAGGCTGCTGTCAGAATATCCGACAGTCCACTTTCAGCCATCAGTGAACCTATAGCTCCCACAAAACTCATTAGTGCATGCATTCCTCCAAGTAGTAAATACATCTCTGTGAATTTCTGTGGATGTGCCCATAGAACTTGTACTGCAACCCGGTAGAGGTGTTGGTCACAGGTTAGAATGGTGAACTTCTGACCAGTATCAAACATTAGTTCCTGTGCCCTAATCATGGCTGTCAGCATAGTGTCAGGGTCAGATGGCTTCATGTCAATAAGGGGTTCATATACTGCCTTTGTCTTGAACTGTACTTTATGACCTTGCTCTCTGCTCAGTCTGGTGTTGTAGCCATGAAACTCTGGAGAATCTTCCTTCACAACATCCTGCAAAAACCTAAAGTACATCTCCAATGCCCTCCTTTTTACAATGGCTTGATGAGCTAGAGATTTGAGAGACAAAACTGGGTTTGGAGCTCCTTCTGGCATAGCCGGCTGCTTGGACCCATGGTACCTATGAATATTTACATCATATGGAATCTCCCGAGACATGTCGTCCTTATGGATTTGCTTTATTTTATCAATGTCACTAGTTTCTTCTTCTTCTGTACTCTGTGTCTGTGTTAGGAGGACAGCCAAGGAATGTGTAGACTGCTTCCCATTCTGTGAGGCGATATATGCATCAAAATTGTCCACAATAACCTGGACTAAACCATTATCAGCATTTGATATGCCGGACATTTTGACATCTGCAACAGACGCTCTTGCAGCAGATCTCTTGAAATGTCGGAATTCAGTATAAGAACATGCAACGCCATATGTGTACATGTCATTTATGAGTTTTTTAGATTCACCGATTTTAACTGCAAGATCAATCTGCAAACTAGTAGCCTGACCTGTGACAATGCTTGTGACAATTGAACCCACGAGCAACGCTGGTAATGTATTGTCTAGTTTAGGAGACACTTTTGCTAACAGCCATAGTAGAAAGTCACTGGCTGATTCTTTTGCCAGTTCTTTATTGATGCTGATATCATAATGATCCGTGTCCATTCGAATGTTTTTTACTTCGTTAAAAATCTGTTTGCTGGCTTTTGTTGCGATCAGTTCTAATTGATCATCTTCATCATTCACAAGGCGGAGTGTCCTTGATGCAACGCTGCGAAATGCAATTACATTTGCTATGCCAGGTGATGACAGCACTAGAAGATTGTCCTTGAGTTTTTGCACAAGTGTCTTACGGGATAGTTTGTCTCCATCACATTCTACTTAAGCTGTAAACAGTTCTACGGAATTCCACATTCTCGACCTGTCATTTGTAACTATTTGAACAAGAGTCTGAAAAGGAATGTCTTCATCAGTGACATTTGAATTTTTAGTATTTTCACCTTCAGCAGTTAGCGACCTGAATTAGGCAAACCTCTGTCAACAGTCAACATGGTAACAAGCATCTGCCGCATGCAGATCACTCAAAGCACCCTCGACACGATGCCGAACACTCGCTGCGACATCGTTTCTCTTGTCACAGTTCTAAAATAGACTGTTTTGTGTCAATTTCCTGACATAAGTATGCAGTTCGCCACCTGGATGGGTTCATTTTGTCCCATTGAATATCACACGTATCACCACAGAAAAAGCAGTGTTGCCGGAAATCGAATATCTCACCAGAATCTCTTGACAATGAACGTCTTGTGACCTTTCGTGGAATTTTTTAATCAGTTTCTCCATCAGTTTGACGTTTGTAACGATCAGTTTGTCTAGATGATGTGTATGTAGACACACAAGTTTTGTGACATATAGTTAGTTCGCTGTTCTGATCTAATGATTTTTTAAGCTCAAAATGTTTTTCATCACCGCATATCTTGCTACATCTTATAATGTTACTTACTCGAACAGCTGTCGCCGAGATTAAAGCTTCCCTCTTTGTTTGACAGCTGAACTTCCAATTGAAGAAGCACACTTCACGATCGGATTCCATCATATATAGGGGCTTAAACAAACTATAATGATAACAAGTATATATGCACCAACAGTGGCGTAGTGAAGATGGAGGGGTCAGGGGGAGAATTCAGTGTACTTGATTGCTGAGCATATCTTAAAATATAGCCGTAGTTTGTCCAAACGTAAGATCTTATAGCAGACGACCATGTAGAAAATAGTTTGACATCGTAAAAGGCGAAAAAGCGTTTTCAATTTACTTTAATTGACACTTTCTGAAATTACCCTGGGCCATGTATTATTATAAAATTCTGGCTAAAGCTTTTGTTTACTAATTATTGTGTGGCCAGGAAAGGGTTATTATTTTTATTTAGTTCTATTACAGTGAGATACATAATGTATGTCGCTATCTAAAGGTATACAATTAAAACAATTTGTACTTTCAAGTAGGCCTATCCTAATGTAATAGTCGGACTTTGAGTGAGAAAATTTGACAAATGCGTTAATAAGCATGGGCAGGAAAGGGTTAATTTTTATCAAAATTATATTAAAATAAACTGTACAATAGCTCCCCTATGAACATACATTAACACAAGTATATTTAATACCTTTGGTATGAGTACTTCACAAGGAATAATGGAAAAATTAGAATATTTAGCTTTTTTCCGGAAAACGGGAAGAAAAGGGTTAATATCTGAAACTGCTCAAGGGCTGGGAACGGTCACCCCCCCCCCTAAATTAAGAGGTACCCCCATACTGCAAAATGCAGCAAAGAAAAAAACTTTATCCGACAAAGCCAGGTTTACCAAAAAATCAGCTTGTGGCTCCCGGAGTACCTATGACAGACTCGCAAACAGCAGGGCATGGAGCTAGTTTTCATGACCAAGCTGTAAATTTGCCATCCATAGTGTGCACTCCAAGGACTATCCATGTCAGTCAAACAACTAGTCCAAAACCAGTGTTCACACCTACAGGTTCTGAGAGTGGGCAGGTTAGCAAAACAACTAGCCCCAAAACCTTATTAATGCCGCAACGCATTGACGAAACCAATGCAGCAGCTGTAGAGAGCATCACTGTGAATAGCACAGCAAATCAGCTGAATCAGCCATCTAGTTTTGAACTTCTCACAATTATATCAAATTAATGAGTTGCTACTGGAGAGAGGCAAAAATAAAGAGCCTGGAGGGGAATTTAAAATGAGCTAATGAAAAAACTACGTCAGAACCGTGATAACACAGTTTCTGTCCTTATGACCTTAATGTGCATATGTATGCTGATGATATGCAGCTGTGTATGTCATTCAATCCTAACGTGCCTACACAAGAAGATTCGGTGCTACTGGAGAGAGGCAAAAATAAAGAGCCTGGAGGGGAATTTAAAATGAGCTAATGAAAAAACTAAGTCAGAACCGTGATAACACAGTTTCTGTCCTTATGACCTTAATGTGCATATGTATGCTGATGATATGCAGCTGTGTATGTCATTCAATCCTAACGTGCCTACACAAGAAGATTCGGTTCTTCAAAAGGTCAGAGAATGCATTTCTGATATTAGTCTGTGGATGAGCAGGTACAAGTTAAAGCTCAACCCAGATAAGGCATGGAGCTAGTTTTCATGACCAAGCTGTAAATTTGCCATCCATAGTGTGCACTCCAAGGACTATCCATGTCAGTCAAACAACTAGTCCAAAACCAGTGTTCACACCTACAGATTCTGAGAGTGGGCAGGTTAGCAAAACAACTAGCCCCAAAACCTTATTAACGCTGCAACGCATTGACGAAACCAATGCAGCATCTGTAGAGAGCATCACTGTGAATAGCACAGCAAATCAGCTGAATCAGCCATCTAGTTTTGAAATTCTCACAATTATATCAAATTAATGAGTTGCTACTGGAGAGAGGCAAAAATAAAGAGCCTGGAGGGGAATTGAAAGTGAGCTAATGAAAAAACTACGTCAGAACCGTGATAACAGTCTCTATCCTTATGACCTTAATGTGCATATGTATGCTGATGATACGCAGCTGTGTATGTCATTCAATCCTAACGTGCCTACACAAGAAGATTCGGTTCTTCAAAAGGTCAGAGAATGCATTTCTGACATTAGTCTGTGGATGAGCAGGTACAAGTTAAAGCTCAACCCAGATAAAACAGAGTTCCTGGTCATGTCAACAAACCAACAATGCAGTAAACTCGCCACCACGGAAGTTCAACTAGTAGACAGTAATATCACGGCAACTGCATCTGCCAGAAACCTAGGTATTATTTTGACCAGGCTATGGACATGAATGCACATATACGATCCATGTGTAAATCTGCATATTTCCATCTCCACAACATCAACTCTATCAGAAATGTGTTAACACACCAAAGCACAGAGACACTAATACACGCCTTCATCACATCACGATTAGACAATGGAAATAGTCTTCTTTCCGGTATTACAGAACAGTCTCTGAATAAACTGCAGGGTCTTCAAAATGCTGCGGCTCGCATTATCATGAAGGTCAGGAAAGGGAAGCATATAACACCAATTCTAAAACATCTCCACTGGTTGCCAGTCTGGCAGAGAATAGAGTTTAAGCTCCTCCTTCTGACCTGGAAATGTCTGCACAATAGAGCCCCCGAATACATGCAAGACATGCTAACACCCTATTACCCAGGCCACATACTTTGGTCTAGAGACCACTAATTGCTCTGCGTTCCATGATCAAACTTGCGCTCTTGTGGGGATAGAGCCTTCAGTGTTGTTGCCCCTAAACTATGGAATAAACTGCCTCTTGCTATAAGAACATGCAAATCAATAGAAAATCTCAAGAAAACACTAAAGTCTCACCTATTCACAAGCGCCTATGAAAATTAGTTTATCGAGATATGGCGCTATATAAATGCTGTATTATTATTATTATTATTATTATTATTATTATTATATTAATTATTATCTGTGAGCACCCAGACAATTCAAACTAACATGATATCTAGCTCAGCACAAACATTAACTCTAATGACTGTTGATATGGCGACAGAAACATGTGAAACTGTACCCAAACAAATCTCAAATGTGAATGCAGCTGCTAAAACCACAGAAACATGTAAAACTGTGCCTACACAAACTATTAAGTTGAAGGCAGTGGATAAGATTAGTAAAACATGTGAATCTGTACCAAAACCAAATAGGATATTAGCAATCCAATCAGTTTTTGAGACTGATACAATCAAGAGATTAGAACAAACAGTGCCAGCTCAAAGTCAACCACAGACACCACAGGTCTATGTAAAAAAAATGTATAATTTAATAACTCGTACAGAAACAGATGAGCAAATTAAACAAGTGACACATAGACACATTAATGAAGAGGAACATGCACAATGCAAAGCAGCATCCATGCTCATCATAGGATCACCATTGATTCATGACATGAAGCCACAAGGGCTCATCAACTGTGATGTACACTGTATTCCAACACAATGCAAACCAGCATCCATGATCATCACAGGATCACCATTGATTCATGACATTAAGCCACAAGGGTTCATCAACTGTGATGTACACTGTATTCCAACACAATGCAAACCAGCATCCATGATCATTATAGGATCACCATTGATTCACGACATTAAGCCACAAGGGTTCATCAACTGTGATGTACACTGTATTCCAACACAATGCAAACCAGCATCCATGCTCATCATAGGATCACTATTGATTCATGACATTAAGCCACAAGGGCTCATCAACTGTGATGTACACTGTATTCCAACACAATGCAAACCAGCATCCATGCTCATCATAGGATCACTATTGATTCACGACATTAAGCCACAAGGGCTCATCAACTGTGATGTACACTGTATTCCAACACAATGCAAACCAGCACCCATGATCATCATAGGATCACCATTGATTCATGACATGAAGCCACAAGGGCTCATCAACTGTGATGTACACTGTATTCCAACACAATGCAAACCAGCATCCATGATCATCATAGGATCACCATTGATTCATGACATTAAGCCACAAGGGTTCATCAACTGTGATGTACCCTATATTCCATCACAATGCAAACCAGCATCAATGCTCATCATAGGATCACCATTGATTCACGACATTAAGCCACAAGGGCTCATCAACTGTGATGTACACTGTATTCCAACACAATGCAAACCAGCATCCATGATCATCATAGGATCACCATTGATTCATGACATGAAGCCATAAGGGCTCATCAACTGTGATGTACACTGTATTCCAACACATTGCAAACCAGCATCCATGCTCATCATAGGATCACCATTGATTCGTGACATTAAGCCACAAGGGCTCATCAACTGTGATGTACACTGTATTCCAACACAATGCAAACCAGCATCCATGCTCATCATAGGATCACCATTGATTCATGACATGAAGCCACAAGGGCTCATCAACTGCGATGTACACTGTATTCCAACACAATGGAAACCAGCATCCATGCTCATCATAGGATCACCATTGATTCGTGACATTAAGCCACAAGGGCTCATCAACTGTGATGTACACTGTATTCCAGCACAATGCAAACCAGCATCCACGCTCATCATAGGATCACCATTGATTCATGACATTAAGCCACAAGGGCTCATCAACTGTGATGTACACTGTATTCCAGGTGGCAAAATCTCAACAGTCCACTGGAAATTATGAGTTATCCCCCTTGCAGCAGTATCAGACGATTGTGATCCAGATAGGCACAAATGATTATAATCTTGGAGTAGACGAAGCAAGGCAACAGCATGCAGGCATGCTTGCATTCTCCCCCCTCCCCCCCACCCCCGTGAATGCTTCAACTGGGGGAGCAGTGAATACCAACACTAAAAATTCAGCGGAATATAAAATCTGTGACACCTGTTTCAAACCTGATAGAATATGTGATATTAATTCTTCTCTAGCATGTCTAAATAGAATGTGTGATAAAAGGGAGACAACTCTTCCTTTTTCTGAAAATTGTACAAATCCACTATTGTTTGAAATATCTAATAATCCCCGGGGTCAAATAGAGAATTATACCAATATAAAGCTATTAGGATTAATGATGATGATGATGATGATAAAAATGATGATGATGATGATAAAAATTGACTGGTGATGATGATAAAAATGGTTATGATGATGATGATGATGATGATAATAATAAAAATGATGAAGATAAAAATGATGGTGATGATGATGATGATAAAAATGTTGATGAAGATGATAAAAAAGATGATGATGATGATGATGATGATAAAAATGGTGATGATGATGATGATGATGATGACAAAAATGGTGATGATGATGATGGTGATGATGATGATGATGATGATGATTAAACAAAATCAAGGATTTATTTTTTCACAAGAGAGTTGATACTTACCTCCCTAACATTCTTTGACTTTCACTCAATAAACACTCAGATTAAAAAAGTTAGGTGGCCCTACTTGGCAGGTAGTCAGATGACAGTCCGGCGGATGCCAGCCTCAACCTCGCGCATGCGCAGACTAGCACTTCCTCTTACCAATTTATTGGCTGACACACATGCAACTTAGGAAAGCCTGAAGGCTGGGTCGTGTTAGGGAGGTAAGTATCAACTCTCTCAAGAAAAAAGAAATCTGTGATTTTGTTTAATCATCAAATTTTCAAAATCGATAATGCGAGAGGATTCGAAGTGTCACAGCGGTAATGGTGGGTAAAACTCGACTCACAGTGCCACTGGATTACCGACATAATGTCATCCACAGGGACCCCATTAAACCTCATTAAACAGGGCAGTGTAAGCCACTACACCGCGAACACTGAGTCTTGGCAAAGTCAACTTGTTTACCTGTGGCGGATTTATGACAAAACTGAATACATTCTACAATCCACCTGGAAATGGTGTCCTTGGAAGCCCTACCATGAGGTTCAATATACGACAACCATAATGCTGTAGGGTCCATCTACCATTCCTGTGCACATTGTTTGTACCTGTTTAATGTGTGGCCTCGACACCATGCTTTTGAATTAGGATCATATCTAGTCAAAGCCGGTAAAAATATGGGTTGACATGGATATTTCAGACTCGTTTTTAGCCATGAAATTTATCCTAGGTAGAAGCCTAAGGCCTTCCCCTGTAACTACATAATGGTCTGCCTCGACTGATAAGGCATGAATTTTGCTTCTTCACCTAGTCGAGACCGCAGCAATTAAAAATACAGTTTTAAGTGTTAACATTTTCATAGAAATGTATCTTAGTGGTTCAAATGGCTTATCTGCTAATACCTGAAGCACTAGTGATAAACTCCAAGACGGAATCACTGGGGGATTCCTTGGTCTTTGATTGCCCATGCCTTTAATTAAAGTATTTAATGTACTTACTTCATCACTTCCCCTATTAGCCAAGCAAGGGATAACTGTCATTAAAGTTGACTTGTAGTCAGCAATAGAGTTAGGCTTGAGGCTATAGGCATCATACAGGGAGAGAGGAAATCGGCTACTACATCTTTTTAGCACCATTCTGCAAATCTGTTGATTTTATAATTATATGCTCTGGAGGTTGACCCCCTTCTGGCTTTTGCCATAAACATGGCTGCTTGCTCAAAACAGCCCTCCTTAATTCCAGATTCCTTGACAACATCCACGCAGTCAATCTAAGCATTGATGAATTGTTGTGAAGGGCCTTGCCCTGGAAGATAATATTGTCCATCAGAGGCAGAGGAACAGGATTGCAGACCAGAAGGTCCAGCGGATCTGTATATCATGATCGGATTGGCCAATTTAGGGCTATCAGAAGTACTTTGTACTCCTCCTGCCTGATTTTCTGAAGAATCTTTGAAATCAGGATCGCTGCCGGGTATGCGTATGCATACATTCCCTCACAGCTGATAGCTAGCGCATCTGTTGCAATAGCGCTCGGATCTGGAATCGGAGAGACGTACGTCATCATCTTCGCATTCTTCTTCGTTGCGAATAAATCTATGTTGGGTTCCCCCCAGTGGTTGAACAGACGATCCACCACACATTGATTTAGTTGCCATTCTGTAGGTAAAACACTCATCCTTCGGCTCAATGAGTCTCCTAGCATATTTAACCCTCCCGGAATATGAACTGCTTTCAAGGTGATCCTGTGATCCAGGCACCAGCAAAGCAATTTCCATGTCATCATACAGACTGGGCAACTTCATTCCGCCCTGGCGGTTTATGTAAATCACTACCGTTGAATTGTCTGATCGAACCAGAACAATCTTGCCCTGAACTTTCATTAAGAAATGTTCCAGGCCCAGTACTACTGCCCGTAATTCCAGTAGATTGATATGTTCTTGTGACTGATCCACATTCCAAAGCCCTGATATTGTGGCTTCTTCCAGGCCCTCTCCCCATCCCTCCATTGATGCATCTGTATACATCGTTATCTGAGGGTGGGGAAGGTGAGTATCACACCCGCCAGGATATTCTCTCTTACCATCCACTATTGAAGGTGGTGAATAAGAGGCTCCAATACCAGCACATTTGAGTCCAGTGATCCAGTACTCTGGGTCCACTGTGTCATGAGAAACAGCTGGATAGGCCGCCTGCATAAGGCTGCCTGTGGAATGACTGGTTCCAAGGAAACCATCAATCCCAGAATTCGCAAATAAACCTGTGCCAGGACATGATGACTGTTGCACACTGACTGTATTAATGAGATGAATATTTGTACCCTCTCCTGAGTAGGATAAACATATCCTATCTCTAGATCGAAGAACATTCCCAGGTAAACAAACTTCTGGGATGGAGTCAGCTCTGATTTTTTAAAGTTCATTATGCAGCCTAAGTCTGTGAGAGTTTTTAGAACTATCTACAGATTTGCTGATAAACTTTCCTGATTGTGTGCTTTTAACAGCCAGTCGTCTATGTACGTATGGACTGCTATGCTTCTCCTGCGGAGGTATGTTGTTATCGCAAGGACCACTCTGGTGAAGACCCGAGGAGCTGTTGAAATTCTGAAGCGTAAAACCCTGAATTCCCACTGACAGCCCTGGAATGCAAACCTCAGGTACTGGCGAAAACTCCTTGCCATTGGAATGTGGAAACATGCATCTTTCAAATCTATTGATGCTGCCCACATTCCTTTCTCCAACCCTGCCAACACTGATTTCACTGTTTCCATTTTGAAACTCGGTGTGTCTATGAACTAGTTCAGTGGCTTGAGGTTGAGTATTGGCCTCCACCCTCCAGCGCGTTTTGTCACTAGGAACATGGTTGACTAGAAGCCTGGACAATTTTGTGCTGGCTGAATTGCTCGTTTTTGTATGAGGGAATTTATTTCCTCCTCTATACACAACCATTGATCTGGATCTCTTGGACTTTGAGTCCAAATCGGAACCAGAGACAGCTGCGATGGCGGACCTACTGTCCAGTCGGGATGATACCCGACTGAAAACAATTGTAAGAATAAGTGGTCCTGAGTCAACCACTCCCACTCTTGCCAGTGGTGGGCCAGACAGTGCCCCCCCCCCACTGGTCCACCTAGGGAGAGAGGTGGACATGAGCAATGCAAGAGTGGCACTGTCTCTGGATCCAAAAGCACTGGAATGGTCCTTACTGTGGCAACCGACTCATCAGGCACGGTTACCACGACCAGATCTTCCCGTGCCACGGCCACACCTCGGTGCACAGGCGGCTGCCTGGCTGTGCTGGAGGATCCTGCGCCCCCCTCGCCGCTGGCCGGAGTGCGCGCGGCCGAGGCCGGCACTGCGCTGGTGGCTGGCCTCTGACTTGGCCACCGCCACCCCATGCCTGCTGAGGATGGTACGCAGGAGACGGAGCGCGAATGCATTCCATTCTATGGAGCACTTCAAATTGCTCGCGCAGAACCCTCTGGTTATTCACCAGGGTGACCGTCTCTTAGAGGTGCTTACATCCCTCACCCACAAAGAGACCTGGACCTGTAATAGGCATACACAGAACCCTATTGTACAGGTCCTGGGGCGGGCACAGATTGTCGAGTGCAAATGTGCGCCGCGCCCGGACACTCCTGGTAACTGACCAGGTTAAACAATCCAGAGTCGGGTTAATACCATCCTGGATGGCCCTCTTGACTGTTACTGGACTTGCTTGGCGTGATGCGATGGACGCCCTAGAACTCTCTTCCGCATCGCGCAATGCGGTGTTAGCCAAGCACAGTGCGTTTGTGCACAGCGCTCCTGTCAGACCGGGAGCCTGGCCATGTGTCTTCGCCTAGCGCAGTGCGATCATCCACACTGGGCTTAGGCACTACACCATACTTCAGGTATTCACCAGGTATGATGTGGCATCGCTTTGCCACCTCGCGAGGGGCCTTCGTGAGATGTCCATTCGCCTTAATGGACGTCTTTGCCGCTGAGAACATATCCACGATATGCTCTGCTAGCGGCAGAGATGGCATCGCGGTAGCAGCCGGCTTACCTGCTAACCACAGGCGCTGGTCCCGCTGGCTAGCCAGCTGTTCCACAGCAACATCTGGCCTGACGTTGATTAGCCAATGACAAGCGTCAGACCAGTCTTCCTCTGTGGCTACCTGTGAATGCTCGACTAGGCATGGGCCTTCGTCATCCTCTAGAACATTCACAGGTGATTGCGTGGCTGGAGGAACCGATACTCCTGCCAAGCCAGTGAAAGCATGTGGGCCCGACAGAACAGGCATGCCAAAACTAGCTTGACCAGGCGCACGCACCACGACATTGTGTGGGGTATAAATACTCGCCACACCACGGCCCTGGCCAGAACCAGTTATACCATCGGCAAGCCGAGGTATGTGGTGATGCTGGACATCGGCCCCAACCCAGGCTACCTTCTGCACCATGAATGCTACTCCTGCATGAGTAGACCCATGGAAAAAGTTGACCGTGTTCCCTGCGAGGGGTGCACATTCGTCAGTTTCCATGTCCACGGCACCAGAAGGCGAGCCCAGCAAAAAATTCTCTTCTTCCTGGCCAGAAAGATTAGACTCCAGGTCAGCAAGAAATGCTAACCCGGACTGGCCAGGAAAGGTACCATAAGAGTGGTACCTATAGGGTGCGGATAATCCTGGGAACCCGATAAGCGGAAACCAGGCTCCAGCGACACCTGCCCATGAACGACCGGCATGGCAAGCCTGCTGCCAGTGTTCTTATAGCGTGCTTCTGTCCCTTCAGAAGGGACCACCTCTGAATCATGGGCGAAAACTGATAAATCCCTAAAGAAAACCGATTCAGAGGTGGGGATTATTTGCTCCAGAGCAGGAGACAATGAAGGATTTGGTCCAGCGAGCATACCACAAAGCATCTCTGGAACCAAATCCGTAATCCCAACATCTCTAGACGGAAGGCTTCCACTTAGCCTTCTTACTCACACTTAAACTCTCCCACTCCTTCTTTGAGCGCTTCTCATCCTCTGACGCCTTCTCCTTGGCCTGAAGCAACAAAAAGTCAGACATTAGATTCCCCCCCCCCTGTTTACATACATAACAGTTTAACAGTGGCCCACAAGAACTGCAAGCAAAGCATGGATGAGGGGCGAATCTAGGCTTAATGAAGCAACCACAGTTGGGACAACCAGGTTTCTGAAAGGCCACAAGACAAAGACAATGAGTATTTTAGTCAATGACTTAGTAAAACTCAAACCAAAATAAACAGGAGAGGACCAATGGCCATAAAGACCATTACAAAATTTTCTTTAGATAAACCAGCGTTGGACAAAACATTTTGTTAATAAAATGTGCAAGGCTGATTCTGACGTCATATCTTAAAAAATAAGAAGGCAATCCGACTGGAAACAATATCCAGGTATAAGGATAAATTGTATTCAAAATTCAGAGCATAAAACTGGAAAGGATAGTGATACAAGCTATGTAAACATCAGATAAACGGTGATAAAAATTGGCAGCAGATTTCAGAAATATTTCTAAATAGTTTGAAGTGCCTAATATAATAACACTAGAATACCTGCCTCTTTAGCATAGACATACTACCCGATCACATGAACTGGATACTCCACCATTCTCTATGACCTCTTAAATCTCTCCACCATAAGGGGAAGGGAAATGGACCAAGAGGGCAGTGAATAATAATACTAATAATAATAATAATAAGCTTTATTTAACAAAGGTAAACCGATCAGTTACAGGTAGCTGGTCTTCCCCGGGGCCTTCAGACTATACTTAGTACTATTTACATTTAAGTACACAACTTTGATATATACAATATATACATTAAATTTATTTACACAATATACAAATACACAACATTTCAACATTTTAAGTGATAAGATCTTCTTACAAGACCTCCAAGTCACTGGGCATAGTTTTGTTCCTAACATGTTAGTGGGAAATGGAACCTTGGTGGAGAGAAAACCAAACCCTCTGAAGATGTGCTGTCCTTTTCAATCATAGATAGATACCTGTGGACACAAACACAAAGAGAGATTAGAATTTCATAGCGCCAGATGTAAATAAATCAGTTTTAATGGCGACTATCACGTCTAATCGTGAATCCCAGAAACACATTACACACAGGATTAAAATGCTAAATTATACAAATATGTATTAGAATTCACCTGATAACTCGGACCCGGTCCCTCCTCCAGCAATTTAGCTTGAGAATACATCGTTATCACATGGAATTGAGTTTGTTTAGACACAACAAGTAGAAAACGTAGCAAGAAATTTAACTAGCATGTGCATCTCTTTGCCAATAAATTGGAAAAACAGAAGTGCTAGTCGGCGCATGCGCGAGGTTGGGGCTGGCATCTGCCCGACTGTCATCTGACTACCTGCCCAGTAGGGCCACCTACCTTTTTTAATCTGAGTGTTTACTGAGTGAAAGTCGATATTTTGGATTATCAAAGAGTGTTAGGGAGGTAAGGAGGTAAGTATACTCTTGAAGTGAAAGATGATGATGATGATGATGATGATGATGATGAAATGGTGGTGATGATGGTGTTGAGAGACTGTGACGGTGATGATAAAAACATTGGTGATGATGTAAAAGATGATATTGCCACAGAGACGATTTATGATGCTGTAAATACAAACATAGATTCCTTCATAGATAAATGTGGAGGTAGCTATTTAAATTATATTCATATTAAATATTATATGTCGATAAACTGTCTAAATTACATATTTGTAGGGAGTTATCTTGCATGTCATTTAAGTGAGCTACAGGATTCATTAAAGTTCACTTTTCCCCTAGACACAACATGTACAGTCAACGCAGACATCACCTATCCCTGGAGTCAATCTCCCACATAAAAGTTTACGGATAAGTCATCTAAACATAGGCCACATTCTCCCAAAGATATATCAGCTCAGATTATTATTAGTCAAACCAAAACAAGAGGTAGAGATACTAGGATTAACAGAAAGTTTTCTTAATGAAACATCTGCAGACACATTACTCCAAATATCAGGATATCACTCGGAATGTAGAGATAGGAAACACAAAGATGGTGGTGGGATTATTACTTATATTGCTCATAACATATCATTTAAGCGTAGGTCTGATTTAGAAGTTAATGATTTAGATGTAATGTGGTTAGAAATTAAGCCATATAAGCCTAAGTCATTTCTTACAGCATTTGTTTATAGACCCCCAAGTACAAAGCGTAGCTGGATCGATCTTTTTGAGGACATGTACTCAAATGTTCTTGATGAAAGCAAAGAAATCATTTTTGTTAGGTGACTTTAATATTAATTAAAATTTAAGAGATGAAAATAGAAGATGGCATGAAATGACAGATATGTTTCATCTTACACAAAAAGTTACGCAGCAAACTAGAATCACAAATAAAACATCCACCTTGATAGACCACATCTATGTATCAAATGAACAGATTGTTAATAAGATAATGGTCTCAAATCCTGCATTAAGCAATCACAAACCTGTTTTCATAGTGCTAAATTATAAAGAATACCACCATAAGAAATCTGGACACACAATTGTTCACATGCGGCAAATGACAAGATTCTCTGAAGATGCATTCAAGACCGATATAGACAATTTACCCTAGGAAAACATATTTGCTATAGATGATGCAAAACATGCGTTAGAGTTCTTTTTGACATCTTTCTTGAAGATTCTAGCGAGTTAAGATTTCTACGAGAATGGATAAATGATGAAATCTTAACCACGATGAAAAAAAGAGATAATTATTATGCTAAGAAGGACAATCCACAATACAGACACTGGTGCAACAAAACAACAGCCCTAATAGAAAAAAGAAAACAAAACCTGCCACAAACAAGCATCACAAATCAAAACAATCAGAATGATATTTGGAAAATTCTTGGGAAACTAAATCCTAGAAAACATGAAGCCAACGCTGAACACTATATTCACACACCTTGTTATCGAATCCTAAAGAAATTTCAGATGTTTTCAATGTTTTCTTTGCAGAGGCAGCAGACAATTTATTGAATCCGCAGCCTCCATATGACTATACTAATACATGCCGCTTCCAGAATTTAATAACACACATAGTAGATGAAAATGTTCCACACGAGCACTTATTTTAGTATTCCAGAAGTAACTCCAGACTTTGTTTTAAAGCAGCTAAATAGCTTTGACATAAAGAAGGCAATAGGATTGGATAATTTGCCTCCCAGGTTTTTAAAGATGATTACATCGACAATTACATGGCCACTAGCTTATATAATTAATCTTAGTCTGAAAACTATGACCTTTCCAGAAAATTGGAAAGGGGCGAAAATCTTCCCTCAACAAAACTGGTGATGTAAACAATATTGAAAACTATTGACCAATTTCTATTCTTCCTATATTGTCCAAAATAATGGAGCGCCATATTCACATCCAAGTTTTTTAATATATGTCGCAGTATAATTTACGTTGTAACAATCAGTCTGATTTCCGTAAATACCACTCCTGTGAAACAATTCTCCTCAAAATGCTTAATTCATGGACGAAGGCGATTGATGATAGAAAAATAACTGGAAATGTATTAATTGATTTTAGAAAGGCATTTGATGTAATTGATCACAATATATTAATTAAGAAATTAGAACTCTGTTGTGGAACTCGGTAACGCTCTAGACTACCTGATTCACCAATCGAGTGCACAAAGCTGACGTGGAACCAGTTCTGCATAGAAACTGGCAGATGTAATCCAGCAGGCCTAATAGACAGACTTGAACCGCTTGGGTCTTAGGCTCAGGTATGTCTCATACTTAGATATATTGAGTATTTAGTAATTGTGTGCTTAATCTAATGTTATGTTGTGCCAAAGCACCATAACTCTATAAATTTGATAATTCTGCACTTAGATGGTTTTCTACATATTTAAATAACAGGTGGCAAGCATGGTGTACCGCAGGGATAAATATTAGCCCCTCTACTATTTATAATCTATGTACATGATCTCCCATCTTATATTAGTCATTGTGATACTGAAATGTATGCTGATGACACAACTGTCGATTTTAAATCAAACTGTGCTGCTAACCTAACTAAATGTTTAAATGATGATTTGAAAGCAGTCGAGGAATGGTGTAATGAGAATAGAATGATTGTAAACACAAACAAGACAAAATTGTTACTGATCGGATCAAGAATTAAACTTAAAGATTTCAAAGATGTCACCATCCAATATGATGACACAGATTCAACTGGTAATAGCTGCGAAAAACTTCTAGGCATCCATATAGATGACACACTTAGATTCACAGATCACAATCAATAATGTTGTTAAAAAGATATCACGACTTTTGGGAATACTTAAGAAATATGCAAAAGACCTACCTCTTGATATTCGTTTAAAATTTTTCAATTCATATATTCTACCTCATTTTGATTTTTGCCTTGTAGTGTGGGGAAACATTTGTAAAGAGCATCAATTAGTCAGGCTCTTAAGATTACAAAAACGTGCAGCACGAATCAACCCTTTCTGAAGAATTTTGTACGTCCTAAAAAATTTTACTTTGAAAAACTGAAATGATGTCAATACATGAGAGAATTAATTACAAAACTTGCTGTACTGTATATAAAACTGTTAGGAATGAAAATCCAAAATACTTATTGAAACTGTTTATAAAGAGCTCAGATTCCCATGTTGCATAATCTGAGATCGTTTGAAAATATCCAGTTGAAAACCTCATTAGCAACAAGAGCTCTGCAAACAGCGCATAATACCCCGCCATGATGACAAACTAATAAATGACACCTATTAGAAAATATTTATTTCTTCCTCAGACCAGTAATCCTTATTAAGTGTCAAAGCGATCCGCTAAACGATCAAGGAGGCATCGTTCGGAAACCAATTTTCAAGATGGCTGCCGCTGACTGGTGGCCATATTGGATTTTGGATTATCGTAAATTTTGATATGTTTCTTCACCAGACATATTCCAACGACCCTAGGAAGTGATCTGATAAATGGTAACAGAGATATCATCCAGAAACCAACTTTCAAGATGGCAGCCTGTGGCTGGTGGCCATCTTGGATTTTGGATCAGTGTCGATTTCGATAAGTTTCTTCCTCAGACCTAGTCCAACACCCTATGAAGTTTCAAAGCGATAACGGAGTTATCATCCGGAAACCAATTTTCAAGATGGATGCCAGTGGCTAGTGGCTATCTTGGATTTTGGATCATCTTTGATTTCGATAAGTTTATTCCCCAGACATAGTCCAACACCCTATGAAGCTTCAATGCGATCCAAACAAACGGTAACGGAGTTATCATCGGAAACCAATTTTCAAGATGGCCACCAGTGGCTGGTGGCCATCTTGGATTTCAGATCATTGTCAATTGTGATAGGTTTCTTCCCCAGATGTAGTCTAACCACTCCATGAAGTTTCAAAGCGATCCGATAAACGGTAACTGAGTTATCATCCAGAAACCAATTTTCAAGATGGACGCCGGTGGCTGGCGGCCATCTTAGATTTCGGATCATCGTCGATTTTGATAGGTTTCTTTCCAAACCCTAGTCCAACCACCCTATGAAGTTTCCATGCGATCCGCCAAACAGTAACAGAGTTATCATTCAGAAACCAGTTTTCAAGATGGCCGCCGGTAGCTGGAGGCTATTTTGGATTTCAGATCATCGTCAATTTTGATAGGTTTCTTCCCAAGACCAAGTCCAACCACCCTATGAAGTTTCAATGCGATCCGACAAACGGTAACAGAGTTATCATCCGGAAACTACTCTGCCGCCTGCATGCCCGACCGCCCGCCCGGACGGACGGCGGCATTACATAATACCCCACCAAATTTTTTGGCGGGGTATACACGTAAACTGTTGAGTGTTTTGAAATTAATCTGAATGGAAGCCATTACTGTCTTAGGCAGCAAATGGCTGCTGGTCGGCTTAATTTCAAATTATTCACCAGAATACATTTTAAGTTTTATATTGTAAAGAATATACTTTTTCAGGGACTTGTAGGTGAAAAGGGTAAACTGTCTCCCTGCTGAATTTCTGCAGACTACATTTTCCATAGGGTTTAACTCTGGATATGTTGAATGATTTGGAAACAAATCATCCTACAGTTGTTGGGAAATCATTAAGCCACCACCAACTTTTGGTTGAGTTGTTTCCGAGATACATTCAGGTCTGGAGATGCTGCCTGTTGAAATCGTGGTCTGGTGGCTTGCAGCAGACAGACAGTTACATATCAGACAGTTAAATCATCTTATAAAAGTAATTCCTATTTTAATCCTCATACTGCCATGCTATAAATGTAAACTATTTCATTAAATACAGCATGATAGCTGGTGTCCATTTTGAAAACTGTTTTTCTGTAAGCAAGATACAACAGCTTTGAACAAAAGAATTTTCAAAATGTACACTTGACTTCAATCAACGTGCTTATTACTACTGTGACATCTTAGAGAGCAGCACCATAAGGGTTAAAATGTTGTGTATTTGTATATTGTGTAAATAAATTTAATGTATATATTGTATATATCAAAGGTGTGTACATAAATGCAAATAGTACTAAGTATAGTCTGAAGGCCCCGGGGAAGACCAGCTACCTGTAACTGATCGGTTTACCTTCATTAAATAAAGCTTATTATTATTATTATTATTCTTCTTCTTAAAATGCACATTGGCTCGGTGTTTTAAATCACTGGGCCTCACATGCTTGGCATTACATGTGTGCACAGATTGGACCCCACTGTGTGGCATAGCTGTCTGTCTGCTCCAATAGTGTAAATACTAACAAACTGTACTGTATCTAGCTCAAGTGGCCAGTGACTCCATAGCTGATACTATAAATAGCATACTGTATTGTACAAAATGGGCCAAACTGAGCAGCTAGGCTGTCGGCCAGAATGGTACTTTTAGCAAGAGGAGGAATATCCGAACACAACAACAACTAGCTCTTAAGACTGACTTTCGTGATTTTGGACAGAGTTTGTGGCCCACAAAGGTACCATACACTGCAAAGTTACCATGTTCTTAACCTAGAGATGTCACCTGACTAACAACACAACCATGGAACTTCCTCAGAGATGCCACCTGACTAACACTACAACAATGGACCCTACCTTAGAGATGACAATGACTAACACAACAACTATGGACTCTAACTTAGAGGTGTCAGCTGACTAACACACCTATGGACCCTACCTTAGAAATGTCACCTGACTAACACAACTATGGACCCTACCTTAGAGATGACACCTGACTAACACAACAAGGACCCTAACTTAGAGATGACACCTGTCTAACAACACACCTATGGATCCTACCTTAGAGATGACACCTGACTAACACAACAACTAAGGACCCTACCTTAGAGATGTCACCAGAATAACACAACAACTATGGCCCCTACCTTAGAGATGTCACCTGACTAACACTACAACTATGGACCCTACCTTAGAGATGACACCTGACTAACACTACAACTATGGACCCTAACTTAGAGATGACACCTGACTAACACCACAACTATGGACCCTACCTTAGAGATGACACCTGACTAACACACCAACTAAGGCCCCTTCCTTAGAGGTGTCACCTGACTAACACAACAACTAAGGACCCTGCCTTAGAGATGTCACCTGACTAACATCACAACTATGGATCCTACCTTAAAGACACATGACTACCATCACCACTATGAAACCTATCTTACAGCTGTCACCTGACTAACATCTCAACTATGAACCCTACTTTGGAGACATAACCTGCCAAACACAATAACTATGCACATTACCTTTGAGATGTGTCTCTAGTTAAATAGGTGCTGATGGACATACCTTAGAGATGTCTCTCAAGTTGAACAGGTAGTGGATCTTTGTGGGAGTAGGTAGGAATCTTGTAACGACTGACTGATACACTTCAATAGTCGCCTGTGTCATCACATCACCTATAGGCTTCACCTCCTCCTCAAAGTCCTGCAGCTTCTGGTTAATCATGGAGCCAAAGATTCGCTTGATTTGAGATTCCTGCATTAATAAACAAAAATAAGAATCATATATTGTCTGACAGTGTGTCTGCGGGGCCATGCAATTGACATTTGAATTAAATTTTGTACATAGTTGCATATGACCTTGCGATCACTGGTATTAAAGCTTTAAGCAGGCTACAGTAGTAATGTAACTGGTACTACACACGTGTGTAAATGTGGTGTTGATTGGTGCTACATAAGCGTGGCAACGTCATGTTGATTGGTGCCACATAAGCGTGGGTATTTCATGTTGACTGGTGCTATGTCTATGTAAATCTCAGGTTGATTGGTGCTACATGCATGTGTGTGAATGTCATGGTGAGTGGTGCCCCATACGAGTGTAAATGTCATGTTGATTGGTGCTACATATGTATCGGATTGGCCTAGTGATTGGTGATACATAGGTGAGGGAATGCCATGTTGATTGGTGCCACATATGTTTGTGCGAATGTCATGTTGAACATACGCTTGTCGGAATGTCATGTTGATTGGTGCTATATATGTATTGGAATGTCACAGTAATTGGTGCTACAAACGTTTTGGAATATCATAGTAATTGGTGCTCCATGTGTGGGAATGTCATGTTGATTGGTGGCACATACATGGGTGTGTGCGCATGTGTGCGTGCGTGCGTGCGTGAGTGTGTGCATGCGTGCGTGCGTGTGTGCGTGTGTGCGTGCGTGCGTGTGTGTGAATGTCCTATTGATTGGTGCTACATATATGCGAATGTCATAGTAATTGGTGCCATACATGTGGGAATGCCATGTAGATTACAAAAATTTATCAAATTTCTTTTTCAAAGTGTGAGATGACATACTTACCTCCCTAGCACTCTAGATATACTAGTATATTGGCTCTAAGTTCAATACTATTCAGAATTATAAAAAGTTAGGTGCCCCTAATGGACAGGGGGATGTACACAATCATGCACATGGCAGACCCCACCCACTGCGCATGCTCATACTGGTACTTCCGCTACCAAATATTGGCTGACATAGAAGTAACTATTCCAATAACCAAAGAACCAGGCCTCTGTGGGGTGGAGAGGCCGGGATCCTGTTAGGGAGGTAAGTATGTCATCTCGTGAAAAAGAAATTTGGAAAATTTTCTTATTTCACATCATGAGAATATACCTCCCTAACACTCTTGATAAAAGCCAGAATTTGAAAGTAAATTTGGTGGGAGGGAGGCAAGGTCCTGAAAACCAGCACACCCTCGAAGAGACTAGTTCTTTGAATTTTCAAGAGATTTAAAACATCTGAAATTGTGTCTGAAAACACAACCAGGAATAGAATTTTGCATCGGATAATCGATCGCAAATGCGCTTCCCCCCCCCCACCCCCTACCCCAACGCCTCTCTCTGAGGAAGGTTAGGAAAAATGCTGCTCTAAATGACTAGCACGTTCTCTAATACTTGATGAAAAGTATTACTAGACATTGGAAAAAGAAGAATTGCTTCAATTAAAAAAAAAATCTCTAAAAGAACCACAATTAAGAGACATTAACCGTCACCATATTAAATAAAAAACATGACACCATCACCAAGACAAAAAACAAAATGGTCACATATACTGACCTCTGATGACTTGGGCGCGGAACTCATCTCTTCCCCGACCGGATGAAGAGAATGGTACCGGACAATAGTAGAGATACCCTACCAACAAATGTGATATTTGTAAATAGCAGAGGAGGAAAACTAATTACAAATATATACCTCTACATGTATTTATTTTCTAAGGACTTGATTCACAGTGCCACTGGGCTACTGACATAATGTCTTCAATAGAAACACCATTAAATAATGCCGTGGAAGTTACCACACCACAAACACTGAGCCTTGGTTCTATCTACTTAAATTCCAGTGACAGAATTTAATGCATTCTCATATCCATCTGGAAATAGTGTCTCTTGACACCCTACCATGGGCTTCAATATATGACAACCATAGGGAGCATGGGTCCGTCCGCCAAACCTGAGTTATTCTCTTGTACTTATTTAAATCACGGACAGGACACCATGCTTTAGCACCAGGATCATATCTGGTTACGGCAGGTAAAATAATAGGTTGACCCCAATATTTTAAAGATTGATTCTTAGCCAAGAAATCCAATCTTGGTAGAAGCTTAAGGCCTTCACCTGTAACTATATAATGGTCAGGCTCAGCAGACAAGGCATGAATTTCACTTCTGTGTCTGGCTGATGCTGCCGCAACTGAAAATACAGCTTTAATTGTCAATAATTTTATAGAAATAGCACTAAGTGGTTCAAAAGGTTTATCACTCAAAACTTGAAGAACCAGAGAAAGACTCCGTGATGGTGTCAGTGGAGGATTTCTAAGTCTGAGATTGCCCATACCCTTAATAAGAGTATTTAAAACACATACATCATCACTTCCCGTCTTTGCCAAGCAAGGGATAACAGTCATTAATGCTGATTTATACCCAGCAATAGAATTAGGCTTAAGACTATAGGAATCATACAGGTGACAGAGAACATCAGCTACTACCTGAATTGATGCATCCATTGGATTGATACATCTCTTTGAGCACCATTCTGCAAATCTGTTGATTTTATAATTATATGCTCTGGAAGTTGACCCCCCTTCTGGCTCTGGCCATGAAATTGGCTGCTTGCTCAGAAAAGCCCTCTTTAATCGCGGATTTAGTGACAAGATCCATGCAGTCAATTGAAACATTGACGGATTGTTGCGAAGGGTCTTGCCCTGAAAGATAATATTGTCCATCAGAGGCAGAGGAAGCGGATTGCAAACCAGAAGGTTCAGCAGATCCGTACACCATGATCGGCTTGGCCAATTCGGGGCGATCAGAAGTACTTGGCATTCCTCCTGCCTGATTTTCTGAAGAATCCTTGGAATCAGGATTGTTGGAGGGTATGCGTATGCATACATTCCCTTCCAACTGATAGCTAGTGCATATATTGCGAAAGTGCTTGGATCTGGCATCGGAGAAACATACATCGTCATCTTCATATTCTTCTTCATTGTAAACAAATCTATGTTGGGTTTTCCCCAATGATTGAATAGATGATCTGCCACACATTGATTTAGTTGCCATTCCGTAGGCAGAATGCTCATCCTTTGGCTCAATGAGTCTGCTAACAGAGTCAGCCTTCCTGGAATATGAACTGCTTTCAAGGTGATCATATGATCCATGCACCAGCAAAGCAGCTTCCATGTCATCATACAGAGACTGATTGTTTCAACATATCATCACAAATTTTCCCTCCATCTCTTTTAACAAGTGTTCCAGGCCTAGAATTACAGCCCATGATTCTAGTATGTTGATATGCTCCTTTGACTGATCCAGATTCCAAAGCCCTGATATTGTGGCTTCTTCCAGGCAAGCTCCCCATCCCTCCATCGATGCATCTGTAAACATCATTAATTGAGGGTGGGGAGGGGTCAGCATGACCCCCGCCAGGAGATTCCCTCTCTCCACCCACCAATGAAGGTGATGAATGAGAGGGTCCAACACTTGAATGCGCGAGTCCAGTAATCCTGAACTCTGCGTC
Source organism: Chaetoderma sp. LZ-2023a (assembly GCA_034401795.1). Lineage (NCBI taxonomy): Eukaryota > Metazoa > Mollusca > Caudofoveata > Chaetodermatida > Chaetodermatidae > Chaetoderma > Chaetoderma sp. LZ-2023a. Next base: position 1,090,035 of record CM067368.1, read on the forward strand.
CATTGAGCCATGAGAAACAACTGAATCGGCCCCCTGTGCAAGCCCGCCTGAGGAATGACTGGTTCCATTGAAACCATCAGACCTAACATTCTCAGATAGACTCTTGCCAGAATATAATGACTGTTGCAAACCAATTGAATGCGCGAGAGGCGATTCTCCACTCTCTCCTGGGATGGATAAACATATCCTATCTCCAGATCGAAACAAATTTCTGGGATGGAGTCAGCTCTGATGTCTGAAAGTTGATTATCTAGCCTAAATCTGTAAGTTTTCAAAACTATCTCCAGACTTGCTGTCAAACTTTCTGGGTAGTGTGCTTTTAGCAACCAGTCGTCTATGTAAGTGTGGACTGCTATATTTCTCCTGCGGAGGTATGCCGTGATAGCAAGCACCACTCGAGTGAAGACCCTTGGAGCCGTCGAGATGCCGAATGGGAGAGCTTTGAATTCCCATTGGCTTCCCTGAAAAGCAAATCTCAGGTACTGACAAAAACTCCTTGCAATGAGAATGTGGAAATAACCATCTTTGAGATCTATTAATGCTGTCCACATCACCTTCTCTAACCGCAACAACACCGATTTTATTGTTTCCATTTTGAAACTTGGCACATCTATAAACTTCTTTAGAGGTTTGAGGTTGAGAATTGGTCTCCACCTCCCCCCCCCGGTGTTCTTTGTCACAAGAAACACGGTTGAATAGAAGCCCAGGCAATCCTGTGCCGGTTGAATTGCTTCTTTTAGAATTAGAGATTCTATCTCCTCTTCTATGCACAACCGCTTGTCTGGATCTCTTGGAATTTGAGTCCAGACCGGTACCAGAGACAGATGCAATGGCGGACCTATTACCCACTCTGGACTGTATCCGCGCAAAAGCCATTACAAGACTAAGCGGTCCTAAATTAACCACTCCCACTCTGCAAATGTGTGCCTCGTCCTCAGCGACTTGGTGACTGACCTAGTCAGACAATTCAACGCCAAGTTGATCCCATCCTGGATGGCTCGTTGCACTTTCACCGGACTAGGCTGTTGGTGCATTGAGGCTGCTACCATCCCTGATAGCAGCTGAGACACGTGAGACAGAGCACCAATCGCTGCTCGCGAGCTAGCCTCGGTGTCATGCAAGGCGGCATTAAGTGAGCGCATAGCGCCCGAGCACAGCGCTCCCATGCCAGCACGAGAGCCCGGACATGTATCTTCTCCAGAGTGGCATGGTCGTCCGCATTCGGTCTGGGCGCTAGACAATATCGAGTGTACTGACTAGCAGTAACTTGACATCGCCTCGCGGGGGGGGGGGGGGGGGGGGGGGGGGGGTGGGGGGGGGGGGGGGGAAAACCTTCACGAGGCGACCTTTTGGACTGATCGACTCCTCTGCCGCAGTGAACATATTTAAGATATGTTCAGCATACGGCAGAGACTGAGTCATGGTGGCCAACGGTTTTGCCTGTAACCATGCCCGCGGGTTACTGGTGGCCGTTTCGTCCATGGAGAGCTCTGGTCTGACTGCGAGGAGCCACGCTGTCAGACCAGTCTTCGTCCGTAGCCACCTGCGAATTGCCGACGAGCAGCGGGCCCTCATCATCTTCCGCGGTCCGGGTCATCCGTACAAGATTCCACTTCTAAGCGTGGTATCTTGTACGGGCGGCCGTCCGCTCCAAATTGGCCCACTGGCTGTATCATGAAACCTGCTTCAGAGGGAACAGTGCCATAGGTGCGAGCGGCCGCACTCCCCATGAGAGGAGTGTAAACTTTCACATCGATGTCTTCATGATCCTCCTGTGGGCCGAGCAGGTAGTCTTCGTCATCTTCCTGGTCAGGAAAGTTAGACTCTGGGTTAGCAAAGAGAGCTAACCCAGACTTGGGTTAGCAGAGAGAGCTAACCCAGACTGACCAGGAGAATGCCCGAGGGCAGATGACGAGGGTACGCCGCGAGTGATCATGGTCAGGCCCGCTGGTTGGGTCCCGCCTGAAACTGCTCACGACGCTGAATCCCCAGGCGATGTGAACATCAAGCCTAGGTCCAAAACGGCCGCCACTGGATCACTGAAAACCTTGTCCGACCTAGTAGGGCATGATCCAGGGATGGGGGCTACCTGCACTGAGGTCGATGTGCAGGAAGTTGAAACACCTGTGCCCGCCAACATGCCGCGAAGCATGTCAGGCATCAGGCCTTTCACAGTCCTGCGCATCTCACTCACTAATTCTACCTTGAAGGCCTCGAGCTCACCCTTCTCAGAGGCCTTCTTCTTACCCTCCTTTGCCTTCTTGCCATCCTTGACCATCAGTCTTGCCTGCAATGCAAAGGAATTCAGAGGATAGATCACCTCCACTCTTTACAAATGGCACTTTTGTTGGACAGCCTACAAACTGTACACGATGGGCAATGGTAGGGGAAGACTCTAGCCTTCAGATACTTGAGACATGTTGGACATGATGACTTCTGAAAGGTAAGCATACAAAGACAATGAGTATTATAGTTTGTAAACTTTGTTATTTCTTTTTTTTTCATAGTAAATACAAGAACAGAGAAGACACCCACTTTTATTACTGATAACCCTGAAGAGACAGATGTCTTCTCTCGTTAAACAATAACAAAAACAACCAGGGTAACCGTATTAAGAATGCTAGAATGACGAGAGAGAAAGATTATGACTATCTAGATATCTCTCCACATTCATAATAAAGGATGATAATAACATCAATTAGATTTCTCTAAACTAAGATTATGACATCAAGGGAAAGAGAAAAAAAATCTCTGGTTGATTATTATATCAAACCTCAATGCAACAGCTCCTTCAAGGAGAGGAGACATCAGAAATGAATGCAAGAAATACCTAGTGACTATATACATTAATTACTCAAGAATAATATAATATTAAATTATATATCCGAGAACCCATGCACATACAAGAGAGAATACAGTGCAATAAAGATGGTAGCAGAAATTGTTAAATATTTTCAAATAATTATGTGCCATAACTAATAAACTCCCTTATCCTGAGCACATGCAAACCATCCTCTTGTGCAGAACACGTCCATCCATCGGCCGAGTCTCTTCTTTGTCTGATGAAGTGGATGGTACAAAAGGAGGGAGAAATTTATTCGTCCTATATCTCCAACCCGTAGACATATCATAATGATAAGTCAGAAAAAGAGACGTGAACAACCTCCGAGAGAAGAACAGGAACCCTCACCATTCATAAGTTGAACCTGTGGACTCAAAGCACAAGGGATTAATAGACCTGGGCGCTCGGAGAATTTAACAAGGATTCCCAGCACCTGAAATCTCATTAATGCCAACTCGGCCATGAACGAAAACAGGTAACATAATATTTACAATTCCTAATTAATATATGGAACAGTATCACCTTAATGGAAGATGAATATGACTCCTCTGGTGACTTTTGACTCAGCCATAGATGAAGATGGATGATAAAATTGATTGAAAATCTCAAAGAGCTTAGAAAGGTTTTCACAATGCTGCTTGAACAGCCAATATATTAGAAAACGGAAGTACTAGGGGCACCTAACTTTTTATAATTCTGAATATTATTGAACGATATACTTGTGGCACCTTTGACTGATCCAGATTCCAAAGCCCTGATATAGTGGTTTCTTCTATGCAAGCTCCCCAACCCTCCATCGATGCATCCATAAACATTGTTACTTGAGGGTGGGGAGGGGTCAGCATGACCCCCGCCAGGAGATTTCCTCTTTCCATCCACCAATGAAGGTGATGAATGAGAGGGTCCAACACTTGAATGCGCGAGTCCAGTGAACCTGAACTCTGTGTCCACTGAGCCATGAGAAACAATTGAAAACTATCTCCAGATTTGCTGTCAAACTTTCTGGGTTGTGTGCTTTCAGCAACCAGTCATCTATGTAAGTGTGAACAGCTGTATTTCTCCTGCGGAGCTATGCCGTGATAGCAAATACCACTCGAGTGAAGACCCGTGGAGCCGTCGAGATGCCGAATGGAAGAACCTTGAATTCCCATTGGCATCCCTGAAAAGCAAATCTCAGGAACCGACGAAAACTCCTTGCAATTGGAATGTGGAAATAAGCATCCTTCAGATCTATAGATGCTGTCCACATCCCCTTCTCTAACCCCAACAACACCGATCTTACCGTTTCCATTTTGAAACTCGGTGTGTCTATAAACTTGTTTAGAGGTTTGAGGTTGAGAATTGGTCTCCACCCCCCCCCCCCCCCCCCAGTGTTCTTTGTCACAAGAAACACAGTTGAATAGAAGCCCGGGCAATCTTGCACCGGTTGAATTGCTTCCTTTAGAATTAGAGATCCTATCTCCTCTTCTATGCACAACCGCTTGTCTGGATCTCTTGGAATTTGAGTCCAGACCGGTACCAGAGACAGATGCAACGGCGGACCTCTTATCCATTCTGGACTGCATCCGTGCGAAAGCCATTCAAGACTAAGCGGTCCTGAATTAACCGCTCCCACTTCTGAATGTGGCAAGACAAAAGGACCTCCCACTGGTGCACCTAGGGTTAACGGGGTGCCCATGAATCTTAGAAGTGGGTGTGCCTCTGGTACGTGTGACAACACCGGAGTGGTACTTGTGGTAACCGGAAAAAACTTTAGCACATCAGGCCCGCTTACCACGCGCCGCTCCTCGCGCGCCACGACCAGCACCACAATGCACAGGCTGCTGTCTGGCTGGCTGCGCTTGAGGCGCTGGCTGATGTACAACAGCATGCCGCTGCTGGCGCGGCCGACACGGTCTCTGAAACCGGCCGGCCTGCTGGCCTCTGACAATGCCAGCACTGCCACGAGCATACTACTGTCGAGCAGCCGAGGGCTGAATACGCACACGTTCTCTGCGCAGCACTTCAAACTGTGCGCGCAGCGCCCTCTGGTTGTTCACCAAAGTCACTGTCTCTTGGAGGTTCCGACAACCTTCACCTCCAAAGAGACCAGGGCCCGCCATCGGCGTGCAACAAGCGCGAATTGAGCTCCTGAGACGGGCATAAATTGTCCAACGCAAAAGTGCGCCTCGTTCTCAGCGACTTTGTGACTGACCTAGTCAGACAGACCAATGCCAGGTTGATGCCATCCTGGATGGCTCGCTGGACTGTCACAGGACTAGGCTGTTGCTGCACCGACGCGGCTACTACCCCAGATAGCAGCTGAGAGACATGCGACTGCGCACTAATCGCCGCTCATGAACTCTCCTCGCTGTCGCGCAGAACCCGGCCGCGTATATTCCGCCAGAGCGGCGCGGTCGTCCGTGCTCGGTCTGGGTGCTAGGCCATATCGAGCATACTGACTAGCAGTAACTCGACATCGTCTAGCAACCTCGCAGGGGGTGGGGGCCTTCACGAGGCGACCTTTTGGTCTGATCGACTCCTCTGCCGCCGAGAACATATCTAAGATATGTTCAGCATATGGCAGAGAGAGAGAGAGTCGTGCTGGCCAACGGCTTTGCCTGTAACCATGCCTGAGGGTTACCGGCGACCATCTTGTCCACGGAGAGCTCTGGTCTGACAGCAAGGAGCCACGCACACGCTTCTGACCAGTCTTCATTCGTGGCTACCTGCGAATTGCCGACGAGCAGCGGGCCCACGTCATCTTCAATGTCATTCGCAGGTAAGGCCGAGGAGGAGGCTATAGACAAACCTGGCTGCCCAGGGAATGTATACGGACCCGCGAGGGCTGGCATAACATTCTCCATAGGCTGACCAGGCACCAAGGCTGCGCTTCTGTGTGGGGGTTCATGCACACCAGCGCGGCCCGGAACGTCCGTATGAGATTCCACGTCTAAGCGTAGAATCTTATACGGGGGGCCGTCTGCTCCAAACCAGCCCACAGGCTGAATCATGAAACCTGCTCCTGAGGGAACAGTGCCATAGGTGTGAGCAGTCACGCTCCCCATGAGAGGAGTGTAGATGCTCGCATCCATGTCTTCATGTTCATCCTGTGGACCGAGCAGGTAGTCTTCATCATCTTCCTGGTCAGGAAAGTTAGACTCTGGATTAGTAAGGAAAACTAACCCAGACTGACCAGGAGAATGCTCGAAAGCAGATGATGAGGTTACTCCGCGAGTGATCGTGATCAGGCCCGCTGGTCGGGTCCAGCCTGATGCTGTTCGAGCCGCTGGAACACCAGGCGATGCGAACATCAAGCCTGGGTCCAAGACGGCCGCCCCTGGATCACTAAACACATTGTCCGAGCTAGTAGGGCATGATCCAGGGACGGGGCTACCTGCACTGAGGTCGACGCGCAGGAAGTTGAAACACTTGTGGCCGGCAACAAGCCGCGAAGCATGTCAGGCATCAGGTCTTTCAAAGTCCTGCGCATCCCACTCACTAACTCAACCGTGAAGGCCTCGAGCTCACCGTTCTCAGAGGCATTCTTCTTACCCTCCTTCTTAGTCTTCTTGCCCTCCTCAGCCATCAGCTTAGCCTGGGAACAGAAGAATTCAGAGGTTAGATACCCTACCCCACTCTTTACAAGTGACACATTTGTTAGTTTGCCTACAAGCTGAACACAGATGGCAAGGGTGGGGGAAGAACCTAGCCTTCATAGGCTTCAGACAGGATGGACATGACTTCGGAAAAGGGAAGGGATACGAAGACAATGAGTATTATAGTTTGCAAAGCCTTGTTAATTGACTATTAGTACAAAACAAGAACAAACTCAAGAGAAGACATCCACTTTTATGACAGACAACACTGATGGGACAGCTGACTTCTCTAGTTAATAAAAACCAAATACAACCAGGATCCCAAATTAAGAAAGAAGAGAGAGAAAGATTATGACTATCTAGATATCTCTCCACCATCATAATAAAGGGTGATATCCACATCACAGAATTCTCTAAACTAAGATTATGACATCAAGGAAAGAGAAAAAACTCTGGTTGATTATGACATCAAACCTCAATGCAAAAGCTCCTTCAAGGAGAGGGGATGTCAGAAAAGAATGCAAGAAACATCTAGATATTAAAAACATTCATACCGCAATAATAATATAATATCAAATTATATATATTCGAGAACCCATGCACACACAAGAGAGAATACAGTGCAATAACAAAAGGCAGCAGAAAATTGTGATTATTTTCAAATAATTATGTGCCATAATTAATAAACTCCCTTAGCCTGAGCACAGGCAACCATCCTCTTGTGCAGGAGAACACGTCCATTCATCCGCTGAGACTCCTCTTCCAGAAGAACTGATGAGGGGGGGATGGGACAAAAGGAAGGAGATATTTGCTTTATTAATTTAATATATCTCCAACCCTTAGACATATCACGACGATAAGTAAAAGAAGAGACGTGAACAACCTTCGAGAGAGGAACAGGAATCCTTATTCAAGCATAAGACAAACCTGTAAGCACAAAGCACAAGAGATTAATAGCCCTAGGCGCTGGGAAAAAATTTAACAAGGATTCCCAGCGCCTGAAAACGCGGTACCGCCGAAACGGCCGCAATGAAAATCGGTAACAAATAAAAGTTACAGGTCTTAGATAAATATATGGAACAATATCACCTTAGCGGATGATGAGGACTCCTCCTCCAACACTTTAGCATCAGCCATGTTGGATAGGGATGATTTAGACAGAGAAAATTCTCGATAAAGAGCCTGTGAAGATTTTCACAAGTTGCTTCTCAGCGAATATATTAGAAAACGGAAGTACTGGTATGCGCATGCGCAGTGGGTGGTGTCTGTCATGTGCATGACTGTGTACTTCCACCTGCCCATTAGGGGCACATAACTTTTTATAATTCTGAATATTTTTTAATTTAGAGCCGATATACTAGTATATCAAGAGTGTTAGGGAGGTAAGTATGTTCTCATGATGTGAAAGGTGCTACATACGCGTGGGAATGTCATGTTTATTGGTGCTACATACATGTGGGAATGTCCTAATAATTGGTGATACATATGTGTGGGAATGTCCTAGTAATTGGTGATACATACATGTGTAAATGTCATGTTGATTGGTGCTACATATGTAAAGGAATGTCCTGGTAATTGGTGATACATATGCTTGGGAATGTCATAGAAATTGGTGCTACATATGTGTGGGAATGTTACGTTGATTGGTGCTACATGTGCGGGAATGTCCTAGTAATTGGTGCTACATAAGTGTGGGAATGTCCTAGTAATTGGTGATACATCTGTGTGGGAATGTCCTAGTAATTGGTGATACATACGTGTGGGAATATCATGTTGATTGGTGCTACATACATGTTGGAATGTCCTAGTAATTGGTGCTACATACGCGTGGGAATGTCATGTTGATTGGTGCTACATACATGTGGGAATGTCCTAGTAATTGGTGATATATATGTGTGGGAATGTCCTAGTAATTGGTGCTACATACGCGTGGGAATGTCAAGTTGATTGGTGCTACATACATGTGGGAATGTTCTAGTAATTGGTGATACATACGTGTGGGAATGTCCTAGTAATTGGTGATACATACATGTGTAAATGTCATGTTGATTGATGCTACATACGTATCGGAATGTCCTAGTAATTGGTGATACATACGTGTGGGAATGTCATGTTGATAAGGTTGAAGCGACTCTGTAAACGACGCGATATAACCATGCGCCCGCCACCAGGTGGCCCCATTGACACCAGCAGAAACATGTCCTATAAGGAAGTAAAATAGAGAGAAGCATCAGATAAGATTAACAAATCAAACAATAAAATATATTAACTGCAAGCATGTTATAGTATATCCCATCTAAGTCTATACTACAAAAATTCTTTGCCCACAGCTACCATTACCCCTGATTATTTACACTTCCCCTAATGGCCTCCACACAGGTAATAAGATAGCAGAGTTGTTGTTCTATATCACATCATCAGAAACACAGGTAATAAGATAGCATAGCTGTTGTTCTATATCACATCATCAGAAACACAGGTAATAAGATAGCAGAGTTGTCATTCTATATCACATTATCGGACACACAGGGAATAAGGTAGCATAGTTGTTGTTCTATATCACATCATCAGACACACAGACAATAAGGTAGCATAGTTGTTGTTCTATATCACATCATCGGAGACACAGGCAATAAGGTAGCATAGATGTTGTTCTATATCACACCATCAGACGCACAGGCAATAAGGTAGCATAGCTGTTGTTCTATGTCACATCATCATCAGACACACAGGCAATAAGGTAGCATAGTTGTTGTTCTATATCACATCATCAGAAACACACGTAATAAGATAGCAGAGTTGTTGTTCTATATCACATTATCGGACACACAGGCAATAAGGTAGCATAGCTGTTGTTCTGTCACATCATCATCAGACACACAGACAATAAGGTAGCATAGTTGTTGTTATATATCACATCGTCAGATACACAGGAAATAAGGTAGCATAGTTGTTGTTGTTCTTATCACATCATCAAACACACAGACAATAAGGTAGCATAGTTGATGTTACATATCACATCCGACACAGGCAATAAGGTAGCATAGTTGTTGTTCTATATCACATCATCAGACACAGGCAATAAAGTAGCATAGTTTTTGTTATATATCACATTAAGAAAATTTATCAAATTTCTTTTTCACGAGTGAGATGACATACTTACCTCCCTAACACTCTTGATATACTAGTATATCGGCTCTAAATTCAATAATATTCAGAATTATAAAAAGTTAGGTGCCCCTAATGGGCAGGTGGAAGTACACAGTCATGCACATGACAGACACCACCCACTGCGCATGCGCATACCGGTACTTCCGTTACTAAATACTGGCTGACATAGAAGCAACTATTCAATAACCAAAGGACCAGGCCTCCGTGGGGTGGCGAGTCCGGGATCCTGTTAGGGAGGTAAGTATGTCATCTCACTCGTGAAAAAGAAATTTGATAAATTTTCTTATTTCACATCATGAGACCATACTTACCTCCGTACCACTCTTGATAAAAACCAGAATTTGAAAGTAAATTTGGTGGGAGGGAGGCAAGGTCCTGAAAACCAGCACACCCTGGAACAGACTAGGCTCTTTGAATTCTCAAGAGATTTAAAACATCTGAAATTGTGACCGAAACACAACCAGGAATAAAATTTTTGCATTGGATAATTGACCGATGAAGAGAGATTTATCAAAAGGCAGATGCGCTCCCTCACCCCACCCCCCCCCCCCCTCTTCCTGAGGAAGGTTAGGAAAAAATGCTGCTCTAAATGACTAGCACGCTCTCTAATATCTTAATGAAAAGTATTACTAGACATTGGAAAAAGAAGAATTGCTTTTATTTCAAAAAACTCTCTGAAAGAACCACAATTAAGAGACATTAACCATCACCATATTAAAATAAAAAATGACACCATCACCAAGACAAAAAACAAAAACGGTCATAAATACTGACCTCTGATGTCTTGGCCACCGGATGAAGCGAATTGTACCAGCTAATAGTAGGGATACCCTACCAACAAATGTGATATTTATAAATAGCAGAGGAGGAAACTATTTACAAACATAAACCTCTACATTATTTTATTTTCTGAGGACTGAGACGGCGAGCGGGTTAGAAGTGTCACGAAGGTAATGGTCGGTAAAACTTGATTCACAGTGCCACTGGGCTACTGACATAATGTCTTCAATAGAAACACCATTAAATAATGCCGTGGAAGTTACCACACCATGGACACTACGAGCCTTGGCTCTATCTACTTGGATTCCAGTGGCTGTCTTATGACAGAATCGAATACATTCTACTATCCATCTGGAAATAGTGGCTCTTGACGCCCTACCATGGGGTTCAATATATGACAACCATAGGGAACATGGGTCCGTCCGCGAAACCTGAGTTCTTCTCTTGTACTTATTTAAAGCATGGACAGGACACCATACTTTAGCACCAGGATCATATCTGGTTATGGCAGGTAAAATAATAGGTTTACCCGGATCTTTTAAAGATTGATTCTTAGCCAAGAAATTCAATCTTGGTAGAAGCTTACGGCCTTCACCTGTAACTATATAACGGTCAGGCTCAGCAGACAAGGCATGAATTTTACTCCTGCGTCTGGCTGATGCTACTGCAACTAAAAATACAGTTTTAAGTGCCAATAATTTTACTGATATAGCACTAAGTGGTTCAAAAGGTTTATCACCCAAAACCTGCAGAACCAGAGAAAGACTCCATGACGGTGTCAGTGGAGGATTTCTTGGTCTGAGATTGCCCATACCTTTAATAAGAGTATTTAAAACACTTACTTCATCACTTCCCCTCTTTGCCAAGCAAGGGATAACAGTCAATAATGCTGATTTGTATCCAGCAATAGAATTAGGCTTAAGACTATAGACATCATACAGGTGACGGAGAAAATCAGCTTCCATCGCATTGATACATCTCCTTGAGCACCATTCTGCAAATCTGTTGATTTTATAATTATAAGCTCTAGAGGTTGACCCCCTTCTGGCTCTGGCCATGAAATTGGCTGCTTGCTCAGAAAAGCCCTCCTTAATCGCGGATATTTTGACAACATTCATGCAGTCAATTGAAACATTGATCGATTGTTGTGAAGGGTCTTGCCCTGGAAGATAATATTGTCCATCAGAGGCAGAAGAACCGGATTGCAAACCAGAAGGTCCAGCAGATCCGTAAACCATGATCGGCTTGGCCAATTCGGGGCGATCAGAAGCACTTGGCATTCCTCTTGTTTGATCTTCTGAAGAATCCTTGGAATCAGGATTGTTGGAGGGTATGCGTATGCATACATTCCCTTCCAACTGATAGCTAGCGCATCTATTGCGATAGCGCTTGGATCTGGAATCGGAGAAATGTACGTCGTCATCTTCGCATTCTTCTTCATTGCGAACAAATCTATGTTGGGCTTTCCACAATGATTGAACAGGTGATCAGCCACACATTGACTTAGTTGCCATTCCGTAGGCAGAATACTCATCCTTCGGCTCAATGAGTCTGCTAACAGATTCAGCCTTCCCGGAATATGAACTGCTTTCAAGGTGATCATATGATCCATGCACCAGCAAAGCAGCTTCCATGTCATCATACAGAGACTGGGCGACTTCGTTCCGCCATGGTGGTTTATGTAACTCACTACTGTAGAGTTGTCTGAACGTATCATCACAAATTTTCCCTCCACTTCTTTTAAGAAGTGTTCCAGGTATAGAATTACAGCCCGCAGTTCTAGCATGTTGATCTGTTCCTTTGACTGTTCCAGATTCCAAAGCCCTGATATAGTGGCTTCTTCCAGGCAAGCTCCCCAACCCTCCATCGATGCATCCGTAAACATCGTTACTTGAGGGTGGGGAGGGGTCAGCATGACCCCCGCCAGGAGATTTCCTCTCTCCATCCACCAATGAAGGTGATGTATGAGAGGGTCCAACACTTGAATGCGCGAGTCCAGTGATCCTGAACTCTGCATCCACTGAGCCATGAGAAACAATAGAATCGGCCGCCTGCGTAAGGCCACCTGAGGAATGACTGGTTCCATTGAAACTATCAGACCTAACATTCTCAGATAGACTCGTGCTAGAATATAACGACTGTTGCAAACCAACTGAATGCACGAGGAGATTCTCCACTCTCCTGGGATGGATAAACATATCCTATCTCCAGATCGAAGAACATACCCAGGTAAACAAACTTCTGGGATGGAGTCAGCTCTGATTTCTGAAAGTTGATTGTCCAGCCTAAATATGTGAGAGTTTTCAAAACTATCTCCAGATTTGCTGTCAAACTTTTTTTTTTTCTGGGTTGTGTGCTTTCAGCAAGCAGTCGTCTATGTAAGTGTGAACAGCTATATTTCTCCTGCGGAGGTATGCCATGATAGCAAGTACCACTCGAGTGAAGACCCTTAGAGCCGTTGAGATGCAGAACGGAAGACCCTTGAATTCCCATTGGCGTCCCTAAAAAGCAAATCTCAGGAACCGACGAAAACTCCTTGCAATTGGATTGCGGAAATAAGCATCCTTGAGATCTATAAATGCTGTCCACATCCCTTTCTCTAACCCCAACAACACCGATCTTACCATTTCCATTTTGAAACTCGGTGTGTCTATAAACTTGTTTAGAGGTTTGAGGTTGAGAATTGGTCTCCACCACCCCCCCACCCCCCCACCCCGGTGTTCTTTGCCACAAGAAACACGGTTGAATAGAAGCCTGGGCAATCTTGCGCCGGTTGAATTGCTTCCTTTAGAATTAGAGATTCTATCTCCTCTCCTATGCACAACCGCTTGTCTGGATCGCTTGGAATTTGAGTCCAGACCGGTACCAGAGACAGATGTAATGGCGGACCTCTTATCCATTCTGGACTGTATCCGTGCGAAAGCCATTGCAAGACTAAGCGGTCCTGAATTAACCGCTCCCACTTCTGAATGTGGCAATTCAAACGACCTCCCACTGGTGCACCTAGGGTTGACCATAAATTTTAGAAGTGGGAGTGTCTCTGGTACGAGCGACAACACCCGAGTGGTAATTGTGGTAACCTGAAAAGATTTTATTGCATCAGGCCCAGTTACCACGCACCACTCCTCGCGCACCGCGACCAGTGCCATATGCTGCTGTCTAGCTGGCTGCGCTTGAGGCACTGGCTGACGCACAACAGCATGCCGCTGCTGGCGCGGCCGACGCGGTCTCTGAAACCGGCCGGCCTGCTGGCCTCTGACAATGCCAGCACTGCCACGAGCATACTACTGTCGAGCAGCCGAGGGCTGAACACGCACACGTTCTCTGCGCAGCACTTCAAACTGTGCATTCGCAGGTATGGCCGAGGAGGAAGCTATAGACGAACCTGGCTGCCCAGGGAATGTATACGGGCCCGCGAGGGCTGGCATAACATTCTCCATAGGCTGACTAGGCACCAAGGCCGCGCTTGTGTGTGTGGGTTCATGCACACCAGCGCGGCCTGGAATGTCCGTATGAGATTCCACGTCTAAGCGTGGAATCTTATACAGGCGGCCATCTGCTCCAAACTGGTCCACAGGCTGAACCATGAAACCTGCTCCTGAGGGAACAGTGCCATAGGTGCAAGCGGTCACGCTCCCCATGAGAGGAGTGTAGACGCTCGCATCCATGTCTTCATGGTCATCCTGTGGCCCGAGCAGGTAGTCCTCATCATCTTCCTGGTCAGGAAAGTTAGACTCTGGATTAGTAAAGAAAACTAAACCAGACTTACCAGGAGAATGCTCGAAAGGAGATGATGAGGGTACTCCGCGAGTGATCGTGGTCAGGCCCGCTGGTCGGGTCCCGCCTGATGCTGCTCGCGCCACTGGAATACCAGGCGATGCGAACATCAAGCCTGGGTCCAAGACGGCCGCCCCTGGATCACTAAACATTTTGTCTTAGCTAGTAGGGGATGATCCAGGGACGGGGGCTACCTGCACTGAGGTCGACGCGCAGGAAGTTGAAACACCTGTGCCAGCCAACAAGCCACGAAGCATGTCAGGCATCAAGTCTTTCAAAGTCCTGCGCATCTCACTCACTAACTCAACCTTGAAGGCCTCGCGCTCACCCTTCTCAGAGGCCTTCTTCTTACCATCCTTCTTGGTCTTCTTGCCCTCCTCAGCCATCAGCTTAGCCTGGGAACTAAACGAAATCACAGATTTCTTTTTTCATGAGAGAGTTGATACTTACCTCCCTAATACTCTTTGATATTGCTAAATATCGGCTTTCACTCAATAAACACACAGAATAAAAACAGTTAGGTGCCCCTACTGGGCAGGGAGTCAGAGTGCAGTCCGGCGGATGCCAGCCCCACCAACTCGCATGCGCAGAATAGCACTTCCTCTGACTAATTTATTGGCTGACACACATGCAACTATTAAGAGCCTGAAGACCGAGCCTCTGTGGGGTGGAGAGGCAGGGTCCGTATTAGGGAGGTAAGTATCAACTCTCTCGTGAAAAAAGAAATCCGTGATTTCGTTTATTTCACTTCAAGAGTATACTTACCTCCCTAATACTCTTTGATATTGCCAGAATTTGACAGGGAATTCGGCGGGAGGGAGGCGAGGTCAAAAGACCAGCTCTTCCCTATACGCTTTTCTGCGTTTAAGGCACTTAAACTTCTGAAACTGTGTGAAAACACAGTCAGGATTTGAAAAAACATCGGCTAACACAAAGCGATGGATGAGAGATGACCGAATGTCATATGCGCGCCCCCCCCCCCCATTCCTGGGAGGAAGACTCGAATGACCTCAATGTCCCATACGCTCTCTACGTACAAGTGCCATGTACTATAGGACAGAGACGAAAAAACTCCATTTTCGTATACTCTCAATGATGAACCACATAAACACACGTACCATTACCATATTAATAATGAAGGGTCACGTGACATTACAAAAAACCATGGACAACACACACAAGACTCACCTTGTAGAAGATTAGTATTGTCATCATCTCCCCATTGGTGAAGACTGATGCAGCCCATAAAGTAGATGTTTCCATTGATTAAATGTGAAATATATAAAAAATGAGGATACCTCATCAAAATATGTACACCTAGATTAGCTTTTCAAAATCGATAAGGCGAGAGGATTCGAGGTGTCACGGAGATAATGGTCTGTAAAACTTGACTCACAGTGCCACTGAGCTACTGACATAATGTCATCCACAGGTACCCCATTAAATAGGCAGTGGAAGCCACTACACCTCGGACACTGTGAGCCCTGGCCATGTCAACTTGTTTACCTGTGGCGGATTATGGCAAAACTGAATACACTCTACAATCCACCTGGAAATGGTGTCCTTTGATGCCCTGCCATGGGGCTCACTATATGACAACCATAACGCTGTTGGGTCTGTCCGCCAATCTTGAGTACGTTGTTTGTACCGGATTAATGCTCGGACTGGACACCATAGTTTTGAATTAGGACCAAACCTAGTCAAAGCTGGTAAAATTATCGGTTGACCCGGATATTTCAGACAGGTTTTTCGCCATGAAATTTATCCTGGGTAGAAGCCTAAGGCCTTCCCCTGTAACCACAAAACGGTCTGGCTCGGCTGACAAGGCATGAATCTCACTCCTACGCCTAGCCGAGGCCGCAGCAATTAAAAATACAGTTTTAAGCGTCAACATTTTCATAGAAATGGAGCTTAGTGGTTCAAACGGCCTATCAGCTAGCACCTGAAGCACTAGTGATAAACTCCAAGATGGAATCACTGGGGGATTCCTTGGTCTTAGATTGCCCATGCCTTTGATTAAAGTATTTAATGTATTTACTTCATCACTTCCCCTATTAGCCAAGCAAGGAATAACAGTCATTAAAGCTGACTTATAACCAGAATAGAGTTGGCTTGAGGCTATAGGCATCATACAGGTGACAGAGGAAACCGGCTACTACCTGAATATATGAATCCATTGGATTAATACATCTTTTTGAGCACCATTCTGCAAATCTGTTGATTTTATAATTATATGCTCTGGAGCTTGACCCCCTCCTGGCTTTTGCCATGAACATGGCTGCTTGCTCAGAAAAGCCCTCCTTAATTCTAGATTCCTTGACAACATCCACACAGTCAATTGGAACATTGATGGATTGTTGTGAAGGTTCTTGCCCTGGAAGATAATATTGTCCATCAGAGGCAGAGGAACCGGATTGCAAGCCAGAAGGTCCAGCAGATCCGTATACCATGATCGGGGCGTGGCCAATTTGGGGTGATCAGAAGCACTTGGCACTCCTCCTGTCTGATTTTCTGAAGAATTTTTGGAATCAGGATTGCTGGAGGGAATGCGTATGCATACATTCCCACCCAGCTGATAGCTAACGCATCTGTTGCGAAAGAGCTTGGATCTGGAATCGGAGAGACGTACGTCGTTATCTTCGCATTCTTCTTCATTGCGAATAAATCTATGTTGGGTTTCCCCCAGTGGTCGATCAGACGATCCGCCACACATTGATTTAGTTGCCATTCCATAGGTAAAACACTCATCCTTCGGCTCAATGAGTCTGCTAACAGATTTAACCTTCCCGGAATATGAACTGCCTTCAAGGTAATCCTGTGATCCAGGCACCAACAAAGCAGTTTCCAAGTCATCATACAGAGACTGGGCGACTTCGTTCCGCCCTGGCGGTTTATGTAAGTCACTACTGTTGAGTTGTCTGATCGAATTAGAACACTTTTGCCCTGAACTTTCTGTAAGAAATGTTCCAGGCCTAGGACTACTGCTCTTAATTCCAGTAGATTGATATGTTCCTTTGACTGTTCCAGATTCCAAAGCCCTGATATCGTGGATTCTTCCAGGCAAGCTCCCCACCCCTCCATCGATGCATCTGTATACATCGTTAACTGAGGGTGAGGAGGGGTTAACATTACCCCCGCCAGGAGATTCTCTGTCTTCAACCACCATTGAAGGTGATGAATTAGAGGCTCCAACACTGACACGCTCGAGTCCAGTGAACCTGTACTCTGGGTCCATTGTGTCATGAGAAATAACTGTATTGGCCGCCTGCGTAAGGCCGCCTGAGGAATGACTGGTTCCAGAGAAACCATCAATCCCAGCATTCTCAGATAAACCCGTGCCAGGACATGACGACTGTTGCACACTGACTGTATTACTGAGATGAGTATCCGTACCCTCTCCTGAGTAGGATAAACATATCCTATCTCCAGATCGAAGAACATTCCCAGGTAAACAAACTTCTGGGATGGAGTCAGCTCTGATTTTTGAAAATTTATTATCCAGCTTAAATCTGTGAGAGTTTTCAAAACTATCTCCAGATTTGCTGATAAACTTTCCTGGTTGTGTGCTTTTAACAGCCAGTCGTCTATGTATGTGTGGACTGCTATGTTTCTCCTGCGGAGGTATGCTGTCATCGCAAGAACCACCCTGGTGAAGACCCGAGGAGCCGTAGAAATTCCTTAGGGTAACACCCTGAATTCCCACTGTCTGCCCTGGAATGCAAATCTCAGGAAGCGACGGAAACCCCTCGCTATTGGAATGTGGAAATAAGCATCCTTCAAATCTATTTAAGCTGTCCACATTCCCTTCTCCAACCCCGCCAACACTGATCTCAGTTTCCATCTTGAAACCGGGTGTGTCTATGAACTTGTTCAATGGCTTGAGGTTGAGAATTGGTCTCCACCCTCCAGTGTTTTTCATTACCAAAAACACGGTTGAATAGAAGCCCGGGCAATTTTGCGCCGGTTGAATTGGTTCCTTGTGTATGAGGGAATTTATTTCCTCCTCTATACACAACCGCTGATCTGGATCCCTTGGAATTTGAGTCCAGACTGGCACCAAAGACAGTCGTGATGGTGGACCTGTTATCCAGTCGGGATGATACCCGACTGAAAGCCATCGCAAGACTAAACGGTCCAGAGTCAACCGTTCCCACTCTTGCATGTGGTTGGCCAATCGGCCTCCCACTGGCCCACCTAGGGAGAGAGGTGGACATAAGAAGCGCAAGAGTCTCCTGGTGCAGATGCACTGGAGTAGCTCTTACTGTGGTAATCACCCTGTCAGGTACGATTACCACAACCAGATCCTCGCGCACCACGGCCCGCACCGCGCGCACCACGGTGCGCGGGCGGCTGCCTGGCTGGCTACACCGGAGCCTGGGCCCCCCTCGCTGCTCGCCGAAGCGCACGCGGCCGTGGCCGACGCTGCGCTGGTGGCTGGCCTCTGACCTGGCCACCGCCACCTCGAGCCTGCAGGGAATGACACGCAGGGGGAGCCGCGTGAACGCGCTCTCGACAGAGCACTTCAAATTGCTCCCGTAATGACCATCTCCTGGAGATGCCTACATCAGTCACCTCCAAAGAGACCAGGACCTGTCATAGGCGTACGCAGCAGCCTATTATACAAATCCTGGGATGGGCACAAGTTATCAAGAGCAAACGTGCGCCTCGCCCGGACACTCCTGGTTACAGACCGGGTTAAACAGTACAAAGCCAAGTTAATTCCATCTTGGATGGCTCTCTGGACAGTCACCGGACTAGGCAAAGATGGCATAGCGGTAACAGTCGGATTACCTGCCAGCCACGGGCGCTGGTCCCGTTGACTGGCCGACTGAACCACGGCAAGATCTGGTCTGACGTTCATTAGCCACTGACAAGCGTCAGACCAGTCTTCCTCCGTGGTCACCTGTGAATGCTCTACAAGACGAGGGCCTTCGTCATCCTCCTGAACAATCACAGGTGTGTATGTGGCTGGAGGAACTGATACGCCTGGCAAGCCAGAGAAAGCATGCGGGCCTGAAAGAACAGGCATGCTAAACTGACTGGCTTGACCAGGAGCAGGCGCCATGGCATTGCGTGGGGAAAATTTTGCCACACCACGGCCCTGGCCAGCACCTGCTACACCATCGGCAAGCCAAGGCATGCGGTAAAACAGGCCATCAGATCCAGCCCGGGCTACATTCTGCGCGTGAACACTACTCCTGCGTGAGTAGTACCGTGGACAATGTCGCCCGTGTTCCCCGCGAGGGGTGCACACACGTCAATGTCCATGGCCACGGCGCCAGAAGGAGAACCCAGCAGATAATCCTCTTCTTCCTGGCCAGAAAGATTAGACTCCAGGTTAGCAAAGAATGCTAACCCGGACTCGCCAGGAGAGGTACCATAGGAGGAACTGGTACCTGCAGGGTGCGGATAATCCTGGCCTGATAGGCAGGCAGGTTCCAGCCACACCTGACCACGAACAACCGGCGCGGAAAGCCTGCTGCCAGTGCTTTTACCGTGGATTTCACCCTCTAATAGGGCCACCTCTGAATCATGGTCGAAAACTGATAGGTCCCTAAATAGCACCGATTCAGAGGCGGGGATTATCTGCTCCGGAGCAGATGAAGAGGACAACGAAAGATTTGGACCAGGAAGCATGCCACGAAGCAATTCTGGGACCAAATCTTTAATTGTCCTCTTCATCTCTCCCATCATCTCAATACGGAAGGCCTCCATATCCATAGCGGACGAGGCCTTCCTCTTACCCTTCTTACCAGAAGCCTCTTCCTTACTCTTCCTCTCCTCCTCTGGAGCCTTCTCCCTGGTCTGTAATGAGAGAACTTCAGACATTAGCTCCCCTCCCCCCCCCCATCTTTTACAGATCTCACATTTAAACAATGGCCCACATGGGCTGCACTGGGAGCATAAATGCGGGAAGAACTTGTCAAGGATAAATCTTCCACATGAAGAACAACCAGGCCTCTGAAACACAGCAGAGGACAAAGACAATGAGTATTACAGATATTGAATCAGAACCCAACACGAAATAAACAAGGAGGAAGGGGGCCATAAGACCCAAGCTAATAATGATAATAAATCAGCGTTGGACAAAACTTATAACTGATAGTAAGGCGCAAGGCTGATTATGATGTCATAACTTCAAAAATAAGAAGTTAAATCGATCCGAAACAAAACCTCCAGGTGTAAGGACGAATTGTAATCATATCCAGAACATTATAACTAGACCGGATAGTTTATAAAGACTACACAAACATCAGATAAACAATGATAAATGGCAGTAAGATTTTATAAATATTGTCAAATATAATTGAAATGCCTCATATCATAACTAGAGTACCCGACTCTTTAGCATAGACAAACCATCTGATCTGATGAACCAGACGCTCCACCAACCTTATGACCTCTTAACTCTCTCCACCTTAGGGGGAAGGAAGTGGATCAAGAGGGCAAAGTGAGACCTTCATCCGAGGCCTCCAACTCACTGGGAAAAGATTTTTGGTTAGATAACCTTACAATGTTAGTAGGAAATGGAACCTTGGTGGAGAGAAAACCAAACTCTCTGTAGATGTGATGTCCTAACACTCCTGGGTAGATACCTGTGGACATAAACACAGAGAGATTAGTATTTCATAGCGCCATTTCGAAATAAACTAGTTATTTTAGGCGCTTATCATGATAAACGCGAGTCACGGAAACACATTACACCGGGAAAAACTCGCTAAAATATAATAGAAGTCACCTGATGGCTAGGTCCTGGGCGCTCCTCTGGAGTAGTAACACGATCTGCCATAGTAATCCAGAAGAAATAGAACTTCTACACAGCCAAAACTTTCAGAAATTAAGGAAAAGCCTATGAGCATAGAAAACATGAGTTGTCTCTCAGCCAATAAATTAGCAAAGAGGAAGTGCTAGTCTGCGCATGCGTGGTGGTGGGGCTGGCATCTGCCAGACTGCACTCTGACTCCCGGCCCAGTAGGGGCACCTAACTGTTTTTATTCTGAGTGTTTATTGAGTGAAAGCCGATATTTAGCAATATCAAAGAGTATTAGGGAGGTAAGTATACTCTTGAAGTGAAAAGAAGAATTCAGAGGTTAGATCCCCACTCCCCCCCCCCACTCTTTACAAATGACACATTTGTGAGTTAGCCTACAAGCTGAACACAGATGGCAAGGGTGGGGGAAGAATCTAGCCTTCATAGGCTTCAGACAGGATGGACATTTCTGAAAAGGAAGGGATATGAAGACAATGAGTATGATAGTTTTCAAAGCCTTGTTAACTGACTATTAGTACAAAACAAGAACAAACTCAAGAGAAGACATCCACTTTTATGACAGACAACCCTGACGGGACAGCTGACATCTCTAGTTAATAAAAACCAATCACAACCAGGGTCCCAAATTAAGAAAGAGAGAGAGAAAGATTATGACTATCTAGATATCTCTCCACCATCCTAATAAAGGGTGATGAACACATCACAGACTTCTCTAAACTAAGATTATGACATCAAGGAAAGAGAAAAAACTCTGGTTGATTATGACATCAAACCTCAATGCAAAAGCTCCTTCAAGGAGAGGGAATGTCAGAAAAGAATGCAAGAAATATCTAGATATTAAAGACATTCATACCTCCCGAATAATATAATATTAAATTATATATATTCGAGAACCCATGCACACACAACAGAGAATATAGTGCAATAACAAAAGGCAGCAGAAAATTGTGATTATTTTCAAATAATTATGTGCCATAATTAATAAACTCCCTTAGCCTGAGCACAGGCAACCATCCTCTTGTGCAGGAGAACACGTCCATCCATCCGCCGAGACTCCTCTTCCAGAAGAACTGATGAGGGGATGGGACAAAAGGAAGGAGATATTTCCTTTATTAATTTAATATATCTCCAACCCTTAGACATATCATGATGATAAGTAAAAAAACAAGACGTGAACAACCTTCGAGAGAAGAACAGGAATCCTTATTCAGTCATAAGACAAACCTGTAAGCATAAAGCACAAGAGAGTAATAGCCCTAGGCGCTGGGAAAATATTTACTAGGATTCCCAGCGCCTGAAAACGCGGTACCGCCGAAACGGCCGCGACGGAAACCGGTAACAAATAAAAGTTACAAGTCTTAAATAAATATATGGAACAATATCACCTTAGCGATGACGAGGAGGAATCCTCCAATACTTTAGCATCAGCCATGATAAGTTGGGATGATTTTGTTCTAGAGAATTTTCAGTATAAAGAGCCTGTGAAGATTTTCACAAGTTGCTTCTCAGCCAATATATTAGAAAACGGAAGTACCGGTATGCGCATGCGCAGTGGGTGGTGTCTGTCATGTGCATGACTGTGTACTTCCACCTGCCCATTAGAGACACCTAGCTTTTTATAATTCTGAATATTATTGAATTTAGAGCCGACATACTAGTATATTAAGAGTGTTAAGGAGGTAAGTATGTTCTCATGATGTGAAACATCAGATACACAGGCAATAAAGTAGCATAGTTGTTGTTATATATCACATCATCAGATACACAGGCAATACGGTAGCATAGCTGTTGTTCTATATCACATCATCAGACACACAGACAATAAGGTAGCATAGTCGTTGTTCTATATCACATCATCATCAGACACACAGGCAACAAGGTAGCATAGTTGTTGTTATATATCACATCATCAGATACACAGGCAATAAAGTAGCATAGTTGTTGTTATATATCACATCATCAGACACACAGGTAATAAGGTAGCATAGTTGATGTTCTATATCACATCATCAGACACACAAACAATAAGGTAGCATAGTTGATGTTCTATATCACATCATCAGACACACAGGTAATAAGGTAGCATAGCTGTTGTTCTATGTTACATCATCATCAGACACACAGACAATAAGGTAACATAGTTGTTGTTCTATATGACATCATCAGATACACAGACAGTAAGGTAGCATAGCTGTTGTTCTATGTTACATCATCATCAGACACACATACAATAAGGTAGCATAGTTGTTGTTATATATCACATCATCAGATACACAGGTAATAAGGTAGCATAGTTGATGTTCTATATCACATCATCAGACACACAAACAATAAGGTAGCATAGTTGATTTTCTATATCACATCATCAGACACAGGCAATAAGGTAGCATAGCTGTTGTTCTATATGACATCATCAGATACACAGACAGTAAGGTAGCATAGCTGTTGTTCTATGTTACATCATCATCAGACACACATACAATAAGGTAGCATAGTTGTTGTTCTATATCACATCATCAGACACACAGGCAGTAGCATAGTTGTTGTTCTATATCACATCATCAGACACAGGCAATAAGGTAGCATAGTTGTTGTTCTATATGACATCATCAGACCAATAAAAACCTTTCTGCATATAACTGTACATCTAGATGTAGTTTGAGATCCAGGTGTAGCTTGAGATCCAGATGTAGGTTAGGATCCAGGTGTAGCTTGTGATCCAGGTGTAGTTTGGGATCCAGTAGCTTGAGATCAGGTGTAGGTTAGGATCCAAGTGTAGCCTGGGATCCAGATGTAGCTTGAGATCCAGGTGTAACTTGGCATCCAGGTATAACTTGTGATCCAGGTGTAGGTTAGGATCCAGGTGTGGCTTGAGATCCCGGTGTGGCTTGAGATCTGGGTGCAACTTGTGATCCTGGTGTGGCTTGGAATCCAGGTGCAGGTTAGGATCCAGGTGTAGCTTGAGATCCAGGTGTAGCTTGGGATCCAGGTGTAGCTTGAGATCCAGGTGTAGCTTGGGATCCAGGTGTAGCTTGGGATCCAGGTGTAGGTTAGGATCCAGGTGTAGCTTTAGATCCAGGTGTAGCTTGGGATCCAAGTGTAGGTTAGGATCCAGGTGTAGCGTGAGATCCTGGTGTGGCTTGAGATCCAGGTGTAGCTTGGGATCCAGGTGTAGGTTAGGATCCAGGTGTAGCTTGGGATCCAGGTGTAGCTTGGGATCCAGGTGTAGCCTGAGATCCAGGTGTAGCTTGAGATCCAGATGTAGCTTGAGATCCAGGTGTAGCTTGGGATCCAGGTGTAGCTCAAAATCCATGTCTAGCTTGGGATCCAGGTGTAGCTCGAGATCAAGGTGTAGCTTGAGATCCAGGTGTAGCTCGAGATCAAGGTGTAGCTTGGGATCCAGGTGTAGCTCGAGATCTAGGTGTAGCTTGAGATCCAGGTGTAGCTTGGGATCCAGGTGTTGCTCAAAATCCATTTCTAGCTTGAGATCCAGGTGTAGCTCGAGATCAAGATGTAGCTTGGGATCCAGGTGTAGCTCGAGATCTAGGTGTAGCTTGAGATCCAGGTGTTTCTTGGGATCCAGGTGTAGCTTAGGATCCAGGTATAGCTTGGGATCCAGGAGCAGGATTCACAAAGAAGTGAAAGTTACACTTAAGTCTAAAAAAATAAACACGGTCATAAATAGGTATTCACAACCAGAAATGTGATTGCAATGCAATTATGAAGCTTGACTTTAAATACTTTGCAACGAAGTATGAAGCGTGACTTTAAACATAAAATAAAATATAGGCTTTTCAATAGCCTTATCAGCAATAGGCCCAAGTGCCTGTAATGCTCACCTGGACCATTAGCATTTGAACCATTTGCATTTGGATTTTTCAAAAATTATTTATGTCTACCGATTTAAACGCAAATGGTTCAAAGGAACAAAGACGGCCACCAAAGAAATTGACCAATCAAAAATCTTGTTTGTTATGTTGATGCCTACCACCATAGGATCATGCCACCCAAGTGTCAAGAATGTCCCACACGTGTTCGATAGGAGACAGGTTCGGTGATCGCGCTGGCCAGTCCAACACCGGAACGTTGTTAGCCTCAAGGAAATCACTGGTGACCATAGCTGAATGAGGACGGGCATTGGCTTGCTGGAACATAAAGTCTGCATGATGCTGCATAAAAGGGATGACAACAGGGGCGACAACTTCTTCACAGCAACGTTGAGCCGTTAAATCACAATAAGATCTGTTTTGCCATTTTCATGGATTCCAGCCCACACCATGACACTGCCGCCACCGAATCTGTCGTGCTGAATGATGTTGGCTGCATCATACCATTTTCCTAAACGTTGCCAAACCCGTTGCCTACCATCCGCCACATCCACACAAAACCTCAACTCATCACTGAACAAAACGTGGCTCCATTGTTGAGCACGCCATCGCTGATGAGTTCTTGCCCATGCAAACCGATTCTCGATGTGATGCTCTGTAAGCAGAACAGCAACAAGTGGACGACGGGCACGCAGTCCAGCATCATGGAGTCTGTTTCGCACAGTTTGTGCATGCACTGTAGTGCCGGTAGCGGTGTGCAAATTACGTGACAGCCGCGGCGTAGTCTCAAACCTGTGACGTCGTGATGACATCACTAAGTAGCGGTCTTCTCATGGTGTTGTTGCTCTGCAAGATCTGCCAGATCGTGGTTGGTCATTAACATGTCCAGTTTCCTGCTCACGTTGGCGGAGACGGGAAATGGTTGAGGCGTGAACATTAAAATGTCGAGCAACAGCGCGAACGCTCTGCCCAGCAGCGAGTCTTCCCATTGCTTCATTGCACTGATTTTCGGGTATCCCTGGGCGGCGGCCCATGTTCGGTAGGGTAAACTTTTAAGCGTTTTCTGTTAACGTTCGTTATCTGCTCTTGCAATATGGTGAATTTTTGCCTTCGCTACCTGCCAATGTGGGCCAGTGCATGAAAGATGCATTTTCACATGCATTAAGCATGCGGCTGAGAAAAGCAAGAAATGATTTGCATTTCTTCATGATCAGCGAGACATTACATTGATGAAACATGCCTGCAAATTTGGTTATAAATGGACGCATAGTTTTAACACAACAAACCAAACTTCACTGTTGCTAAACTTTTTTGGCTCAGTATATATATAGTCGAGGATTTTGGATATAGACTGTGCCCATAGATGCTGTTTGGGAAGATACATATATAGTCGAGGATTTTGGATATAGACTGTGACCATAGATGCTGTTTGGGAAGATACATATAGTCGAGGACTCCAGATATAGACTGTGACCATAGATGCGGTTTGGGAAGATATATATAGTCGAGGATTTTGGATATATCTTGGGATGATACAATAATAGAAACAAATCATAAAAACAAAGGAAATATAACCACTATAGTACCTTAATTTGTTTGACCATTTGTTTCTGTCTGTCGTACCAAAAGCCATAATCCAGCCATAATTTGATCAATTCCAGTGGTGGCTGCGAGCCAAATGTGTCCTTACAAGGCATGTTGAAGTCATCCATGAAGGTCAGCAGCTTTTTACCACCAAGCGGGACATAGACACCTTTTGTGCGCTTTTCTACACGACTTTCAATAATCTCCTGAACATTATTTGAAGTTGTCTGTAAATGGAGAGCTTATATCATATAAACAGTCTATACACACATTTAATATTAACAATATAAAGCTAACGTAATATGACAAAACAGTCTGTATTGGCCATCACATAATATGACCTCGCTTACAGTCTTTGCATTGTCTATAAGGACCACTAGATAAATATACCATTAACCGTTATTGGTTCATTTATTATCTGATAGAACACCTACATAAATAGAATGCGGCAGACGTAAATGTCTCTTGTCCTGATTGCTAAAGTATCCGAGATCAGTATCTTAGACCATTGACTTTGTCAATAAGTATCAGAAGTCAATGGCCTAGACAATAGACTTTGCCAATAACTATCAGAGGTCAGTAGCATAGACCATTGACTTTGTCAATAAGTAACAGAGGCCAGTGGCCTAGATTATTGGCTTTGCCAATAAGTATCAGAGGTCAGTATCTTAGACCACTGACTTTGCCAATAAGTATGAGAGGTCAGTGGCCTAGACCACCGACTTTGCCAATAAGTATCAGAGGTCAATGGCTAGACCATTGACTTTGACAATGAGTATCAGTGGTCAGTGACATAGACCATTGATTTTGCCAATAAGCATGAGAGGTCAGCGGCCTAGGCCATTGACTTTGCCTATAAGTATCAGCGGTCAGGAGCCTAGACCATTCAGTGGCCTAGATCATTGACTTTGCGACCTCAATGTCATCACATGGTTTCCTAACAGCATTGACCTTGCAACCTCAATGTCATCACATGGTTTCCTAACACCATTGACTCTGCGACCTCAATGTCATCACACCATTTCCTAACACCAATGACTTTGCGACCTCAATGTCATCACACTGTTTCCTAACACCATTGGCTTTGCGACCTCAAGATCATCACATGGTTTCCTAACACCATTGACTTTGCGAATGCAACACCATTTCCTAACACCAATGACTTTGCGACGTCAATGTCGTCTAAACGAAATCACAGATTTCTTTTTTCATGAGAGAGTTGATACTTACCACCCTGATACTCTATAATATTTCCTAAAGATCAACCTAGCTTCAATAATACTCAAAATTAAAAAGAAACCGCCCTCACGGGGCAGGTTACACAACTGACAGTCCAGCGGATGTGCAGCCCAAACTCCCACATACGTGGGCCTGACTCATTCTATTCCAAAATATTGGTTGACCTAATTGCAACATAAAACGCCGATAGACCAAGCCTCTGTGGGGCACAGAGGCTGGGATCGTATCAGGGTGGTAAGTATCAACTCTCTCATGAAAAAAGAAATCTGTGATTTCCTTTATTTCATATCAAGAGTATACTTACCACCCTGATACTCTATGATATAGCGAGAATTTGTAAGAGAATTCGGCGGGAGGGAGGCGAAGGTCAGAAGACTGGCTCATCCCTGGAAGATGGCTCTTGCTTTTGGAGCACAACAAACATCTGAAATTGCGTATGTAAACACAATCAGGAAATGAATTGGACATCGGATAACACGACCGATGTCGAGAGTAATGACCATTTTACATCCGCTCCCCTCCCTCTTTTAATGAGGGAGCGATGACCTCAATGTCCTATATGCTCTCTATGTACTCATGCTAAAGTACTATAAGACATCAGACGAAAGCTTCATTTCGTATACTCTCAGATGGAATCACAAAGAACACAAAACCATCACCATTTTAGTAAGTAATAAAAAAAAAAGTGACAAAAAATAACCATCACCAAATATAGGACTAACCCATTTTGACGCTATTCCTTTTAATCACTGCTGGCGATGATAGGTACAGTATGGGAAAGCCGGGATTCCCCCACTAAATTGCACTTTGGGTGAGTCAACGGCCATATAAACAATATTTACAAATATATACAGATTTAACGTTCATGTAAAATCGATAAGGCAAGTGGATTTGATGTGTCACGGAGGTAATGATCTGTAAAACTAGACTGACAGTGCCATTGTGCTACTGACATAATGTCATCCACCAGCACTCCGTTAAACAGAGCCGTGGATGTCACTACGCAACGGACACTGTGAGCCTTGGCCATGTCAACTTGTTTTCCCGTGGCGGCTTTGTGGCAATGCTGGATGCATTCCACAATCCACCTAGAAATGGTATCTTTAGAAGCTCTCCCATGGGGTTCAATGTAAGATAGCCATAAAGCACTAGGGTCCGTCCGCCATTTCTGTGTATGTTGTTTATAACATGTTAATGGATGGACTGGACACCATGCCTTTGAAGTAGGATCAAACGTAGACAAAGTGGGTAAAACTATAGGCTGACCAGGATATTTTAGACTTGTTTTTCGCCATAAAGTTAACTCTAGGTAGAAGCCTAAGGCCTTCGCCTGTCACCACAAAACGGTCGGGCTCTGCTGACAAAGCATGTACTTCACTTCTTCGTCTGGCTGAAGCTGCAGCAATCAGAAAAACCGTTTTAAGCGTCAACATTTTTATGGAAATGGAGCTTAGTGGTTCAAAGGGTTTATCTGCTAATACTTGAAGTACTAACGATAAACTCCAAGATGGTATCACTGGAGGATTCCTTGGTCTTAGATTACCCATGCCATTGATCAAAGTATTTAGATTACATACCTCATCACTTCCCCTAATAGCCAAGCAAGGGATAACCGACATTAAAGCTGACTTGTAGCCAGCAATAGAGTTAGGCTTGAGGCTATAGGCATCAAAAAGGTGCCAGAGGAAATCGGCTACTACCTGAATAGATGCTTCCATTGGATTAATACATCTTTTTGAGCACCATTCAGCAAATCTGTTGATTTATAATTATATGCTCTGGAGGTTGACCCCCTTCTGGCTTTTGCCATAAACATGGCTACTTGCTCAGAAAAACCCTCCTTAACTGCTGATTCTTTGACAACATCCACACAGTCAATTGGAACATTGACGGGTTGTTGTGCAAGACCTTGCCCTGGAAGATTATGTTGTCCATCAGAGGCAGAGGAACAGGATTGCAGACCAGAAGGTCCAGCAGATCCGTATACCATGATCGGCTTGGCCAATTTGGGGTGATCAGAAGCACTTGGCATGCCTGCTGCCTGATTTTCTGGAGAACTTTTGGAATCAGGACTGCTGGCAGGAATGCGTATGCATACATTCCCTCCCAGCTGATAGCTAACGCATCTATTGCGATAGCGCTCGGATCTGGAATCGGAGAGACCTACGTCATCATCTTCGCATTCTTGTTAGTCACTACTGTTGTATTGTCTGATCGAACCAGAACACTCTTGCCCTTGACCCTCTCTAGGAAGTGTTCCATGGCTAAGACTACTGCTCGCATTTCCAGCAGATTGATATGTTCTCTTGACTGATCCAGATTCCAAAGCCCTGATACTTTGTTTTCTTCCAGGAAAGCTCCCCATCCCTTCATTGATGCATCTGTGTACATTGTTAACTCAGGGTGGGGAGTTGACGTCAACCCCGCCAGAAGATTTTCTCTCTTCATCCACCATTGAAGGTAGTGAATAAGAGGTTCCAACACTGACACCTTTGAGTCCAGGAAACCCGTACTCTGGGTCCACTGTGTCATGAGAAATAACTGGATCGGCCGCCGGCGTAAGGCTGCCTGAGGAATGACTGGTTCCAAAGAAACAATCAACCCCAACATTCTCAAGTAGACCCGTGCCAGGACATGATGACAGTTGCACACTGACTGTATGACTGAGATGTGTATTTCTACTCTCTCGTGAGATGGGTAAACATATCCTATCTCTAGATCGAAGAACATGCCCAGGTAAACAAACTTCTGGGATGGAGTCAGCTCTGACTTTTTGCAAGTTGATTATCCAGCCTACATCTGTAAGAGTTTTCAAAGCTATCTCCAGATTTGCTGAGAGACATTTTTGAGAGTGTGCTTTTAACAGCCAGTCGTCTATGTGCGTGTGGATTGCTATGTGTCGCCTGCGGAGGTATGACATCATAGCTTGGACCACTCAAGTGAAGGCCCGAGGAGCCGTCAATATACCAAATGGAAGAACCCTGAATTCCCATTGGCGGCCCTGAAATGCAAATCTCAGGAACCGACGAAAGCTCTTCGCAATGGGAATGTGAAAATAGGCATCTTTTAGATCTATTGATGCTGTCCACATTCCCTTCCTCAATCCTGCTAACACCGTTCTTACAGTTTCCAATTTAAAACTTGGTGTGAGGATAAACCTGTTGAGAGGTTTGAGGTTGAGAATTGGTCTCCACCCTCCAGTGCTTTTTGTAACTAGGAACACGGTTGAATAATAACACGGACATTTTTGTGCCGGTTGAATAGCGTGTGTTAGTATGAGGGATTGAATTTCTTCCTCTATACAAAACCGTTGCTCTGGATCTCTTGGATTTTGAGTCCAGATCAGAACCAGAGAATGGTGCGATTGCTGATTTGAAATCCATACGGGATGATAACCGACTGAAAGCCATCGCAAGACTGAGCGGTCCTGAGTAATCCACTCCCACTCTTGCATGTGGAAGGCCAGACGGCCTCCCACGGGTGCACCTAAGGATTGAGGTGGACCCGAGAAGTGCAAGAGAAGGCCTGTCTCGGTGGATGTCCTAGCAGCACTGGTGTGGTCTTTGTGAGAGCCGACCCATCAGGTTGGGCTTACACGACCAGAACCCAGCGCTCATCTACCAGCACCACGCACACATCGGTATGTGGGCTGTCTGTCCGGTTGCGCTGGAGGAGCCTGTGCTCCCCCCTAGCTGGCTTATGCTGGCGTTGCCATGGCCGATGCTGCATAGGTGGTTGGCCTCTGACAAGGCCACCACCACCTCTAGCCTGCTGAGGATGAAAGGCAGGGGGCGCTGCTCGAACACGCTCCCTGCGGAGCACTTCAAACTGCTCTCGCAGCACCCTCTGGTTGTTCACCAGGTTTACGGTTTGTTGGAGGTGCGGGCATCATTCACCTCCAAACAACCCTGGACTTGTCATCAGCGTCCGAAGAAGCCAATTGTACAAGACCTGCAAGGGGCACAAATTGTCACGGGCAAATGTGTGCCTCGCCTGTAAACTCCTGGTTACGGATCTCGTCATGCTGTCCAGAGCCACGGAATTAGCGTTGTGCAGGGCGCTAGCACACAAGGGTCCCGTGTCAGACTGGGACCCAGGCTGTGTGTCTTCGCCCAAACCAGCACGGTCATCCGTGCAAGGCTTTAGGACGACGCCGTACTTCTGATACAGATCAGAACTTATACGGCAGCGCCGTGCCACCTCTCGAGGGGCCTTCGCAAGGCGTCCTGTCGGCTGAATGGATGTCTCTGCCACAGCGAACATATCAACGATATGCTCCGCATACGCCAGAGATGGCATGGTGTTCATCACCGGTTTCCCTCCAGACCACAGGCACTGGTCCTGCTGGGAGGCCGGTGGATCCACCTGGAGTTCTGGCTTGATGTTCACCAGCCATTGGCAAGCATCCAGCCAGTCCTCCTTGGTGGCCACCTGTGAATGTTCGATGAGCCTAGGGCCTTCGTCATCCTCAACCACATTCACTGGTGGGGTAATGGCCGGAGTTGAAAATACTCCTGGATAGCCAAGGAAGCCATACAGACCTGCAAGGGCCGGCATGCCTTGCGCCATCGCTATTCCAGGAGCCGGATCTACGGCATCATGGGGGCTAAAGGCATGACATCATAGTGAGGGCCTTCCTCACGATAACTCTAGGCAAGCCGAGGGATACGGCATGGATGGCCATCGGCTCCTAGCCCGCCTAGTCATTGAGCCGTGAAACCTACTCCCGAAGAAGTAGTTCCACGGAAAAGGTTACCCATGGGGCCCATGGGTATCCATTTCTGTGGCCATCAGCTCATCGGTAGGCCATAACAGAGTATCCTCTTCTTCCTGCCCAGAAAGATTAGATGCCAAGCTTGAAAACGGATCAAGCTCGGCCTGGGCAGGAGGGGTATCGCACGAGGTGCTGATACCCTTAGCCTGCTCTAGAGCACTCGATAAGCGAAATGACACAAAATGGAAACAATTAGTTTTTAGTTATGACGAACCGAAAAAACAATTGCAGAAGGCTAATAAGATCCATAAGGAAAA
This sequence comes from Chaetoderma sp. LZ-2023a, assembly GCA_034401795.1. Classification (NCBI taxonomy): domain Eukaryota; kingdom Metazoa; phylum Mollusca; class Caudofoveata; order Chaetodermatida; family Chaetodermatidae; genus Chaetoderma; species Chaetoderma sp. LZ-2023a. The sequence continues at coordinate 1,122,636 of CM067368.1, forward strand.
CTTTGACCATTAAATGAAAGGATAGGCCAGGGCCATAGAAAAACCTATAGGCCTGACAAAAGGTAAACAAATCTTAAAAACTTCTTATACTCCTTTAACAAGAGCTCCGCAAACGGCGCATAATACACAGCCATGATGACAAACCAAAGAACGAGAGCTGTTGACATATAGCACACTTTAATATATATATATATATATATATATATATATATATAATGTCACAGGAAACTTTTCCGACACATCATAGCAAGAGTTATCATTCTGAAACTGGTCTATAACATGGCTGATCAAATTGACCAATCCTAGATTTTAGAAGTTTGTTCCTCAGACTGTAGATGGTAGAAAAGCTATAGTTCTTCCTCAAACATAATTCAATGAACCAAAAAGGTTTCAACCGGATTCGAACAAATGATACCAGTTACCATATGGAAAGTGATTTTCAAGATATCTGCTATAAATTGGTGGTCATATTGGATTTTGGAACAATGTAGATTTCAATAGGTTTCTTCCGAGTTCAGTGAACCTATAAAGTTTCAAACTGATCGGATGAACAGTTTCGGAATTATCATCCAGAAACCAATTTTCAAGATGGCCACCAGTGGCTGGCAGCCACCTTGGATTTTGGACCATCCTCTATTGCTGGCAGCCATCTTGGATTTCGGACCATCCTCTATTTCGATAAATTTCTTCCCGGGTGTTAGTCCAACCACCCTATTAAGTTTCAAAGCAATCCGATAAACGGTAATTGGATTTCCGATCGTTGTCAATTTCAATAGGTTTCTTCCCCAGTCCTGGTCCAACCACTCCATGACGTTTCAATGCGATCCGACAAACAGTAATGGAGTTATCATCCGGAAACCAATTTCCAAGATGGCCGCCAGTGGCTGGTGGCCATCTTGGATTTCAGATCATTGTCAAATAAAGGATACACTTCAAATATCAGCTCAAGTGTCTGAAAACCAAAGCACAACATGTGTTAGCTAATATATAGGTCTCCCCCCAAAAGAGCTAGCCTAATAAAGATGTATCCACGAGTTAGCATGAATCCCGGAAACACCATCCGAGTCAACACGCAAATTCTTTATCAACAAATTTACTAAAGTACACCTGATGGCTTGGACTGGGGGCATCCTCCATTGACTTGGCAGCGTCAGACATACTAATAATCAGTCAAAACAAGTTGCAAAACAACTCAAAGCTTCAAAAAGATAGAAAGCAAAAGCAAGGCTAGAAAGCGTATTGCAATGGCAGGTCAATATTTTAAGAAGAGAATGAGTCAGCCCACGCATATTCGAGTTTGGGCTGCACATCCGCGGGACTGTCAGTTGTATAACCTGCCCAGTGGGGCAGTTTCTTTTTAATTCTGAGCATTATTGAAGCTAGGTCGATATTTAGGAAATATCATAGCGTATCAGGGTGGTAAGTATACTCTTGATGTGAAAACACTGTTTCCTAACAGCATTGACCTTGCAACCTTAATGTCATCACATGGTTTCCTAACACCATTGACCTTGCAACCTTAATGTCATCATCACATGGTTTCCTAACACCATTGACCTTGCAACCTCAATGTCATCACATGGTTTCCTAACAGCATTGACCTTGCAACCGCAATGTCATCACACCATTTCCTAACACCATTGACTTTGCGACCTCAACGTCATCACCATTTCCTAACAGCATTGACCTTGCAACCTCAATGTCATCACACCATTTCCTAACAGCATTGACCTTGCAACCTCAATGTCATCACACCATTTCCTAACAGCATTGACCTTGCAACCTCAATGTTATCACATGGTTTCCTAACACCGTTGACTTTGCAACCTCAATGTCATCACACCATTTCCTAACACCATTGACTTTGCGACCTCAATGTCAGCACACAGTTTCCTAACAGCATTGACCTTGCAACCTCAATGTCATCACACTATTTCCTAACACCATAGCCAATCATTTATCCAAATTTAGCTCCAATAGGGTCAATAAATCCTGAAATATAATCTAACAAGTTTTGTCAAATGCAAAAACTTTAGTTGAAAAATCGCTATGTTGTACCAATATCACTGTGACCTTGCGACGACAATGTCATCATGGAGACTTCTCACAGCATAGGCAACCATGTATCCAAGGATAGTTCCGAATGGCTAAATCAATCCTGATATATACATCAAAACATTTTGCCAAATGCAGAACTTAATGCTGATACCACTGCCACCGTTGTCAGCACTGGTACATATTTATACAGACATATGGATGCCTTCTTTCAAGCCAGAATCTAGACATCACTGAAGCATTATTAATATAGTCCCAGTAGAAAGCAGAAAAAATTGTCATGGAATTTCAGATGAACAAGCAGACAACAAAGTATCATGCATTTTCCTATAATCAACAGTGCCCTTACCTGAGCTGACATGTTGACAGTCAGAACACTGTACACAGCGGGATCAAGTTTGCTCAATGTGCTCTGTGCCACGGATGTTTTTCCAGTACCCACTGGGCCAACCAGCATGACTGGATTTAGGGCTTTTAGAAGCGAAGTGACTAGATACTCATAACGAACTGTGTCAACTGTAGGCACGACCAAACGGAAAAATGGGATGCTATAAATAGATAAATATTACGACTCATAATAAATGAGAGTAGGCTAAGCCATGTCATCATAGGCTAAGCCATGTCATCATAGGCTAAGCCATGCCATTATATGATAAGCCATGTCATTATAGGCTAAGCCATGTTATCATTGGCTAGGCCATGTCATCATATACTAAGCCATGTTATCATAGTTTACATGTACAAGATTATTGAAATAGCTCTGTGTATGCGTGCATGCGAGCGAGCATATGTGCGTACATATATATGTCCGCATGATAGTTTAACTTCTACTGTAGCGATGTGGAACTAATCTGTGAGAGGTTGTCTGTAGGCATACATGTGGCTCTGCATGTGCATACGAGAGTGCGTACATGTGTATGTCCAGCATGATTGCTTAAAGGAACCGAAAAGGGAAATAACAAATGATGTTTATTGGTAATCTCATACAATATTAAATAAACTACCATGGGCAAAATTGGAAATGAACCGGGATTATTTGCGAAAAAGCATTTACTAAATCTAGGAGCGCTTAGCTTGGAGCCAATTAGTGACCAAGCCGGCGCGTCTCACTCTGCCGTGTGTCAACTGTGTGTGCAGGTATACCACATAGGCCTACCTGAATATAATGAAAGCACACCTGAATATAGTTTTGTAAGCGCTATGAATAGTATTCTCTATAGGCACCGATGTAGTGCGATTGACTCGCTACTGCTAATTCACTATTGATACTTTTGAAAACGTTATATTTGAAAGTCACCTTTTTCTGGTGGAAGCAACAAGTTTCTGTCAAAATGATTTCAAAATACACTGCTGGTTTCCAAGGTCTCAATATGCCTACTGAATATTTTATCATTCGTGTGAATGAATATAGACCGTGTCTCTGGAAACAACGGCTTTCAGTCAAATTGTTTTAAACCGAGACAGTATTTTACCCATAGGACGCAGTGTCTAATCAGCTGAGCGCGAATATAACTGAGCTTATATGACCGGCTATAGCGGGTATTATTTATTCGCTCATCATACACCAGAGTACATGGGTCCAACTTCGTCACTAATTGGTTCCCGCTAGAATGGCATAAATGGTATCCTAATTTTTCTTATTTCTGTTTTTCACTGGTGGGTATAGGTTGATTATTATATAAAGCTGCCATTCAAGAGCATATGTTACTTCCCTGTTCCTTTCCTATAACTTCAACTGTAGTGATGTGGAACTAATCTGTGAGAGAGGTTGCCCGTATGCATACATGTGGCTATGCATGTGCGTATGAGAGTGCATAAGAGAGTGCGTACATGCGTCTTTTCGACATAATAGCTTAACTTCTACTATAGCGATGTGGAACTAATCTGTGAGAGGTTGCCTGTATGTATACCTGTGGCTATGCATGTGCATACGAGTGCACACATGTGTATGTCCAGCATGACAGCTTAACTTCTACTGTAGTGATCTGGAACTAATCTGGGAGAGGTTGCCTGTATGCATACATGTAGTTCGGAATGTGCTTGTGTGCATACAAGAGTGCGTACATATGTATGTCAGCATGATAGCTTAACCTCTACTGTAGCGATGTGGAACTAATCTATGAGAGGTTGCCTGTATACATACATGTGGCTCTGCATGCACATGTATGCATATGAGAGTGCGTACATGTGTATGTCCGCATGATAGCTTAACTTCTACTATAGCGATCTGGAACTAATCTGTGAGAGGTTGCCTGTATGCATACATGTGGCTCTACATGCACATGTGTGCATATGAGAGTGCGTACATGTGTATGTCCGCATGATAGCTTAACTTCTACTATAGCGATCTGGAACTAATCTGTGAGAGGTTGCCTGTATGCATACATGTGGCTCTGCATGTGCATGTGTGCATACATGTGTATGTCTGCATGATAGCTTAACTTCTACTATAGCGATCTGGAACTAATCTGTGAGAGTTTGTCTGTATGCATACATGTGGCTATGCATGTGCATGTGTGCATACGAGAGTGCGTACATGTGTATGCCCAGCATGATAGCTTAACTTCTACTGTAGTGATGTGGAACTAATCTGTGAGAGAGGTTGCCTGTATGCATACATGTGGGAGAGGTTGCCTGTATGCATACCTGAGGCTACGCATGCGCATGTACGCATACAAGAGTATGTCCATGTGTATTTACTTCTACTGTAGCGATGTGGAACTAATTTGAGAGGTTCCCTGTATGCATACCTGTGGGTATGCATGTGCATACAAGTGCACACATGTGTATTTCCAGCATAACAGCTTAACTTCTACTGTAGAGATCTGGAACTAATCTGGGAGAGGTTGCCTGTATGCATACATGTCGTTCGGAATGTGCATGTGTGCATACAAGAGTGCGTACATATGTGTCAGCATGATAGCTTAACTTCTACTATAGCGATCTGGAACTAATCTGTGAGAGAGGCTGTCTGTATGCATACGTGTGGCTATGCATGTGCATGTGTGCATACGAGAGTGCGTACATGTGTATGTCCAGCATGATACCTTAACTTCTACTGTAGCGATGTGGAACTAATCTGTGAGAGAGGTTGTCTGTATGAATACATGTGGGAGAGGTTGCCTGTATGCATATATGTAGTTCAGAATGTGCATGTGTGCATACAAGAGTGCGTACATATGTGTCAGCATGATAGCTTAACTTATACTGTAGCGATGTGGAACTAATCTGTGAGCGGTTGCCTGTATGCATGATAGCGTAACTGCTACTGTAGTGATATGGAACTAATCTGTGAGAGCTTGCCTGTATGCACACGTGTGGCTCTGCATGTGCATGTGTGCATATGAGAGTGTGTACATGTGTATGTCCAGCATGATAGCATAACTTCTACTGTAGTGATGTGGAACAAATCAGTGAAGGAGGTTTCCTTTGGTGCTATGAAGATCTCTAATGATCTTGGGGTTAGAATTATATAAACGGGTTGGCCAGCAAAATTCTGACTTTTTCCAGAATATTTGGTTGAACAAGGATTTACTAAATAGTACTGTATGAATGTACTAAGCTAAAGCAAACTCACCCAGGAGTGAATTTCCAGCCACCCTTGAGCTTCTCCTCCCAATGCACCCAGGTTTTACTCTTTGGATCTACGTAGTATTCATAGATTGTGTCTTTATTTGGGAATGACCCCTCCATCTCACGGATATAGTTGTCCATTTTCTTGCGGCCATCTTCATCAACCGAGGCGCATATGGACCAGAACATGCAGAACTGAAACCACAGCTCCACCATACGGACAAAGTTCTCAGAATCACTTGGATCCACCTAAACATGAGAAAAACAGATAATTGAAACCACGGCTCCGCCACATGGACAAAGTTATCAGAATCACTTGGATCCACTTAAACATGTAAAACAGATAATTGAAACCACAGCTCCACAATATGGACAAAGTTCTCAGAATCATTTGGATCCACATAAGCATGTAAAACAGATAATTGAAACCAGGGCTCCACCACATGGACAAAGTTCTCAGAATCATTTGGATCCACCTAAGCATGTAAAACAGATAATTGAAACCACGGCTCCACCACATGGACAAAATTCTTAGAATTACTTTGGATCCACCTATACACGTAATATACACAAGACAATTAACTCAATACAAGTTTGTTCAAAACTGTTGCCGTGGCGTGCCCTTTAAAGTTACACTTGCCAAATTTACCAAGGGAGTTAACATTGTTCTGTGAAGATAAGCCAATGATAATAATGAAAAATATTTGCACTATCAGTTTTTATTTATTCATTTCACTTTTAAAAGATAGCGTGATTTGTTTTAATATTTCTTTTTAAATATATTTTTATCAACTGTTACTGTACTGGTAATGGAAAATGGGTAATCAGGAAATAGTCTGTGTGTTATAGCTGGTATCATTGCCATCAGACTGCAACATGTTGTAGTCTGATGGCAATGATACCATCTATAACACAGACTATTTCCTGATTACCCATCTTCCATTACCAGTACAGTAACAGCTGATCTTTATTTGAACACCTGAAACAATGAAACTTGAATAACTTCTACAAAATCACAGATAAAAATATATTTAATGTAGGACATTAAGCCTCTCCCGTGTAGTTATAAGACATCATACAATACTTTTCATCACTTGGTGATATTGCTGCCTAAGGTAGCAGCAACTTCAAGCTAAATTTGTTTCAAAATAGTGAAGATACTATTTCTGTAGAGTTGCTTAGAAATGGAGTAATTTTTGAGAGGCCTGTTTGTACAATATGACTTACTGCAAATGTGTGTTCACCTGAAAGGCATATTTGTACAATGGTGACTTTGTGCACAAGCAATGATGACATTTTGTACAAGAACTATTTTCCATACTAAACAATAGATTCTCAATATAAAGCAATACATTAAATAGTTGTCTCAATGGAAGTTTCGATTTACAAATCTGACAAAATTGCACCAGCACAATTTGGTATATGGTTAAAACCATTTATTGGATCGCAAGAACTTTAATATTGATTGATGACCTACCTCATCTCTGCGGTGGAAAGGCAGTCAAACAGATTGCACACAGACAACTTCATTTAGTCCAGTTAGTGGTATCAGTTTTGCAACTATTTTGCATAAGCTTAACACCATTTAATGAAACATAACAACTGTAAATATTTATTGATGACCTACCCCATTCTCCGCTGTAGCAAGGCAGTCAAATAGATTGCACAGAGATATAACTCCATTTAGTTCAGCCAGTGGTATCAGTTCATTGCAATTATTGTTACGGAACTCAAGCACCTTCAACAAGTACTTGTCAAACAGACGTCGCAGCTCTTCAACCAAGCCCTAGTGAACAACAACAATAATTCAGAAACTAAGTTACTCAAGCATTAGTGGACAATAATCATTTATGGGTAGGGTAAACATGCGTGTGTGCGCGCATGTGTGAGTGCATGCGTGCATCAGTACATATATTTATGTCCGGCATGATAGCTTCTTTTGTAATCTGGAATAAATCTGTATAGGAGCTTGCCTTTGGTGCTACGAAGAGCCTTACTGGCCTTGGGGTCATGTAATATGCATATAAATTAACTTTTCAAATAAAATATTCCCTTTATCTAAAGAAAATTGGTTAATTTTTGCAAATTCAATAAGTTTTCAGTTGCACGTTTTCTCGGAATCATGTTGCTAGGATCGTGTTGATAACATTGTATACCTTGTGTTCTTTTTTGCTTAGCCAGGAATCAACAAATGGCTTCCATCCTAGATCATTGAAGTCATTATAAACCATTCCTGAACGGGAAACGGTAGCTGGTGAGGCAACAGCCAGGTCCTCAACTTCAAACAGCATCGATACCTGAAACATGGCAAATAGCTATATCAATAGACACATTCTCATCTTCAAAAAGCATCAATGCTGAAAGCATGCGACACATATCAACACACATACCCTAGACTTCAAACAACAATGACACCTAAAATATGGGAAATATATCAACAGGTACGTCCTCAACTTTAAACACCAATGATACCTGAAATATGGGACATATCAATACACAAGTTATCAACTTCAAACAACAATGGCAGCTGAAACATAGGACACAAATCAACATACAAGTCCTCGACTTCAAACATCAATGATCCCTGAAACATGGGACATATCGACACATGTTTGAAACTTCAAACAACAATGTTTCCTGAATCATGGGACATATATCCACACACAAGTCCTCAACTTCAAACTGTAATTATCCCTGAATCAAAAAAGCATCCGCTTTTGTTTCTACGAGAATTCTTAATACTTACCAGATGTACTATTATGATAATATCTATTATCTAGTCTAGCTCAAAATAAACAATTAAAACTCCGCACTCTCCTGGTCCTGCCCATACTGTGTCCGGGAATTACCATAGCCCCAGGTACCGAGTCAATTCCCAATCACAGTCAGATTCGTCTTATATTTGCCTTGACAAACAACGAAAGCAGCTCAGCCTCACCTCAGCGGGGCGGCTGAGGACGGCCCATAGTACATCTGGTAAGTATTAAGAATTCTTGTAGAAACAAAAGCGGATGCTTTTTTTATTCTACTTCGAATAATACTTACCAGATGTACTATTATGATAAACTCCGGATTTCAACAGCCAAGAAATACTGGTGGGAGGAGGTGAGGCTCGAACCAGCACTCATCTACCATCCAACAGAGAAGGTTGTGTAGAGACTAGAACCCTGGCATACGCCTGGGTTCTGCCATCTGACTCATAAGAGTGCTAAACTTCCATGGTCTAGACCGCGCTCCCCCCATCTCTTTTGTCCGCACAAAATCCAGAGGGCTGTCAATGGGGATGTAACACCCACCAGACCCGTGTCAGCCCCAAGTCTCAGCTAGGACAGTCCAGTAGAGAGCAAAGAAGCTACTACAACCTCTAATTTTGAAAAAATATCAGTATATCGATTTAAGTTTTCAAATTCGAATGAGTCTAATGGCTGATTGAGAGGATAAGTATACTCTTATATCAGACTATTTACTTAAGCAGTCTGATATTTCGACTAAGTAAATATTAATATATTCTTAGTCACTTAATTAATGTAAACACTCAGCATTTTGAGTGCTTGATCTTTCTTGATCATCCCAGGAGCTCGGCCCAATCCACGGTCGTTCACTGGTCATGTGCATGGCTCTTGCTCAGTGCAGGAGGAAGTAACATGCGATGTTTGTGAAGTGGTGGTCGGATGTGGCTTAACTAACGTTCGACAAATTGGTGACGGCTACCGGATTAAGTGCGCTGGAGATGTCGCGAAGGTAGAAATCAGTAAATGACGACTCGGCATGCCATTGTGCTACAGACATCACCTCCTCTAATGAGACACCCTTAAAACGGGCCGATGCTGCTGCTAATGCTCAGACCTGATGGGCATTCGCAAGATCAATCTGCTTTCCTGTAGCAATTTTGTGAGACATCTGAATAGCGTCAACTATCCAACGAGAAATAGTATCCTTCGAGGCGCGCAAATGAGGAGCTTTGAGACATAACCACAGAGATTTTGGGTCATCTCTCCACTCCTCAGTACGTTTCTTATACATTTTCAGACATCTGACAGGACACCAAGCAGAAGAGTTTGGGTCATGTCTGCCTAAACTTGGCAAATTGATCGGTTGACCTGGATATTTAAGTGACTGATTCTTTGCCAGGAAACAAAGACGTGGAAGTAGTCTTAAACCTTCACCCATGACGACAAAACGGTCTTGTTCGGCAGATAGCGCATGAATTTTGCTTCTCCTTCTCACCGATGCTGCTGCAACCAAGAAAACTGATTTAATAGTTAACAGTTTAATATCTATAGATCTAATCGGTTCAAAGGGAGCATGCCCTAAAACATTTAGAACAAGAGATAGATTCCATGCTGGGATAGGAATTGGCTGTCTAGGTCGCAGATTGCTCATTCCTTTAATAATATTCAAAGTGTCATTCTCCACTCCTTCAATGGCCAGACTGGGAACGACTGAAGCTAACGCAGACTTATATGGGTTGAAGGTACAAGTTTGTCAACTTCGTATAAATGACAGATAAAATCTGCTACATGTGGAACAGATGCAGACACGGGATTAATATCTCTTCCCTGGCACCATTCTGCAAATTTGTTGATTCTATAATTATATGTTTTGGTGGTTGACCCTCTTCTGGCTGAAGCAACAAACTTTGCTGCTTGCTCAGAAAAGCCACCTTCAATTGCACGCTGCTTGACAACATCCATGCAGTCAATTTGAGCATTTCCGGTCTGTCGTGAAGACCCAGAGTGATTAGTTCTGAGTGATTAGATCCCTTCATTCTGGAAGAGGAATTGGATTGCAGACCAGAAGGTCCAGCAGATCCGTAAACCAAGATCGGCCTGGCCAATGAGGGGTGATCAGTAGTACTTGGCATACCTCTTCTCTTATCTTTGCCAGAACCTTTGGGATGAGAATCGTTGGAGGATACGCATATGCGTACATTCCTTTCCAACTCATCGCCAGTGCGTCTACTGCCAAGGCTAGCGGGTCCGGGATAGGAGACACGTATGTGACCATCTTTGCGTTCTGTTTCATCGCAAATAGATCCACATTTGGTTTGCCCCAATGTTTGAATAGAACCTCCGCTACGGATTGGTTGAGCTGCCATTCCGTCGGACGACAAACCATCCTTCGACTGAGTGCATCTGCTAAGATGTTCAATCTTCCTGGAATGTGTGCCGCCCGAAGAATAATATTCCTCTCTTGGCACCACAGCAGAAGGTTCCAAATCATCATGCACAACTCTGGTGACATCATTCCGCCTTGACGGTTCAAATAGGACACCACTGTTGAGTTGTCTGTCCTTATTAGGACAATCTTGTCTTGAATTAAATTCTCAAACTTTCGAAGTGCTAATACCACCGCTAATAGTTCGAGAACATTGATATGTTTCTGCGCATTGGTCAGATCCCATTCCCCTGACTCTGATCAATTGTCCAATACCGCTCCCCAACCCATCGTCGATGCATCTGTGAAGATGGACATCTGTGGTTGAGGAGGTTGTAGAGGAACACCTCGCAGGAGATTCTGTTCTGATAACCACCACTGAAGATGGAACATCAATGGTTCTATTACTGGAATTCTCAGAGACAACGGATCCGTTTTCTGAGACCAGAATGACATTAAATACATCTGAATCGACCTGTGCCTGAGTGCCGCATAAGGCACCACTTTCTCCAGAGACACTAGTAAATCCAGTATCCTGAGAAATTGGTGCGCCATCAGATAGGCTCCTAGAGAAATTGACTCCAAAACTGCTCCTGACCCTGCTCTCTGCCGGAAAAGCTACGCCGTCCCTGAGATTGAAAAATATTCCCAGATAAACAAACTCCTGGGATGGAGTCAATTCTGATTTCTCTAGATTCACAATCCATCCTAGATCCTTTAGTAAGGGTAGGACTACCTGAAGATTGTTGCGCAGAGTGACTGGATTCCCCGCCTTCAGCAGCCAGTCGTCTATGTAAGTATGAACAGCTATGTTTCTCCTGCGAAGATAAGAAGTCATGGCGAGGACCACTTTTGTGAAGACCCTCGGCGCTGTGGTCAGACTGAATGGAAGCGCATTGAATTCCCAAACATTGTCTTGGAACGCAAAGCGAAGGTATTTCTGAAAAGGAATTGACATTGGAATATGAAAATAAGCATCCTTCAGATCTATCGACACTGCCCACATGCCTTTCCTCAAACCCGACATCACTGCCGCTACAGTCTCCATCTGAAAACTTGGTGACAGAAAAAACTTGTTTTAACGGTTTGAGATTGAGAACCGGTCTCCACCCTCCGGTGTGTTTCGGAACGAGGAACATCATTGAATAGAAGCCTGGGGATGACTGATTGCTGACTAAATGAATCGCATTCTTCTGCTGAAGACTTTCGATTTCCGAGCAAAAGGCCTCTAGACGATCGGATTCCCTTGGAACGAGTCTATACTGGAGTCGAAGTTAACGGAACTAACGATTGACGGATGAGCCAATCCGGAGCGTAGCCGTTTCTCAACCATTGACAGGCCAAATAATCTTGCACGACCTGTTCCCATTTGTCTGAGAACAGTTGCAGTCTGCCTCTGATGGAAGGAATCTGTTGTACGAGCCGACGCTAATTCGCCTAGGTGAAGATCTTTGACTCCCCTCATTACTGTTGTTACCGGAGCGGATCCCGCCGGAAACCCGTCAGGACCGTCCCACACAGCCACCCTGTGGTTTCTTGGCAAATGATGGTCCGGAACCACCACCATGGCTATCCTTATGGTAGCTGCCGCGGCCCGAACCGCCACCCTTCCTGTCCTCCTCATATGGCCTCTTACTAGAGGACTTGTATGAAGAGGAATGACCAGGACCTTGAGAGCCGGATGGCCAATGGGCATCACGGCCAGAAGGACGGAAGGGTGATCTTTGGCACTGCCTCTGCTGCTCCTGGCGGTGCTGTCTGTAGGACTGTTGCGGCTGAGTCATTTTCGTCGACTTCCACGACTTGCCGACTACTTCCTGCTCCGCGACCATTGAAGTGACCTTGGTTAAGGCTTGCCGTGCCGAGCCGCCGAACAAGCCTGGACCAATGAATAGCACGGAAGATAACGCAGCCCTCATCTCAGGTCCTGGTTCTACAAAATCGAGAACCATTCTCCGTCGCTCAGCCAATGATCTTATGATCACCCTGGCCAGGCAATCTTGAGATAGGTGCATGGTGTCCCGGATAATTCCGGGAGCAGCCTCTGGCACTACCCCACCTTCCGCCGCGCAGGTCAGCATACCCTGCAGGATGGTACAACCATGCGAGAGGGCCGCCATGGCAGCCCTCGCCGCATCCTCAATGAGGGTCAGCTCATTGAATGGATCTTTGTTAGTCTGGGAAACTAACGGACGAGAACATCCCTTAGCCTTGCCAGCCAACGGCCTATTCAGTGCCTCCCTCTCCCCGATGGAAAGCCGTGGGACCCGGGCATACTGGTGATAGGCAAGCTCCGGAAAACGGACCCCACTCCTAATCCCTTTCGGGGCCTTTGGTAACATAAAGTCCGGCTGGACCATATGGTACGCCACTACCTCCAACATGTCAGAGGTCAACGTATCCAAAGGCAGAGCAGGCATGGCCGAAGAGCCACTGGACAGAGCGCTAGCTGCTCGCTCTGACATCTGTTCCATCACCGGATCGCGCTGAGATTCCTGATCTGATGCCAACCCTAGACGGCCGGACATCCATTCAGGGACCTGTACCCATTCAGCCTCGGTGGAAAATGACGACTCATCCAACAAGGGACTGCCGTTTTCATCTTTCTCGCGCTTGGACGAGGCAGACACCAACGATCCATGCTGAGGACTGCGAACCTGTTTACTAGAGTAAACCATGCCCGTTGACCGTGCGCTTGCAGCTCCAGTATCCAGCGACTCGCCGGATACAGACTCACTGAGATCCATCGGTTCCAGCATGGGAGCCGTGATCACAGCCGCATTACCAATGGAAACCCGACAAAGCCCGTAGCCACCGGCGCCAGGATACGGTCCGAAGCCGTCAAACACGACTCCAACGGCAGCACGGGCTGAACAAAATCCGGATGGAAAATGCCCGACGGAACGTCGACATCACCACCCAGCTGGCAAACCCGTACGTAACCCGAAGGATAATCTTGGGACGTACTGGCTACAGCCATAACGGAAAGATCCGGCATGCCGGAATCCTCCATGAGCAAACGCTCCTACTCCTCTGCCATCGGCTCTTGAGCCAACATAAGAGTAGGTACAGGTGCAACACCCTCCGCAGCACTGACCGGACCACCGAAAAGTAGTCCTGCACCAGACTGCATCGACGGGATCGTGGATTGCAGGGATTCAAACATGGCTTTAAACTGGGCCGCCCAGACACGCAAAGCTGAGTCCATCCTCTCATTCAGGCGATCCTCCAAACCTCTGTTGGCCGCCTGATCTGCCTTGGCCGCCTTGTCCCTCGCAATCCGGTCCAAATCCGATCACGGTCGAACTCCGCCACCAACTCCGATGACCACTTCACGCAAACATCGCACGGGCTTCCCACCTTGCACTTCGCACAAGCTACGCAGTGGTGGCCAACAAATCTCCGCTTCATGAACCGATTGCACTTGGTACATAAGGTGTCCAGACCCTTAGGCCTCTGCGAACTCAAAGCAAGAATTAAAATGCTGCACATGACATGAGTGACGAGCAAATACGCACAACGACTTGATTGTAATCATAGAATTACTTAAACATTAACTTTCCCTTAAATTAATGATAATCAAGTTTTGAGGCAGGAAATGTTTTTTAAGAGTGAAAATTAATAAACACGGCTTGGAAAATTAACTAACCATTAAAATAACCAAGAAAGACGTACCAATCGCTACAAACACCTTCATCAATGAAGTGAAGACTAAAGATCGGTACCAACAGAGTGCATAGATACGCCAAGCTGAAGGCAACACTAATTCAGGGGCGCCGCCATCTTGGCTTAGAGCGCATCCATCTTGAAATGAACCGAGTCGCAAGAGAAATTACCCGAGTACCCGCATAAGGCTTAAACTGTAAAGGGTACCGGGCCGACTCCAACAATGGCTACAATTTTAAAACAATGTGCCAATTTAAGGGAAATTCAATCATTCATTACGGCATGAATGTATAAATTCTAGATTAATACAACCTGGCCCTGAGATGATTTTCCTTTGTCCTCCATGATGCCAGCAATGGATATCTTGAAAGAACGCTAATTCCGTTTAAATTTGCAAAAATTTAGAGCCTAGAAAACTGCGACTGAATAAGTCAACAAAATAGATGAATCTGACTGTGATTGGGAATTGCCTCGGTACCTGGGGCTATGATAATTCCCAGACACAGTATGGGCAGGATCAGGAGAGTGCGGAGTTTTAATTGTTTATTTTGAGCTAGACTAGATAATAGACATTATCATAATAGTACATCTGGTAAGTATTATTCGAAGTAGAAACATGGGACATATTAACACATGTCTGCGAATTCAAACAACATTGATTCCTGAATCATGGGACATATATCCACACACAAGTCCCCGACTTCAAACAGCAATGATCCCTGAAACATGGGACATAGCAACACATGTCTGCGACTTCAAACAGCAATGATCCTTGAAACATGGGACATATCAACACATGTCTGCAACTTCAAAACAACAATGACACCTGAAACATGGGACACATATCAACAGACAAGTCCTTGACTTCAAACAGCAATGACACCAGAAACATGGGACATATCAACACGCAAGTACTCAAATTCAAACAGCAATAATACCAGAAACATGGAACATATTAACACACATGTCCTGGACTTCAAACAACAATGACACCTGAAACATGGGACATATCAACAGACAAGTCATTGACTGTCCTTGACTTCAAACAGCAATGACACCTGAAACATGGGACATATCAACACGCAAGGACTCAAATTCAAACAGCAATAATACCAGAAACATGGAACATATTAACACACATGTCCTGGACTTCAAACAGCAATGCTACCTGAAACATGAGACATATCAACACACATGTCCTGGACTTCAAACAATAATGACACCTGAAACATGGGACATATCAACACGCATGTACTCAAATTCAAACAGCAATAATACCAGAAACATGGAACATATTAACACACATGTCCTGGACTTCAAACAATAATGACACCTGAAACATGAGACATATCAACACACATGTCCTGGACTTCAAACAATAATGACACCTGAAACATGAGACATATTAACACACATGTCCTGGACTTCAAACAGCAATGCTACCTGAAACACGAGACATATCAACACACATGTCCTGGACTTCAAACAATAATGACACCTGAAACATGGAACATATTAACACACATGTCCTGGACTTCAAACAGCAATGCTACCTGAAACATGAGACATATCAACACGCAAGTCCTCGACTTCAAACAATAATGACACCTGAAACATGGAACATATTAACACACATGTCCTGGACTTCAAACAGCAATGACACTTGAAACATGAGACATATCAACACACATGTCCTCGACTTCAATCAGCAATGACACCTGAAACATGGGACAGATCAACATGCAAGTCCTTGACTTCAATCAGCAATGACACCTGAAACATGGGACAGATCAACACACATGTCCTGGACTTCAAACAATAATGACACCTGAAACATGGAACATATTAACAAACATGTCCTGGACTTCAAACAGCAATGCTACCTGAAACATGAGACATATCAACACGCAAGTCCTCGACTTCAATCAGCAATGACACCTGAAACATGGGACAGATCAACATGCAAGTCCTTGACTTCAATCAGCAATGACACCTGAAACATGGGACAGATCAACACACATGTCCTGGACTTCAAACAATAATGACACCTGAAACATGGAACATATTAACACACATGTCCTGGACTTCAAACAGCAATGCTACCTGAAACATGAGACATATCATCACGCAAGTCCTCGACTTCAAACAATAATGACACCTGAAACATGGAACATATTAACACACATGTCCTGGTCTTCAAACAGCAATGCTACCTGAAACATGAGACATATCAACACACATGTCCTGGACTTCAAACAACAATGATACCTGAAACATGAGACATATCGACATGCAAGTCCTGGACTTCAAACAATAATGCTACCTGAAACATGGGACATATCAACAGACAAGTCCTTGACTTCAAACAGCAATGACACCTGAAACATGGGACATATCAACACGCAGTCCTTGACTTCAATCAGCAATGACACCTGAAACATGGGACAGATCAACATGCAAGTCCTTGACTTCAATCAGCAATGACACCTGAACCATGGGACAGATCAACACGCAAGTCCTCGACTTCAAACAATAATGACACCTGAAACATGGGACATATCAACAGACAAGTCCTTGACTTCAAACAGCAATGACACCTGAAACATGGGACATATCAACACGCAGTCCTTGACTTCAATCAGCAATGACACCTGAAACATGGGACAGATCAACATGCAAGTCCTTGACTTCAATCAGCAATGACACCTGAAACATGGGACAGATCAACACACAAGTGCTGGACTTCAAACAACAATTACACCTAAAACATGGGACACATCAACAGACAAGTCCTTGACTTCAAACAACAATTACACCTGAAACATGGGACATATCAACACGCAGTCCTTGACTTCAATCAGCAATGACACCTGAAACATGGGACAGATCAACATGCAAGTCCTTGACTTCAATCAGCAATGACACCTGAAACATGGGACAGATCAACATGCAAGTCCTTGACTTCAAACAGCAATGACACCTGAAACATGGGACAGATCAACATGCAAGTCCTTGACTTCAATCAGCAATGACACCTGAAACACGGGACAGATCAACATGCAAGTCCTTGACTTCAAACAGCAATGACACCTGAAACATGGGACATATCAACACACAAGTGCTGGACTTCAAACAACAATTACACCTAAAACATGGGACACATATCAACAGACAAGTCCTTGACTTCAAACAACAATTACACCTGAAACATGGGACATATCAACAGACAAGTCCTTGACTTCAAACAACAATGACACCTGAAACATGGGACATATCAACACGCAAGTCCTTGACTTCACTCAGCAATGACACCTGAAACATGGGACATATCAACATGCAAGTCCTTGACTTCAAACAACAATTGCACCTGAAACATAGGACATATCAACACGCAAGTTCTGGACTTCAAACAACAATTACACCTAAAACATGGGACACATATCAACAGACAAGTCCTTGACTTCAAACAACAATTACACCTGAAACATGGGACATATATCTACACACAATTCCTCGACTTCAAACAGCAGACACCTGAAACATGGGAATTCAAACAACAATTACACCTGAAACATGGGAAATATCAACACGCAAGTCCTGGACTTCAAACAATTACACCTGAAACATGGGACATATCAACACGCAAGTCCTGGACTTCAAACAACAATTACACCTGAAACATGGGACATATCAACACGCAAGTCCTGGACTTCAAACAACAATTACACCTGAAACATGGGACACATATCAACAGACAAGTCCTTGACTTCAAACCACAATTACACCTGAAACATGGGACATATATTTACACACAATTCCTCAACTTCAAACAGCAGACACCTGAAACATGGGAATGTTACACCTGAAACATGGGAACTATCAACACGCAAGTCCTAGACTTCAAACAGCAATGAAACTTGAAACATGGAACATACCTGCATAGGCATACACACTTGTGCACATATGTTCACACACACACACACACACACACACACACACACACACACACACACACACACACACACAACACAACACAACACAACACAACACAACACAACACAACACAACACACACACACCCACACACACACAGATGCACACACACCTGATCTGGCATAGAAATACGTTCTCCGTTGATCAGTGTGAGAATCTTATTATCGTCCATGACAGAATTCATGCTCTCAATCCACAGGGTATCGACCGGTCCATCAAATACCAGCCATTTCTCATCCAGTTTCTCATCTAAACACAAATATAGGCTATTACCATTATTGTACAATCAACATGGCTTGAAAGACAACCAGTGTTAAAAAAACACTTTCTTATGGTAAGTCCCCTGTATTAAACGACAACCTGTCATTAGCAACACTTATCGATATTCTATAAGGTGGTCACATAAAACTGGTTTTAGTTTTACTGTAACAGTTCATCTTGCACAGCAGATACTATAAACTAAGTTTGGTCAAGAATATCTAAATATTTGCTTATTCAATGTCCATTTGTAGGACATAGGAATATTTTGGAGCCAGTTATTCCAGTGGTAAATTTTCAAAAACTATCTCTTAGCCTGTAAATGAACATTCCTTAAGACAACTGCAGAGGCCGGTTCATTAAAGGATTCAAATATATTTTACTTTTAGTGTAACTAAACATTTCAATATACAGAGCGTAGATGCAATAACTCAATCAGATGTTTGCTTAAAACATGTTTTAATAACTCAATCAGATAGTTGCTCAAAACATGTTTTACTTTTACTGTAACTAAACATTTCATTATACGGAGTGTAGATGCAATAACTCAATCAGATAGTTGCTCAAAATATGTTTACTTTTAGTGGAACTAAACATTTCATTATACAGTGTAGATGCAATAACTCAATCAGATGGTTGCTTAAACATTTTTTAATAACTCGATCTGATGGTTGCTTAAAACCTGTACTTTTACTGTACCTAAACATTTCATTATAGTGTAGATGCAATAACTCAATCCGATAGTAGCTTAAAACATGTTTTACTTTTACTATAACTAAACATTTCGTCATACAGAGTGTAGATGCAATAACTCGATCAGAAGGTTGCTTAAACATTTTTTAATAACTCGATCTGATGGTTGCTTAAAACATGTACTTTTATGGTAACTAAACATTTCATTATAGATCAAATAGTTGCCTAAAACTAAACAAAATCACGGATTTCTTTTTTCACGAGAGAGTTGATACTTACCTCCCTAATACTCTTAGATATTGCTAAATATCGGCTTTCACTCCATAAAACACTCAGATTAAAAAAGTGAAGTGCCCCTACTGGGCAGGTAGTCAGATACAGTCTGGCGGATGCTAGCCCCACCACCGCGCATGCGCAGAATAGTACTTCCTCTGACTAATTTATTGGCTGAAACTATGCAACTTTACAAGAGCCTGAAGACCGAGCCTCTGTGGGGCGGAGAGGCCGGGTCCGTATTAGGGAGGTAAGTATCAACTCTCTCGTGAAAAAAGAAATCCGTGATTTCATTTATTTTACTTCAAGAGAATACTTACCTCCCTAATACTCTTTGATATTGCCAGAATTCGTCAGGGAATTCGGCGGGAGGGAGGCGAGGTCAAAAGACCAGCTCTTCCCTATGCGCTTTTCTGTGTTTAAGGCACTTCAACTTCTGAAATTGTGTGGAAACACAATTAGGAATAGATTTGAACATCGGCTAACATAACTGATGGCTGAGAGATGACCATATGTCATATGCGCTCCCCCACACACACACCCCCTCCTCTTCTTCTTGGGAGGAAGACTGAATGACCTCAATGTCCCATACGCTCTCTACATACAAGTGCCATGTACTATAGGACATTAAACGAAAAGGCTTCATTTTCATATACTCTCAATAATGAACCACAAAAAACACGTACCATCACCATATTAATAACGAAGGGTCACGTGACATTACAATTAACCATGGACAACACATACACAAGACTGACCTTGTGAAAGATGGTTGCTGTCATCATCTCCACATTGGTGGAGACTGATGCAGACCAAAAAAATGGATGTTTCCATTGATTAAATGTGAAATATATAAAAAAAACGAGGATACCTCATCAAAATATGTACACCTAGACTAGCTTTTCAAAATCGATAAGGTGAGAGGATTCGAGGTGTCACGGAAATAATGGTCGGTAAAACTTGACTCACAGTGCCACTGAGCTACTGACATGATGTCATCCAGAGGTACCCCAATAAATAGGGCAGTTGAAGCCACTATGCCCCGAACACTGTGAGCCTTGGCCATGTCAACTTGTTTACCTGTGGCAGACTTATGGCAAAATTGAATACACTCTACAATCCACCTGGAAATGGTGTCTTTTGACGCCCTGCCATGAGGTTCAATATATGACAACCATAACGCTGTTGGGTCTGTCCGCCATTCCTGAGTATGTTGTTTGTACTGGTGTAATGCTCGGACTGGACACCATGCTTTTGAATTAGGATCATGTCTAGTCAAAGCTGGTAAAAATATAGGTTGACCTGGATATTTCAAAGACTGGTTTTTAGCCATAAAATTTATCCTAGGTAGAAGCCTAAGGCCTTCCCCTGTAACCACAAAATGGTCTGCCTCGGCTGATAAGGCATGAATCTCACTTCTACGCCTAGCCGAGGCCGCAGCAATTAAAAATACAGTTTTGAGTGTCAACATTTTCATAGAAATGGAACTTAGTGGTTCAAATGGCCTATCAGCTAGTACCTGAAGCACTAGTGATAAACTCCAAGACGGAATCACTGGGGGATTCCTTAGTCTTAGATTGCCCATGCATTTGATTAAAGTATTTAATGTACTTACTTCATCACTTCCCCTATTAGCCAAGCAAGGGATAACTGTCATTAAAGCTGACTTATAGCCAGCAATAGAGTTAGGCTTGAGGCTATAGGCACCATACAGGTGACAGAGGAAATCGGCTACTACCTGAATAGATGGATCCATTCGATTAATACATATTTTTTAGCACCATTCTGCAAATCTGTTGATTTTAAAATTATATGCTCTGGAGGTTGATCCCCTTCTGGCTTTTGCCATGAACATGGCTCCTTGCTCAGAAAAGCCCTCCTTAATTCTAGATTCCTTGACAACATCCACGCAGTCAATTGGAACATTGATGGATTGTTGTGAAGGGGCTTGTCCTGGAAGATTAAATTGTCCATCAGAGGCAGAGGAACCGGATTGCAGACCAGAAGGTCCAGCAGATTCGTATACCATGATCGGCTTGGCCAATTTGAGGCGATCAGAAGCACTTGGCATTCCTCCTGTCTGATTTTCTGAAGAATTTTTGGAATCAGGATTGCTGGAGGGAATGCGGATGCATACATTCCTACCCAGCTGATAGCTAATGCATCTGTTGCGATAGCGCTCAGATGTGGAATCAGAGAGACGTACGTCGTCATCTTCGCATTCTTCTTCATTGCGAATAAATCTATGTTGGGTTTCCCCCAGTGGTTGAACAGACAATCCGCCACACATTGATTTAGTTGTCATTCCGTAGGTAAAACACTCATCCTTCGGCTCAATGAGTCTGCTAGCAGATTTAACCTTCCCGGAATATGAACTGCTTTCAAGGAAATCCTGTGATTCAGGCACCAGCAAAGCAGTTTCCATGTCATCATACAGAGACTGGGTGACTTCGTTCCGCCCTGGCAGTTTATGTAAGTCACTATTGTTGAGTTGTCTGATCATATTAGAATATGCTTGCCTTGAATTTTCGGTAAGAAATGTTCCAGGCCCAGGACTACTGCTCGTAATTCCAGTAGATTTATATGTTCTTTTGACTGTTCCAGATTCCAAAGCCCTGATATCGTGGATTCTGCCAGGCAAGCTCCCCACCCCTCCATCGATGCATCTGTATACATCGTTAACTGAGGGTGAGGAGGGGTTAGCATCACCCCCGCCAGAAGATTCTCTGTCTTCAACCACCATTGCAGGTGGTGAATTAGAGGCTCCAGCACTGACACGTTTGAGTCCAGTGAACCTGTACTCTGGGTCCATTGCGTCATGAGAAATACCTGGATCGGCCGCCTGCGTTCGGCCGCCTGAGGAATGACTGGTTCCAGTGAAACCATCAACCCCAGCACTCTCAGGTAAACCTGTACCAGGACATGACGACTGTTGCACACTGACTGTATTACTGAGATGAGTACTTGTACCCTCTCCTGAGTAGGATAAACATATCCTATCTCCAGATCAAAGAACATTGCCAGGTAAGCAAACTTCTGGGATGGCGTCAGCTCTGATTTCTGAAAGTTGATTATCCAGCCCAAGTCTGTGAGAGTTTTCAAAACTATCTCCAGATTCGCTGATAAACTTTCCTAATTGTGTGCTTTTAACAGCCAGTCATCTATGTATGTGTGGACTGCTATGCTTCTCCTGCGGAGGTATGCTGTAATCGCAAGAACCACCCTGGTGAAGACCCGAGGAGCCGTAGAAATTCCGAAGGGTAAGACCTTGAATTCCTACTGTCTGTGATGGAATGCGAATCTCAGGAAGCGATGGAAACTCCTCGCTATTGGAATGTGGAAATAAGCATCTTCAAATCAATTGAAGCTGTCCACATCCCCCTCTCCAACCCTGCCAACACCGATTTCAGTGTCTCCATTTTGAAACTGGGTGTGTCTATGAACTTGTTCAATGGGAAGCCCGAGCAATTTTGTGCCGGTTGAATTGCTCCTTTGAGTATGAGGGAATTTATTTCCTCCTCTATACGCAACCGCTGATCTGGATCTCTTGGAATTTGAGTCCAGACTGGCACCAGAGACAGTCGTGATGGTGGGCCTGTTATCCAGTCGGGATGATACACAACTGAAAGCCATCGCAAGACTAAACGGTCCTGAGTCAACCGTTCCCACTCTTGCATGTGGCTGGCCAATCGGCCTCCCACTGGTCCACCTAGGGAGAGAGGTGGACATAAGGAGAGCAAGAGTGGCACTGTCTCCTGGTGCAGATGCACTGGAGTAGCTCTTACTGTGGTAATCACCCCATCAAGTATGATTACCACGACCAGATCCTTGCGCACCACGGCCCGCACCACGCGCACCTTGGTGCGTGGGCGGCTGCCTGGCTGGCTGCGCCGGAGCCTGCGGCCCCCTCACTGCTGGCCGAAGCGTGCATGTCCGTGGCCAGCACTGCGCTGGTGGCTGGCCTCTGACCTGGCCACTGCCACCTCGAGCCTGCAGGGGATGATACGCAGGGGGAGCGCCGCGAACGCGCTCTCTGCGGAGAACTTCAAATTGCTCATGCAACACCCTCTGGTTATTGACCAGGGTAACCGTCTCCTGGAGGTGCCTACATCCCTCACCCCCAAAGAGACCAGGACCTGTCATAGGCGTACGCAAAAGCCTATTATACAAATCCTGGGACGGGCACAAGTTATCAAGAGCAAACGTGCGCCTCGCCCGGACACTCCTGGTTACAGACCGGGTTAAACAGTCCAAAGCCAAGTTAATTCCATCTTGGATGGCTCTCTGGACAGTCACCGGACTAGGCTGGTGCAATGCGGATGCCGTTACTACCCCCTGTAACAGCTGTGAGACATGCGAAAGCGCTGAGATAGATGCCCTCGAACTCTCTTCTGCATCGCGCAATGCGGTGTTAGCCAAACGCAAAGCATTTGAGCACAGTGCACCCGTGTCAGACCAGGAACCTGGCCGCGTATCTTCGCCTAGCACAGCGTGATCATCTGCACTCGGCTTCGGCACTACACCGTATAACTGATATTGATCAGCTACAATACGGCATTGCTTTGCCACGTCGCGAGGGGCCTTCGCGAGACATCCATGCGCCCTAATGGACGTCGCTGCCGCAGTGAGAATATCAACAATATGATCAGCTAACGGCAGAGATGGCATAGCGGTAACAGTCGGTTTACCTGCCAGCCACGGGCGCTGGTCCCGTTGACTGGCCGACTGATCCACAGCAAGACCTGGCCTGACGTTTATTAGCCACTGACAAGCATCAGACCAGTCTTCCTCTGTGGCCACCTGCGAATGCTCTACAAGACGAGGGCCTTCGTGATCCTCCTGAGCAATCGCAGGTGTGTGTATGGCTGGAGGAAACAATATGCCTGGCAAGCCAGAGAAAGCATGCGGGCCTGAAAGAGCAGGCATGCCAAACTGACTGGCTTGACCAGGGGCAAGCGCCGTGGTATTGCGTGGGGAAAAATTAACCACACCACGGCCCTGGCCAGCACCTGCTACACCATCGGCAAGCCGAGGTATGCGGAAAAACTGGCCATCAGATCCAGCCCGGGCTACCTTCTGCGCCGTGAACGCTACTCCTGCGTGAGTAGTCCCATGGACAATGTCGCCCGTATGAGGGGTGCACGTACGTCAATGTCCATGGACACGGCGCCAGAAGGAGAATCCAGCAGATAATCCTCTTCTTCCTGGCCAGAAAGATTAGACTCCAGGTCAACAAAGAATGCTAACCCAGACTGGCCAAGAGAGGTACCATAGGAGGAACTGGTACCTGCAGGGTGAGGATAATCCTGGCCTGATAAGCAGGCACCAGGCTCCAGCGACATCTGAGCACGAACAACTGGCACGGCAAGCCTGCTGCCAGTGTCCTCATAGTGGATTTCGCCCGCTAGGGCCACCTCTGAATCATGGACGAAAACTGGTAGGTCCCTAGGTAGCACCGATTCAGAGGCGGGGATTATCTGCTCCGGAGCAGATGAAGAGGACAATGAAAGATTTGAACCAGGAAGCATGCCCCGAAGCAACTCTGGGACCAAATCCTTAATTGTCCTCTTCATCTCTCCCATCATCTCAATACAGAAGGCCTCCATATCCATGGAGGACGAGGCCTTCCTCTTACCCTTCTTACCAGAACTCTCCTTATTAACTTTCCTCTCCTCCTCCAGAGCCTTCTCTTTGGTTTGCAAAGATAGAAACTCAGACATTTAGCTCCTCCCCCCCCCACACACTTTTTACAGATCTCACATTTAAGCAATGGCCCACATGGGCTGCACTGGGAGCATAAGTGTGGGGCGAATCTATCCTTGATAAATCTTCCACATGATGGACAACCAGGCCTCTGAAACAAGCCAGAGGACGAAGACAATGAGTATTTCAGTTATTGAATTAGAAACTCAAAACCAAATATAATCAAGGAGGCTGGGGGCCATAAAGACCCAAGCTAATAATAAAACAGCGCTGGACAAAACTTGTAAATGATAGTAAGGCGCAAGGCTGATTATGACATCATAACTTAAAAAATAAGAAGCTAAATCGATCCAAAAACAAACATCCAGGTGTAAGTACGAATTGTATTCATATCCAGAACATCCTAACTGGAAAGGATAGTGTATACAGATTATACAGACATCAGATAAACAATGATAAAATGGCAGCAGATTTCATAAATATTTTCAAATATAATTGAAGTGCCTCATATCATAACTAGAATACCTGAGTCTTTAGCATAGACAAACCATCCGATCTTATGCACTGGAAACTCCACCAACACTATGACCTCTTAACTCTCTCCACCTATAAGGGGAAGGAAGTGGACCAAGAGGACAAAGTGAGAAGACCTTCATCCGAGGCCTCCAACTAACTGGGCATAGAATTTTTGGTTAGATAACCTAACAATATTAGTAGGAAATGGAACCTTGGTGGAGAGAAAAACAAACCCTCTGACGATGTGCTGTCCTGATCAATCATAGATAGACACCTGTGGACATAAACACAGAGAGATTAGTATTTCATAGCGCCATATAGAAATAAACAAGTTTTTAGGTGCTTTTCATGTCTAATCGCGAGTCCCGGAAATACCATAAAACAAGACTAAAAAGCTAAATTAGACAAACATGTAACCGAGTTCACCTGATGGTTAGGTCCTGGGCCCTCCTCTGGAGATTTGGCTCGCTGACATAATCCTTAGGTGAAAACACTCTTCTTTTTAACGAATGAATAGTTAAAAAACAGCAGAAAACTTTTGAGCAAAAATAGCATGTGAACTCTCTGCCAATAAATTAGCAAAGAGGAAGTACTAGTCTGCGCATGCGCAGTGGTGGGGCTAGCATCTGCCAGACTGTCATCTGACTACCTGCCCAGTAGGGTCACCTAACTTTTTTAATCTGAGTGTTTTATTAAGTGAAAGACGATATTTAGCAATATCTAAGAGTATTAGGGCGGTAAGTATACTCTTGAAGTGAACATTTTTTACTTTTACTGTAACTAAACATTTCATCATACAGCGCATAGATGCAATAACTCCATCAGATGGATGCTTAAACATGTTTTAATAACTCGATCAGATAGTTGCTTAAAACATGTTTTACTTTCACTGTAACTAAACATTTCATTATACAGTGTAGATGCAATGACTTGATAAGATGGTTGCTTAAACATGTTTTACTTTTACTGAAATTAAACATTTCATTATACAGTCTAGATGCAATTACTTGATCAGATAGTTGCTTAAATCATATTTTACTTTTACTGTAACTAAACATTTCATTATACAGTCTAGATGCAATTACTTGATCAGATAGTTGCTTAAATCATATTTTACTTTTACTGTAACTAAACATTTCATTATACAGTCTATATGCAATTACTTGATCAGATAGTTGCTTAAATCATGTTTTATTTTTACTGTAACTAAACATTTCACTATACAGTCTAGATGCAATTACTTGATCAGATGGTTGCTTAAAACATGTTTTATTTTTACTGTAACTAAACATTTCATTATATAGTCTAGATGCAATTACTTGATCAGATGGTTGCTTAAAACAGTTTTACTTTTACTGTAACTAAACATTTCATTATACAGTGTAGATGCAATAACTCAATCAGATGGTTGCTTAAACATTTTTTAATAACTCGATCTGATGGTTGCTTAAAACCTGTACTTTTACTGTAACTAAACATTTCATTATAGTGTAGATGCAATAACTCGATCAGATAGTAGCTTAAAACATGTTTTACTTTTACTATAACTAAACATTTCGTCATACAGAGTGTAGATGCAATAACTCGATCAGATGGTTGCTTAAATCACGTTTTACTTTTAATATGACTAAACATTTCAACATACAGAGTGTAGATGCAATAAGAAAATTTATCAAATTTCTTTTTCACGTGTGAGATGACATACTTACCTCCCTAACACTCTTGATATACTAGTATATCGGCTCTAACTTCACTAATATTCGGAATTATAAAAAGTTAGGTGCCCCTAATGGGCAGGTGGAAGTACACAGTCATGCACATGACAGACCCCACCCACTGCGCATACCGGTACTTCCGTTAATAAATATTGGCTGACATAGAAGCAACTATTCAAATAACCAAAGGACCAGGCCTCCGTGGGGTGTCGTGGCCGGGATCCTGTTAGGGAGGTAAGTATGTCATCTCACTCGTGAAAAAGAAATTTGATAAATTTTCTTATTTCACATCATGAGAACATACTTACCTCCCTAACACTCTTGATAAAAACCAGAATTTGAAAGTAAATTTGGTGGGAGGGAGGCAAGGTCCAGAAAACCAGCACACCCTCAAAGAGACTAGGCTCTTTGAATTTTCAAGATTTAAAACATCTGAAATTGTGACTGAAACACAACCAGGAATACAATTTTGCATCGGATAATCGTGCGATGAAGAGAGATTGATCAAAAGGCAAATGCGCTCCCCTCCCCCCCCCCCCCCCTCTTTCTGAGGAAGGTTAGGAAAAAACAATGCTCTACATGACTAGCACGTTCTCTAATACTTAATGAAAAGTATTACTAGACATTGGAAAAAGAAGAATTGCTTTAATTTCAAAACTCTCTGAAAAAAACACAATTAAGAGACATTAACCATCACCATATTAAATAAAAAATGACACCATCACTAAGACAAAAAAAAAATGGTCATATATACTGACCTCTGATGTCTTGGATGCGGCACTCATCTCTTCCCCCACTGGATGAAGAGAATTGTACCAGCTAATAGTAGGGATACCCTACCAACAAATGTGATATTTGTAAATAGCGGAGGAGGAAACTATTTACAAACATACACCTCTACATTATTTTATTTTCTAAGGACTGAGACGACGAGCAGGTTAGAAGTGTCACGAAGGTAATGGGCGGAAAAACTTGATTCACAGTGCCACTGGGCTACTGACATAATGTCTTCAATAGAAACACCATTAAATAATGCCATGGAAGTTACCACACCACGGACAATATAGGCCTTGGCTCTATCTACTTGGATTCCAGTGGCTGTCTTATGACAGAATTGAATACATTCTACTATCCATCGGGAAATAGTGTCTCTTGACGCCCTACCATGGGGTTCAATATATGACAACCCTAGGGAACATGGGTCCATCCGCCAAACCTGAGTTCTTCTCTTGTACTTATTTAAAGCACGGACTGGACACCATACTTTAGCACCAGGATCATATCTGGTTAAGGCAGGTAAAATAATAGGTTTACCCGGATATTTTAAAGATTGATTCTTAGCCAAGAAAATCAATCTTGGTAGAAGCTTAAGGTTTTCACCTGTAACTATATAACGGTCAGGCTCAGCAGACAAGGCATGAATTTCACTCCTGCGTCTGGCTGATGCTGCCACAACTAAAAATACAGTTTTAAGTGTCAATAATTTTACAGATATAGCACTAAGTGGTTCAAAAGGTTTATCACTCAAAACATGCAGAACCAAGAAAGATTCCATGACGGTGTCAGTGGAGGATTTCTTGGTCTGAGATTGCCCATACCTTTAATAAGAGTATTAAAAACACTTACTTCATCACTTTCCCGCTTTGCCAAGCAAGGGATAACAGTCATTAATGCTGATTTGTATCCAGCAATAGAATTCGGCTTAAGACCATAGGCATCATACAGGTGACAGAGAACATCAGCTACTACCTGAATAGATGCTTCCATCGGATTGATACATCTCTTTGAGCACCATTCTGCAAATCTGTTGATTTTATAATTATAAGCTCTGGAGGTTGACCCCCCTTCTGGCTCTAGCCATGAAATTGGCTGCTTGCTCAGAAAAGCCCTCCTTAATCGCGGATTTTTTGACAACATCCGTGCAGTCAATTGAAACATTGACGGATTGTTGTGAAGGGTCTTGCCCTGGAAGATAATATTGTCCATCAGAGGCAGAGGAACCAGATTGCAAACCAGAAGGTCTAGCAGATCCGTAAACCATGATCGGCTTGGCCAATTCGGGGCGATCAGAAGCACTTGGCATTCCTCTTGTTTGATCTTCTGAATCCTTGGAATCAGGATTGTTGGAGGGTATTCGTATGCATACATTCCCTTTCAACTGATAGCTAGCGCATCTATTGCGAGAGCGCTTGGATCTAGAATCGGAGAAACGTACGTCGTCATCTTCGCATTCTTCTTCATTGCGAATAAATCTATGTTGTGCTTTCCCCAATGATTGAACAGGTGATCCGCCACACATTGATTTAGTTACCATTCCGTAGGCAGAATGCTCATCCTTCGGCTCAATGAGTCTGCTAACAGATTCAGCCTTCCCGGAACATGAACTGCTTTCAAGGTGATCATATGATCCATGCACCAGCAAAGCAGCTTCCATGTCATCATACAGAGACTGGGCGAGTTCGTTCCGCCCTGGCGGTTTATGTAACTCACTACTGTAGAGTTGTCTGAACGTATCATCACAAACTTTCCCTCCACTTCTTTTAAGAAGTGTTCCAGGCCTAGAATTACAGCCTGCAATTCTAGCATGTTGATATGTTCCTTTGACTGTTCCAGATTCCAAACCCCTGATATAGTGGCTTCTTCCAGGCAAGCTCCCCAACCCCCCATCGATGCATCTGTAAACATCGTTACTTGAGGGTGGGGATGGGTTAGCATGACCCCCACCAGGAGATTTCCTCTCTCCATCCACCAATGAAGGTGATGAATGAGAGGGTCCAACACTTGAATAGTGATCCTGAACTCTGCGTCCACTGAGTCATGAGAAACAATTGAATTGGCTGCCTGTGTAAGGCCGCCTGAGGAATGACTGGTTCCATTGAAACCATCAGACCTAACATTCTCAGATAGACTCGTGCTAGAATATAACGACTGTTGCAAACCAACTGAATGCACGAGAGGAGATTTTCCACTCTCTCCCGGGATGGATAAACATATCCTATCTCCAGATCGAAGAACATACCCAGGTAAACAAACTTCTGGGATGGAGTCAGCTCTGATTTCTGAAAGTTGATTATCCAGCCTAAATCTGTGAGAGTTTTCAAAACTATCTCCAGATTTGCTGTCAACCTTTCTGGGTTGTGTGCTTTCAGCAACCAGTCGTCTATGTAATTGTGAACAGCTATATTGCTCATGCGGAGGTATGCCGTGATAGCAAGTACCACTCGAGTGAAGACCCTTGGAGCCGTCGAATGAAAGACCCTTGAATTCACATTGGCGTCCCTGAAAATCTCAGGAACCGACGAAAACTCCTTGCAATTGGAATGTGGAAATAAGTATCCTTGAGATCTATTGATTGTCCACATCACCCTCTATAACCCCAACAACACCGATCTTACTGTTTCCATTTTGAAACTCGGTGTGTCTATAAACTTGTTTAGAGGTTTGAGGTTGAGAATTGGTCTCACCACGGTGCGCGGGCTGCTGTCTGGCTGGCTACGCTCGGGGTGCTGCCTGACGTATAACAGCATGCTGCTGCTGGCATGGCTGGCCTCTGACAATGCTAGCACCGTCACGAGCGTACTGCTGTCGAGCAGCCGCGGGCTGAAAACGCACGTGTTCTCTGCGCAGGACTTAAAACTGTGCGTGCTGCACCCTCTGGTTGTTCACCAAAGTCACTGTCTCTTGGAGGTGCCGACAACCTTCACCTCCAAAGAGACCAGGGCCCGCCATCGGCGCTTGCAACAAGCGCGACTTGAGCTCCTGAGACGGGAACAAATTGTCCAACGCAAAAGTGTGCCTCGTTCTCAGCGACTTTGTGACTGACCTAGTCAGACAGTCCAACGCCAGGTTCATGCCATCCTCGATGGCTCGCTGGACTGTCACAGGACTAGGCTGTTGCTGCACCGAAGCTGCTACAACCCCAGATAGCAGCTGAGAGACATGAGACAGCGCACTAATCGCCGCTCGTGAACTCTCCTCGGTGTCGCACAAAGTGGCATTAGCCGCGCGCATAGTGCCCGTGCACAACGCTCCCATGTCAGAACGGGAAGCATGACGCGTATCTTCCCCCAGAGCAGCGTGGTCATCCGCGCTCGGTCTGGGCGCTAGGCCATATCGAGCATACTGACTAGCAGTAACTCAACATCGTCTAGCAACCTCGTGGGGGGGGGGGTCCTTCGCAAGGCGACCTTTCGGTCTGATCGACTCCTCTGCCGCCGAGAACATATCTAAGATATGTTCGGCATACAGCAGAGACAGAGTCGTGCTGGCCAACGGCTTTGCCTGTAACCATGCCCGAGGGTTACCGGCGGCTGTCTCGTCCACGGAGTTCTTGTCCGACAGCGAGGAGCCACGCACACGCTTCTAACCAGTCTTCATCCGTGGCTACCTGCGAATTGCCGACGAGCAGCGGGCCCTCGTCATCTTCAATGGCATTTGCAGGTAAGGCCGAGGAGGAGGCTATAGATGAACCTGGCTGCCGAGGGAATGTATACGAGCCCGCGAGGGCTGGCATAACATTCTCCATAGACTGACCAGGCACCAAGGCCGCACTTGTGTGTGTGGGGGAGGAGGGGTGGGGGGGGGGGGGGTTCATGCACACCACCACGGCCAGAACATCCGTATGAGATTCCATGTCTAAGCGTGGAATCTTATACGGGCGGCCGTCTGCTCCAAACTGGCCCACAGGCTGAATCATGAAATCTGCTCCCGAGGGAACAGTGCCATAGGTGCGAGCGGTCGCGCTCCCCATGAGAGGAGTGTAGACGCTCGCAACCATGTCTTCATGCTCTTCCTGTGGACAGAGCAGGTAGTCTTCATCATCTTCCTGGTCAGGAAAGTTAGACTCTGGATTAGTAAGGAAAACTAACCCAGACTGACCAGGAGAATGCTCGAAAGCAGATGATGAGGTTACTCCGCGAGTGATTGTGGTCAGGCCCGCTGGTCGGGTCCCGCCTGATGCTGCTCGCGCCGCTGGAACACCAGGCGATGCGAACATCAAGCCTGGGTCCAAGACGGCTGCCCCTGGATCACTAAACAGTTTCTCCGAGCTAATAGGGCATGATCCAGGGACGGGGGCTACCTGCACTGAGGTCGACGTGCAGGAAGTTGAAGCACCTGTGCCAGGCAACAAGCCGCGAAGCATGTCAGGCATCAGGTCTTTCAAAGCCCTGCGCATCTCACTCACTAACTCAACCTTGAAGGCCTCGAGCTCACCCTTCTCAGAGGCCTTCTTCTTACCCTCCTTCTTAGTCTTCTTGCCCTCCTCAGCCATCAGCTTAGCCTGGGAACAGAAGAATTCAGAGGTTAGATTCCACACACACCCCCACTCTTTACAATTGACACATTTGTTAGTTAGCCTACAAGCTGAACACAGATGACAAGGGTGGGGGCAGAATCTAGCCTTCATAGGCTTCAGACAAGATGGACATGACTTCTGAAAGGGAAGGGATACGAAGACAATGAGTATTATAGTTTGCAAAACCTTGTTAATTGACTATTAGTACAAAACAAGAACAAAATTGAGAGAAGACATCCACTTTTATTACAGACAACCCTGATGGGACAGCTGACTTCTCTAGTTAATAAAAACCAATGACAACCAGGATCCCAAATTAAGAAAGAGAGAGAGAGAAAGATCATGACTCTAGATATCTCTCCACCATCATAATAAAGGGTGATAAACACATCACAGACTTCTCTAAACTAAGATTATGACATAAAGGAAAGAGAGAGAAAAAAAACCCCAAAACTCTGGTTGATTATGACATCAAACCTCAATGCAAAAGCTCCTTCAAGGAGAGGGGACGTCAGAAAAGAATGCAAGAAATATCTAGATATTAAAGACATTCATACATCCTGAATAATATAATATCAAATTATATATATTCGAGAACCCATGCACACACAAGAGAGAATACAGTGCAATAACAAAAGGCAGCAGAAAATTGTTTTTATTTTCAAATAATTATGTGCCATAATTAATAAACTCCCTTAGCCTGAGCACAGGCAACCATCCTCTTGTGCAGAACACATCCATCCATCCGCCGAGACTCCTCTTCCAGAAGAACTGATGAGGGGGGATTGGACAAAAGGAAGGAGATATTTCCTTTATTAATTTAATATATCTCCAACCCTTAGACATATCACGATGATAAGTAAAAAAAGAGACGTGAACAACCTTCGAGAGAAGAACAGGAATCCTTATTCATACATAAGTCTAAACGAAATCTAGGATTTCTTTTTTCACGAGAGAGTTGATACTTACCTCCCTAATACTTTTGATATTGCTAAATATTGGCTTTCACTCAATAAACACTCAGATTTAAAACAGTTAGGTGCCCCTACTGGGCAGGGAGTCAGAGCGTAGTCTGGCGGATGCCAGCCCCACCTCCGCGCATGCGCAGACTAGCACTTCCTCTGACTAGATTATTGGCTGACACACATGCAACTATTAAGAGCCTGAAGACCGAGCCTCTGTGGGGTGGAGAGGCCGGGTCCGTATCTAGGGAGGTAAGTATCAACTCTCTCGTGAAAAAAGAAATCCTAGATTTCGTTTATTTCACTTCAAGAGTATACTTACCTCCCTAATACTTTTGATATTGCCAGAATTCGAAAGTGAATCTGGCGGGAGGGAGGCGAGGTCAAAAGACCAGCTCATCCCTATACGCTTTTCTGCGTTTAAGGCACTTAAACTTCTGAAACTGTAAGAAAAAACAGTCAGGTTTTGACTAACCATCGGATAACACTACCGATGTATGAGAGATGACCGAATGTCACATGCGCTCCCCCCCCCCTCCTTCCTGGGAGGAAGAGTCGCCTGACCTCAATGTCCTATACGCTCTCTATGTACAAGTGCCATGTACTACAGGACAGAGACGAAAAAACTCCATTTTCGTAACTCTCAACAATGAACCACACAAATACACAAACCATCACCATATTAATAACGGGTAATCGTGACAATACAATCAACAACGGACAACACATGAACAAGACTGACCTTGTTGAAAATGGCTGCTGACATCATCTTCCCATTGGTAAAGACTGATGCAGGCCCAAAAAAGTGGGTGTTTCCATAAATTAATTGTGAAATATATAAGTAATGAGGAAAAACCTCCTCAAAAAATATAAACCGAGTTATTTTTTCAAAATCGACAAGGCGAGAGGATTAGAGGTGTCACGGAGATAATGGTCTGTAAAACTTGACTCACAGTGCCACTGAGCCACCGACATAATATCATCCACAGGGACCCCATTAAATAGGGCCGTGGATGTCACTACGCCGCGGACACTGTGAGCCTTGGCCACGTCAACCTGCTTCCCGGTGGCGGATTTATGGCAAAACTGAATGCATTCCACAATCCACCTGGAAATGGTGTCCTTAGAAGCCCTGCCATGGGGTTCAATATATGACAACCATAACGCTGACTGGTCGGTGCGCCACTCCGCCGTACGTTGTTTGTACCAGCGCAGCGCCCGGACGGGATACCATGCTTTAGAATTAGGATCATATCTAGTTAAAGCAGGCAAAATAATAGGTTGACCTGGATATTTCAACGACTGATTTTTAGCCAAGAAATTAATCCTAGGTAGCAGCTTAAGGCCTTCCCCTGAAACCACAAAACGGTCATCCTCGGCTGATAAGGCATGAATCTCACTCCTACGCCTAGCCGAGGCCGCAGCAATTAAAAACACAGTCTTCAGTGTTAATAGTTTCATAGAAATGGAACTAAGTGGTTCAAAAGGCTTATCACCTAGTACTTGAAGCACTAGCGATAAACTCCAAGACGGAATCACAGGTGGATTCCTTGGTCTTAGATTGCCCATGCCTTTAATTAATACATTTAATGTATTTACTTCATCACTTCCCCTCTTAGCCAAGCAAGGAATAACAGACATTAATGCTGATTTATAACCAGCAATAGAGTTAGGCTTGAGGCTATAGGCATCATAGAGGTGACAGAGGAAATCAGCTACTACTTGAATAGATGAATCCATTGGATCAATACATCTTTTTGAGCACCATTCTGCAAATCTGTTGATTTTATAATTATATGCTCTGGAGGTTGACCCCCTCCTGGCTTTGGCCATAAACATGGCTGCTTGCTCAGAAAAGCCCTCCTTAATTCTAGATTCCTTGACAACATCCACGCAGTCAATCTGAACATTGACGGATTGTTGTGAAGGGCCTTGCCCTGGAAGATAATATCGTCCATCAGAGGCAGAGGAACCGGATTGCAGACCAGAAGGTCCAGCAGATCCGTATACCATGATCGGCTTGGCCAATCCGGGGCGATCAGAAGCACTTGGCATTCCTCTTGTCTGATTTTCTGAAGAATTTTTGGAATCAGGATTGCTGGAGGGAATGCGTATGCATACATTCTCCCCCAGCTGATAGCTAACGCATCTGTTGCGAAAGCGCTTGGATCCGGAATCGGAGAGACGTACGTCGTCATCTTCGCATTCTTCTTCGTTGCGAACAAATCGATGTTGGGTTTCCCCCAATGGTCGAACAGACGATCCGCCACACATTGATTTAGTTGCCATTCCGTGGGTAAAACACTCATCCTTCGGCTCAATGAGTCTGCTAGCAGGTTTAACCTTCCCGGAATATGAACTGCTTTCAAGGTAATCTGGTGATCCAGACACCAACAAAGCAGTTTCCATGTCATCATACAGAGACTGGGCGACTTCGTTCCGCCCTGGCGGTTTATGTAAGTCACAACTGTTGAGTTGTCTGAACGAATAAGAACAATCTTGCCCTGAACTTTCTGTAAGAAATGTTCCAGGCCCAGGACTACTGCTCTTAGCTCCAGTAGATTTATATGTTCCTTTGACTGTTCCAGATTCCAAAGCCCTGATATCGTGGACTCTTCCAGGCAAGCTCCCCAGCCCTCCATCGATGCATCTGTATACACAGTCACCTGAGGGTGGGGAGGGGTTAGCAAAACCCCCGGCAAGAGATTCTCTGTATTCAACCACCATTGCAGGTGGTGAATGAGAGGCGCCAACACTGACACATTCGAGTCCAGCGAACCTGTACTCTGGGTCCATTGTGTCATGAGAAATAACTGGATCGGCCGCCTGCGTAAGGCGGCCTGAGGAATGACTGGTTCCAATGAAACCATCAACCCCAGCATTCTCAAGTAAACCCGTGCCAGGACATGACGACTGTCGCACACTGACTGAATTAATGAGATGAGTTTCTGAACTCTCTCCTGAGTAGGATAAACATATCCTGTCTCTAGATCGAAGAACATCCCCAGGTAAACAAACTTCTGGGATGGAGTCAGCTCTGATTTTGGGAAATTGATCATCCAGCCTAAGTCTGTGAGAGTTTTCAAAACAATCTCCAGATTGGCCGACAAACTTTCCCAGGTGTGCGCTTTCAACAGCCAGTCGTCTATGTACGTGTGGACTGCTATGCTTCTCCTGCGGAGGTATGCTGTGATCGCAAGAACCACACGGGTGAAAACCCGAGGAGCCGTGGGAATTCCGAAGGGCAACACCCTGAATTCCCACTGTCTGCCCTGGAATGCAAATCTCAGGAAGCGACAGAAACTCCCGTGGATGGGGATGTGGAAATAAGCGTCCTCCAAATCTATCGACGCCGTCCACATCCCCCTCTCCAACCCCGCCAACACCGAGCGCACCGTTTCCATCTTGAAACTGGGCGTCTCGATGAACTTGTTCAATGGCTTGAGGTTGAGAATCGGTCTCCACCCTCCGGTGCGTTTTGTTACTAAGAACAGGGTTGAATAGAAGCCCGGACACCTTTGTGCCGGCTGAATAGCTCCTTTTTGTACGAGGGAATTTATCTCCTCCTCGATACACAACCTTTGCTCTGGATCTCTCGGAATGGGAGTCCAGACTGGCACTAGAGACAGTCGCGACGGCGGGCCTGTCATCCACTCTGGATGATACCCAACGGAAAGCCATCGCAAGACTAAACGGTCCTGAGTTAACCGTTCCCACTCTTGCATGTGGTCGGCTAGCCGGCCTCCCACCGGTCCACCTAGGGACCGCGGTGGACACAAGGCATGCAAGAGCGGCACTGTCTCCGTCGCCATACACACCGGAGTGGTTCTTACCGCGGTAAGCGTCCTGTCAGGACCGATAACCACGCCCAGATCCTCGCGCGCCCCGCCCCGCCCCGCGCGCACCTTGGTGCACGGGCGGCTGCCTGGCTGACGGCGCCTGAGGAACCTGCGCCCCCCTCGCTGCTGGCCGAATCGCACGCGGCCGAGGCCGACGCTGCGACGGTGGCTGGCCTCTGACTTGGCCAGCACCACCTCGAGCCTGCAGGGGACGATACGCAGGGGCCGCGGCGCGAACGTTAGCACGACGCAGCACCTCAAACTGCTCGCGCAGCGCCCTCTGGTTATTCACCAGGGTGACCGTCTCCTGGAGGTGGCGACATCCCTCACCTCCAAAAAGACCAGGACCCGTCATAGGCGTACGGAGTAGCCTATTGTACAGGTCCTGAGACGGGCACAGATTGTCCAGGGCAAACGTGCGTCTTGCCCGGACACTCCTGGTCACCGCCCGAGTCATACAGTCCAGCGCCAGGTTAATACCATCCTGGATGGCTCGCTGGACCGTGACCGGGCTTGGCTGGCGCGATGCGGATGCCGTTACTACCCCCTGTAACAGCTGGGAGACGTGGGACAGAGCGGCAATCGAAGCCCTCCCACTCTCCTCCGCATCACGCAACGCGGTATTCGCCGAACGCAACGCGTTCGAACACAAGACCCCCGTGTCAGAACGGGAGCCTGGCCGCGCATCCTCACCCAAAGCCGCGCGGTCATCCACGCTGGGCTTGGGTACCACACCGTACAGCTGGTAATCCAGGGGCACGATGCGACAACGCCTGGCCACCTCGCGAGGGGCCTTCGCGAGACGTCCACTCGAGTTAATGGACGACTCCGCCGCCTTGAACATGTCAACGACATGCTCCGCCAGCGGCAGAGAAGGCATAGCGTTAGCAGTCGGTTTCCCAGCTAACCACGGCCTGTGGTCACGCTGGCTAGGCGACTGCTCCACGGGCAGATCAGGCCTAACGCTCACCAACCACTGGCAAGCGTCAGACCAATCCTCCTCCGTGGCTAACTGCGAGCGCTCTACAAGACGGGGTCCTTCGTCTTCCTCCTGAGCGCAAGCAGCAGAGCTTGACGGCGGGTACGCTGATACACCTGGCAAGCCAGGGAAAACATGCGGGCCTGATAGCACCGGCATGACAATATCACTGGTTTGACCAGGAGCAGGCACCGTGGCAGAGCGCGGGGTATATACCGCCCCACCACGGGCCCGGCCAGCACCAGCAACACCCTCGGCAAGCCGAGGTATGCGGTACCGCTGGCCATCAGCAGCGCCCTGGGCCACCACCTGAGCCGCGGACTTTACTCCAGGGTGAGTAAAACCGTGGAAGAAGCCGCCTGTATTCCCCGCGAGGGGTGCACAAACGTCTTCATCCATGTCCACGTCGTCAGACGGCGACCCTAGCAGGTAATCCTCATCACCCTGGTCAGAAAGATTAGACCCCGGGTCAGCAAAGAGAGCTAACCCGGGCTGACCAGGAACGGTGCCATAGGAGGTACTGGCCACCGCGGCGTGCGGATACCCCTGGACTGATAAGCAGCCCGCGGGTTCCAGCGACAACCGTCCACGGTCCCCTCTCGGCGCGGCAATAAGCCTGCTGCCAGGGTCGTGGAACGCCCCCCTCTAATGGGGCCACCTCTGAATCGTCGAACAACAGAAGCGGTCTAAGGAAAACCGATCCAGAGGCGGGGATTACCTGCTCCGAAGCCGATGATGAGGACAGTAAAGGATTTGGTCCAGGAAGCATGCCACGAAGCAACCCTGGAACCAAATCCTTTATTGTCCTCTTCATCTCTCCCAACATCTCGGTCCGGAAGGCCTCCATATCCACCGCGGACGAGACCTTCCCCTTACCCTTCCTACTTACAACCTCTCGTTTCCGCTTCTTCTTCTTCTCCTCCTCTACCACCTTGTCCGTCGCCTGTAAGCAGCACAAGAATTCGGACATTAACTCGCCCCCCCCAGTGCTTACATATGTCACAATTAACCAAGGGACCACAAGGGCTACATTGATAGCACAGATGAGGCCAGAACTTTTCATGTAGAAAACGTCCACAGGACGCGCAACCCGGTCCCTGAAACAGGGCAAAGGACAAGGAGTATGAGCAAACTAGTTAAGCTTAGACACTCAAACCAACTCAAAGAGAAGGAAAACGATCATAAAGATCAATATACATCAGAAACCAGCATAGCGACTTGAATTGCTGATAAATACATAGCCAGGCTGATTATGACGTCATTAATCCCGTGACAGGAAAAATTCGATCCCAACAAAACATCCAAGTGCAAGGACGAATTGTATGCTGAATGGATACGTCGACTACACAACCATCAGATACATATAGATAACTCTTTTCTGGCAAAAATGTTAATTATCTCCCTTTGCTTGTTTACTATAATTAACATCACCACATTATCAATAACTAGATACCTGACACTTTGTATAGACAAACCATCCAACGTGACGAACCGGAGAACTCCACCATCTGCACGCCTCTTAACTCTCTCCACCTCATGGGAAAGGAATTGGATCAAGAGGGCAAAGTGAGAAGACCTTTATACTAGGCCTCCAACTCACTGGACATAATTTTTCATTTGGTTAGATAACCTAACAGTATTAGTAGGAAATGGAACCATGGTGGAGAGAAAACTAACTCTCTGCTGCTGTGATGTCACCACCTAGCGTC
This sequence comes from Chaetoderma sp. LZ-2023a, assembly GCA_034401795.1. Classification (NCBI taxonomy): domain Eukaryota; kingdom Metazoa; phylum Mollusca; class Caudofoveata; order Chaetodermatida; family Chaetodermatidae; genus Chaetoderma; species Chaetoderma sp. LZ-2023a. Next base: position 1,163,022 of record CM067368.1, read on the forward strand.
ATACAGACCTGTGGACATAAACAGAAAGAGAAATTAGCCTTAGGTAGCACCGAGTTGACATAAACCAACTAACCAAGGCGCTTATCACGGTAAACGCGAGTCCCGGAAACACAATACACCGGGAAGAAAACTCGCTAATTTTACTAGAAGTCACCTGATTTAAAGGTCCTAAGTCCTCCTTTGGCGAAGTGTTCCTTCCTGCCATCCAAAAAAGTGACTAACACTCCAAAATAACACCACTTAAACAGTTTAAGAATAAGAAAAAGCTTTTGCACCAAAAGACATGTGTGATCTCTCTGCCAATAATCTAGCAAAGAGGCAGTGCTAGTCTGCGCATGCGCGGAGGTGGGGCTGGCATCCGCCAGACTACGCTCTGACTCCCTGCCCAGTAGGGGCACCTAACTGTTTTAAATCTGAGTGTTTATTGAGTGAAAGCCAATATTTAGCAATATCAAAAGTATTAGGGAGGTAAGTATACTCTTGAAGTGAAAGAACCTGTAACCACAAAGCACAAGAGATTAATAGCCCTAGGCGCTGGGAAAAAATTTACAAGGATTCCCAGCGCCTGAAAACGCGGTACCGCCGAAACAGCCACCACGAAACCCGGTAACAAATAAAAGTTACAAGTCTTAGATAAATATATGGAATAATATCACCTTAACAGATGGCGAGGAGGACTCCTCCAACACTTTAGCATCAGCCATGATGGAATAGGATGATTTAAATAGAGAAAATTCTTGATAAAGAGCCTGTGAAAATTTTTCACAAGTTGCTTTCAGCCAATATATTAGAAAATGGAAGTACCGGTATGCGCATGCGCAGTGGGTGGGGTCTGTTATGTGCATAACTGTGTACTTCCACCTGCCCATTAGGGGCACATAACTTTTTATAATTCTGAATATTCTTGAAGTTAGAGCCGATATACTAGTATATCAAGAGTGTTAGGGAGGTAAGTATGTTCTCATGATGTGAAATAACTCGATCAGATGGTTGCTTAAAATATGTTTTACTTTTACTGTAACTAAACATGTCTTCATACATTGTAGATATGGTATTTCCTTGGGAGGTCAGTTTTTACTGATGATGTACTCTCGTTAACTAAAGATTATTATTATTACATCATAGATATGGTAAGCTCATAAATAAGTTAACATGTTTCCAAAATAAAACCCGGAACATGTTACATAGTATGAAATGTTCTGTTGCATATTTTGAACACTATACTATAGGGCCCTAATTAATGACAATTACCTGCACAAGTTTGTCTCATAACTGATGACAGTACACCATCAGTCCATTCATTTGTGTTCAGGTCAAATTCCCCATACAATTCTCCCAAGGACAAAGCTTTAGGATTGAGAGGAAACTCCTGTAAGAAGAAAACATTCATCTGTATTTATGTCAAATTCACCGTACAATTCTCCCAAGGACAAAGCTTTAGGATTGAGAGGAAACTCCTGCAAGAAGAAAGCATTCATCTGTATTTATGTCAAATTCATCGTACAATTCTTCTAAGGACAAGACTTTAGGATTGAGAGGAAACTCCTGCAACAAGAAAGCATTCATCTGTAGTCATGTCAAATTCACCGTACAGTTCTCCCAAAGACAGAGCTTTAGGATTGAGAGGAAACTCCTACAAGAACAAAGCATCATCTGTACTCATGTCAAATTCACTGTACAATTCTCCAAAAGACAGAGCTTTAGGATTGAGAGGAAACGCCTGCAAGAAGAAAGTATCATCTGTATTCATGTCAAATTCACCGCACAGTTCTCCCAAAGACAGAGCTTTAGGATTCAGAGGAAACTCCTACAAGAACAAAGCATCATCTGTACTCATGTCAAATTCACTGTACAATTCTCCAAAAGACAGAGCTTTAGGATTGAGAGGAAACTCCTGCAAGAAGAAAGTATCATCTGTGTTCATGTCAAATTCACCGTGCAATTCTCCAAAAGACAGAGCTTTAGGATTGAGAGGAAACTCCTGCAAGAACAAAGCATAATCTGTATTCATGTCAAATTCACCGTACAATTCTCCCAAGGACAAGGCTTTAGGATTGAGAGGAAACTCCTGCAAGAAGAAAGCATCATCTGTATTCAGTACACCATCAGTCCATTCATTTGTATTCAGGTCAAATTCCGCATACAATTCTCCCAAGGACAAAGCTTTAGGATTGAGAGGAAACTCCTGTTAGAAGAAAGCATTCATCTGTATTTATGTCAAATTCACCGTACAATTCTCCCAAGGACAAAGCTTTAGGATTGAGAGGAAACTCCTGCAAGAAAAAAGCATTCATCTGTATTCATGTCAAATTCACCGTACAATTCTTCTAAGGACAAGGCTTTAGGATTGAGAGGAAACTCCTGTGAGAAGAAAGCATTCATCTGTATTTATGTCAAATTCACCGTACAATTCTCCAAAAGACAGAGCTTTAGGATTGAGAGGAAACTCCTGCAAGAAGAAAGTATCATCTGTATTCATGTCAAATTCATGGTACAATTCTCCGAAAGACAGAGCTTTAGGATTGAGCGGAAACTCCTACACGAACAAAGCATCATCTGTACTCATGTCAAATTCACCGTACAATTCTCCAAAAGACAGAGCTTTAGGATTGAGAGGAAACTCCTGCAAGAAGAAAGTATCATCTGTATTCATGTCAAATTCACCGTACAATTCTCCAAAAGACAGAGCTTTAGGATTGAGAGGAAACTCCCGCAAAAACAAAGCATTCATCTGTATTCATGTCAAATTTACCGTACAATTCTCCCAAGGAAAAAGCTTTAGGATTGAGAGGAAACTCCTGCAAGAACAAAGCATAATCTGTATTCATGTCAAATTCACCGTACAATTCTTCTAAGGACAAGGCTTTAGGATTGAGAGGAAACTCCTGTAAGAAGAAAGCATTCATCTGTATTTATGTCAAATTCACCGTACAATTCTCCCAAAGACAGAGCTTTAGGACTGAGAGGAAACTCCTGTAAGAAGAAAGCATCATCTGTATTCATGTCAAATTCACTGTACAATTCTCCCAAAGACAGCTTTAGGATTGAGAGGAAACTCCTACAAGAACAAAGCATCATCTGTACTCATGTCAAATTCACCGTACAATTCTCCAAAAGACAGAGCTTGAGGATTGAGAGGAAACCCCTGCAAGAAGAAAGTATCATCTGTATTCATGTCAAATTCACCATAGAATTCTACCAAAGACAGAGCTTTAGGATTGAGAGGAAACTCCTGCAAGAAGAAAGCATTCATCTGTATTCATGTCAAATTCACCGTACAATTCTCCCAAGGACAAAGCTTTAGGATTGACAGGAGACTCCTGCAAGAAGAAAGCATTCATCTGTAGTCATGTCAAATTCACCGTATAATTCTCCCAAGGACAAAGCTTTAGGATTGAGAGGAAACTCCTGCAACAAGAAAGCATTCATCTGTATTCATGTCAAATTCACCGTACAATTCTCCAAAGGACAAAGCTTTAGGATTGAGAGGAAACTCCGGCAAGAACAAAGCATCATTTGTATTCATGTCAAATTCACCGTACAATTCTCCCAAGGACAAAGCTTTAGGATTGAGAGGAAACTCCTGCAAGAACAAAGCATCATCTGTATTCATGTCAAATTCACTGTAAAATTCTCCCAAAGACAGAGCTTTAGGATAGAGAGGAAACGCCTGCAAGAAGAAAGCATTCATTTGTATTCATGTCAAATTCACCGTACAATTCTCCCAAGGACAAAGCTTTAGGATTGACAGGAGACTCCTGCAAGAAGAAAGCATTCATCTGTAGTCATGTCAAATTCACCGTATAATTCTCCCAAGGACAAAGCTTTAGGATTGAGAGGAAACTCCTACAAGAACAAAGCATCATCTGTACTCATGTCAAATTCACCGTACAATTCTCCAAAAGACAGAGCTTTAGGATTGAGAGGAAACTCCTGCAAGAAGAAAGTATCATCTGTATTCATGTCAAATTCACCGTACAATTCTCCAAAAGACAGAGCTTTAGGATTGAGAGGAAACTCCCGCAAAAACAAAGCATTCATCTGTATTCATGTCAAATTTACCGTACAATTCTCCCAAGGAAAAAACTTTAGGATTGAGAGGAAACTCCTGCAAGAACAAAGCATAATCTGTATTCATGTCAAATTCACCGTACAATTCTTCTAAGGACAAGGCTTTAGGATTGAGAGGAAACTCCTGTAAGAAGAAAGCATTCATCTGTATATATGTCAAATTCACCGTACAATTCTCCCAAAGACAGAGCTTTAGGATTGAGAGGAAACTCCTGTAAGAAGAAAGCATCATCTGTATTCATGTCAAATTCACTGTACAATTCTCCCAAAGACAGAGCTTTAGGATTGAGAGGAAACTCCTACAAGAACAAAGCATCATCTGTACTCATGTCAAATTCACCGTACAATTCTCCAAAAGACAGAGCTTGAGGATTGAGAGGAAACCCCTGCAAGAAGAAAGTATCATCTGTATTCATGTCAAATTCACCATAGAATTCTACCAAAGACAGAGCTTTAGGATTGACAGGAGACTCCTGCAAGAAGAAAGCATTCATCTGTAGTCATGTCAAATTCACCGTATAATTCTCCCAAGGACAAAGCTTTAGGATTGAGAGGAAACTCCTGCCACAAGAAAGCATTCATCTGTATTTATGTCAAATTCACCGTACAATTCTCCCAAGGACAAAGTTTTAGGATTGAGAGAAAACTCCTGCAAGAACAAAGCATCATCTGTATTCATGTCAAATTCACTGTAAAATTCTCCCAAAGACAGAGCTTTAGGATTGAGAGGAAACGCCTGCAAGAAGAAAGCATTCATTTGTATTCATGTCAAATTCACCATAGAATTCTACCAAAGACAGCGCTTTAGGATTGAGAGGAAACTCCTGCAAGAAGAAAGCATCATCTGTATTCATGTCAAATTCACCGTACAATTCTCCCAAGGACAAGGCTTTAGGATTGAGAGGAGATTCTAGGAAGAAAAAAGCAAAACATGCTCACAATATATACAGATATTTGATATTCTGAATTGCTATATTACATTATTAATGCACAATTTTCATGCTTTACTTATCAGAAGATATCACTTCTAAGACCCAAGTACAAATTGTAAAATCCACATAATATTTACCATTACTAACTTTTATCCATCCTTGTTTAAGTGACCCATGGCTGTCTGTAGCAGGTTTACCGTAACTTAGTGAAAAGCAGGATAATCACCTTTATTTAGGTGACCCATGGCTGTTTGTAGCACGCTTACCTTGACTAGCTGAAAAGCAGGATCACCATCTTTATTTAAGCGACCCATGGCTGCCTGTAACACTCTCCACGTGACTGTTTTGCCAGATTGCGTAGCACCGACGATCATCGTTGCGTGACGTGAGTTCTTCGTCTCATACAGTTGTATCACCTTAGTTACTGTGTGATTGTTAACTTGCAGCTTTCTCTCACGTAATTCTAGTTCAATCACTTTTTTTAACTGAGGAAGTAAACGACAATAGGATATTTTAGTGACATTGTGATCTAATGTCATGATAATTACTGTGTGTATGGAATATATCATTAATTTTATAGAAAATTCAGGGAATGACTAATATTGATGGAAATTCAGGAATAGATGGATTATTATTGAATCAATAGTTTCTTGTATATGCTGTATATATTTCTACCTTTGAGTAGTCCATAACAGGAGTTTCCACGCCTGGAAACAGATCTGACATGATGCCATTAAATAACGGTAAATCGACAGCTGTTAGTTTGGCGACGTTCATGTCCTTCATAGACAACAGCAACAACTGAAAACAAACAAGAATATAGAAAATATTGACATTCAACAACTGGAAGCAAATACAAATATAGACTCACTTCTCAAATATTACCATTCAACAACTGAAAGCAAATACAAATATAGACTCACTTCTCCTATATTGACATTCAACAACTGAAAGCAAACATGAATATACTCACTTCTCATATATTGACATTCAACAACTGAAAGCAAATACAAATATAGACTCACTTCTCATATATTGACATTCAACAACTGAAAACAAACATGATAGACTCACTTCTCCTATATAAACATTCACAACTGAAAGCAAATACGAAGATAGACTCACTTCTCATATATTGACAATAAAACATTCACTAATCATATAGTCCTACCTACGATATTCTAAAATAGTCAATGTTAACATATATATTACCAGATGAGCATAGTTTTATTATATCCCTTCAGATTAAAATTAAAAATAGATGTTGTTATTGTCACTTAAAGAAAGGGAGAGGAATTGATATTATTGGCATTGGTCAGCATTTGAGGTCCTTTAGGGTTAAATACATAATGATTGACTTCATCCCATAAGTTAGAGTAACACAGTCATCAGACATTATCATACCCACACACGATATGTTAGAGCAACAGTCACCAGACATTATCATATCCACTCACCATGTTAGAGTAACAGTCACCAGACATTATCATATCCACTCACCATATGTTAGAGTAACAGTCACCAGACATTATCATTTCCACTCACCATATGTTAGAGTAACAGTCACCAGACATTATCATATCCACACACCATATGTTAGTGTAACAGTCACCAGACATAACATATCCACTCACCATATGTTAGAGCAACAGTCACCAGACATTATCATATCCACACACCATATGTTAGAGAATAACAGTCACCAGACATTATCATATCCACTCACCATGTTAGAGTAACAGTCACCAGACATTATCATATCCACTCACCATATGTTAGAGTATAACAGTCACCAGACATTATCATATCCACTCACCATATCTTAGAGTAACAGTCACCAGACATTATCATATCCACACACCATATGTTAGAGTAACAGTCACCAGACATTATCATATCCACACACCATATGTTAGAGTAACAGTCATCAGACATTATCATATCCACACACCATATGTTAGAGTAACAGTCACCAGACATTATCATATCCACACACCATATGTTAGAGTAACAGTCACCAGACATTATCATATCCACTCACCATATGTTAGAATAACAGTCACCAGACATTATCATATCCACACACCATACGTTAGAGTAACAGTCACCAGACATTATCATATCCACACACCATATGTTAGAGTAACAATCACCAGACATTATCTTATCCACACACCATATGCTAGAGTAACAGTCATCAGACATTATCATATCCACACACCATATGTTAGAGTAACAGTCATCAGACATTATCATATCTACACACCATATGTTAGAATAACAGTCATCAGACATTATCATATCCACTCACCATGTTAGAGTAACAGTCACCAGACATTTTCATATCCACTCAACATATGTTAGAGTAACAGTCACCAGACATTATCATATCCACTCACCATATGTTAGAGTAACAGTCACCAGACATTATCATATCCACACACCATATGTTAGAGTAACAGTCACCAGACATTATCATATCCACACACCATATGTTAGAGTAACAGTCATCAGACATTATCATATCCACACACCATATGTTAGAGTAACAGTCACCAGACATTATCATATCCACACACCATATGTTAGAGTAACAGTCATCAGACATTATCATATCCACACACCATATGTTAGAGTAACAGTCACCAGACATTATCATATCCACACACCATATGTTAGAGTAACAGTCACCAGACATTATCATATCCACACACCATATGTTAGAGTAACAGTCATCAGACATTATCATATCCACACACCATATGTTAGAGTAACAGTCACCAGACATTATCATATCCACACACCATATGTTAGAGTAACAGTCATCAGACATTATCATATCCACACACCATATGTTAGAGTAACAGTCACCAGACATTATCATATCCACACACCATATGTTAGAGTAACAGTCACCAGACATTATCATATCCACTCACCATATGTTAGAATAACAGTCACCAGACATTATCATATCCACTCACCACAAGACTCATCAACTCCACTTCATGGTGTGTGAATACTTTATTAAACAAAATGCACGCACGCACGCACGCACGCACGCACGCACGCACGCACGCACGCACGCACGCACGCACGCACGCACGCACACACACACACACACACACACACAATCGTATATTATAATAAATGTACCTCTTCATCTGGCATGTTGGGATTGGTACGCTTCTTCCTCCCTGCATATCTCAGTATGGATACAAGCGCTCTTAAACCAAAGTCATAATGGTCCTGTTTAGAGAGTTGCTGGGTGGCCAAGGAATATAGCGTGAACACCTTCTTAGCAAGCAACTGGAACAGAAACAATTTTACTAGGCATTTGAAAAATTATGTTTTTGAAATAAGAATGTGTCATTAGATAAACTGTAAACGGGAATATAGTTACACCTGTTTATAATGCACACTGTGTAATCATCTAAACTAAACGAAATCTAGGATTTCTTTTTTCACGAGAGAGTTGATACTTACCTCCCTAATACTTTTGATATTGCTAAATATTGGCGTTCACTCAATAAACACTCAGATTAAAAACAGTTAGGTGCCCCTACTGGGCAGGTAGACAGAGGGTAGTCCGGCGGATGCCAGCCCCACCACCGCGCATGTGCCGACTACTACTTCCTCTGACTAATTTATTGGCTGACACACATGCAACTATTAAGAGCCTGAAGACCGAGCCTCTGTGGGGTGGAGAGGCCGGGTCCGTATCTAGGGAGGTAAGTATCAACTCTCTCGTGAAAAAAGAAATCCTAGATTTCGTTTATTTCACATCAAGAGTATACTTACCTCCCTAATACTTATGATATTGCCAGAATTCGACAGGGAATTCGGCGGGAGGGAGGCGAGGTCAAAAGACCAGCTCTTCCCTATGCGCTTTCACGCGTTCAAGGCACTTAAACGTCTGAAACTGTGTGAAACACAGTCAGGATTTGATGAAACATCGGCTAACACCAACCGATGGATGAGATGACCGATGTCATATGTGCTCCCCCCCCCCTCCTTCCTGGGAGGAAGACTAGCATGACCTCAATGTCCTATACGCTCTCTACGTACCAGTGCCATGTACTATAGGACAGAGACGAAAAGGCTCCATTTTCGTATACTCTCAATGATGAACCACATCAAAACACAAACCATCATCATATTAATACAAACAGGTAACGTGACAATACAATCAACAATGAGCAACACATGAACAAGACTGACCTTGTTGAACTTGGCAGCTGTCATCCTCTTCCCAGTGGAGAAGACCGATGCAGTCCCAAAAAGTGGATGTTTCCATTGATTAATTGTGAAGTATATAAGCAATGAGGAAACCCTCCTCAAAAACATATAAGCGATTATTTTTTCAAAATCGACAAGGCGAGAGGATTCGAGGTGTCACGGAGATAATGGTCTGTAAAACTTGACTCACAGTGCCACTGAGCCACGGACATAATGTCATCCACAGGGACCCCATTAAATATGGCAGTGGAAGTCACTACGCCGCGGACACTGTGAGCCTTGGCTATGTCAACCTGCTTAATTGGATACACTCTACAATCCACCTGGAAATGGTGTCCTTAGACGCCCTGCCATGGGGTTCAATATATGACAACCATAACGCTGACTGATCGGTCCGCCACTCCAAAGTACGCTGTTTGTACCGAAGTAGCGCCCGAACGGGACACCATGCTTTAGAATTAGGATCATATCTAGTTAAAGCAGGCAAAAAAATAGGTTGACCTGGATATTTCAAAGACTGATTTTTAGCTGAGAAATTAATCCTAGGTAGTAACTTAAGGCCTTCCCCTGTAACCACAAAACGGTCATCCTCGGCTGATAAGGCATGAATCTCACTCCTACGCCTAGCCGAGGCCGCAGCAATTAAAAATACAGTTTTAAGAGTTAACATTTTCATAGAAATGGAACTAAGTGGTTCAAAAGGCTTATCTCCTAGTACTTGAAGCACTAGCGATAAACTCCAAGACGGAATCACCGGGGGATTCCTTGGTCTTAGATTGCCCATGCCTTTAATTAATACATTTAATGTACTTACTTCATCACTTCCCCTCTTAGCCAAGCAAGGAATAACAGTCATTAAAGCTGACTTATAACCAGCAATAGAGTTAGGCTTGAGGCTATAGGCATCATACAGGTGACAGAGGAAATCAGCTACTACCTGAATAGATGAATCCATTGGATTAATACATCTTTTTGAGCACCACTCTGCAAATCTGTTGATTTTATAGTTATATGCTCTGGAGGTTGACCCCCTCCTGGCTTTGGCCATAAACATGGCTGCTTGCTCAGAAAAGCCCTCCTTAATTCTAGATTCCTTGACAACATCCACGCAGTCAATCTGAACATTGACGGATTGTTGTGAAGGGCCTTGCCCTGGAAGATAATGTCGTCCATCAGAGGTAGAGGAACCGGATTGCAGACCAGAAGGTCCAGCAGATCCGTATACCATGATCGGCTTGGCCAATCCGGGGCGATCAGAAGCACTTGGCATTCCTCCTGTCTGATTTTGTGAAGAATTTTTGGAATCAGGATTGCTGGAGGGAATGCGTATGCATACATTCTCCCCCCAGCCGATAGCTAACGCATCTGTTGCGAAAGCGCTTGGATCTGGAATCGGAGAGACGTACGTCGTCATCTTCGCATTCTTCGTTGCGAACAAATCGATGTTGGGTTTCCCCCAATGGTCGAACAGACGATCCGCCACACATTGATTTAGTTGCCATTCCGTCGGTAAAACACTCATCCTTCGGCTCAATGAGTCTGCTAGCAGATTCAACCTTCCCGGAATATGAACTGCTTTCAAGGTAATCCTGTGATCCAGGCACCAACAAAGCAGTCTCCATGTCATCATACAGAGACTGGGCGACTTCGTTCCGCCCTGGCGGTTTATGTAAGTCACAACTGTTGAGTTGTCTGAACGAATAAGAGCAATCTTGCCCTGAACTTTCTGTAAGAAATGTTCCAGGCCCAGGACTACTGCTCTTAGCTCAAGCAGATTGATATGTTCTTTTGACTGTTCCAGATTCCAAAGCCCTGATATTGTGGATTCTTCCAGGCAAGCTCCCCACCCCTCCATCGATGCATCTGTATACACAGTCACCTGAGGGTGGGGAGGGGTTAGCATAACCCCCACCAAGAGATTCTCCGTGTTCAACCACCATTGCAGGTGGTGAATGAGAGGCGCCAACACTGACACGTTCGAGTCCAGCGAACCTGTACTCTGGGTCCATTGTGTCATGAGAAATAACTGGATCGGCCGCCTGCGTAAGGCGGCCTGAGGAATGACTGGTTCCAATGAAACCATCAACTCCAGCATTCTCAAGTAAACCCGTGCCAGGACATGACGACTGTCGCACACTGACTGAATTACTGAGATGAGTTTCTGAACTCTCTCCTGAGTAGGATAAACATATCCTGTCTCTAGATCGAAGAACAGCCGCAGGTAAACAAACTTCTGGGATGGAGTCAGCTCTGATTTTTGGAAATTGATTATCCAGCCCAAGTCTGTGAGAGTCTTCAAAACAATCTCCAGATTGGCCGATAAACTTTCCTGGGTGTGTGCTTTTAACAGCCAGTCGTCTATGTACGTGTGGACTGCTATGCTTCTCCTGCGGAGGTATGCGGTGATCGCAAGAACCACACGGGTGAAAACCCGAGGAGCCGTGGAAATTCCGAAGGGTAACACCCTGAATTCCCACTGTCTGCCCTGGAATGCAAATCTCAGGAAGCGATGGAAACTCCTGGCTATGGGGATGTGGAAATAAGCATCCTTCAAATCTATCGACGCTGTCCACATTCCCCTCTCTAACCCCGCCAACACCGAGCGCACAGTCTCCATCTTGAAACTGGGCGTCTCTATGAACTTGTTCAATGGCTTGAGGTTGAGAATTGGTCTCCACCCTCCGGTGTTTTTTGTTACTAAGAACACGGTTGAATAGAAGCCCGGACACCTTTGTGCAGGCTGAATAGCTCCTTTTTCTATGAGGGAAGTTATCTCCTCCTCAATACACAACCTTTGATCTGGATCTCTCGGATTCGGAGTCCAGATCGGCACGAGAGACAGTCGCGACGGCGGGCCTGTCATCCAATCGGGATGATACCCGACTGAAAGCCATCGCAAGACTAAACGGTCCTGAGTCAACCGTTCCCACTCTTGCATGTGGCCGGCCAGCCGGCCTCCCACCGGTCCACCTAGGGAGAGAGGTGGACATAAGGAGTGCAAGAGTGGCACTGTCTCCACCGCCAGAAACACCAGAGTGGTTCTCAGCCTGGCAATCGGCCCATCAGGCACAATTACCACGACAAGATCCCCGCGCGCCACGCCCAGCACCACTGCGCCCCCCCCCCCTCACTGCTGGCCAAATTGCACGCAGCCTAGGCTGACACTGCGATGGCGGGTGGCCTCTGACTTGGCCACCTCCACCTCGAGCCTGCAGGGGATGATACGCAGGGGGTGCGGCGCGAACGCTCGCACGGCGGAGCACTTCAAACTGCTCGCGCAGCGCCCTCTGGTTATTGACCAGGGTCACCGTCTCCTGGAGGTGCCTGCATCCCTCACCTCCAAAGAGACCAGGACCTGTCATAGGCGTACGCAGTAGCCTATTGTACAGGTACTGGGACAGGCACAGATTGTCCAAGGCAAACGTGCGTCTCGCCCGGACACTCCTGGTCACCGCCCGCGTCATGCAGTCCAGAGCCAGGTTGATACCATCCTGGATGGCTCTCTAGACTGTGGCCTGGCTCGGCTGGCGCGATGCGGATGCTGTTACCACCCCTTGTAACAGCTGGGAGACGTGGGACAGAGCAGCAATCGAAGCCCTCCCACTCTCCTCCGTATCACGCAGCGCGGTATTTGCCGAACGCAACGCGTTCGAACACAGAACACCCATGTCAGAACGGGTGCCTGGCCGCGCATCTTCACCCAAAGCCGCGCGGTCATCCATGCTCGGCTTGGGTACCACACCGTACCGCTGGTAGTCCAGGGGCACAATGCGGCAACGCCTGGCCACCTCGCGAGGGGCCTTCGCGAGACGCCCATTGGCCTTAATGGACGACTCCGCCGCCTCGAACATGTCAACGACATGTTCAGCCAGCGGCAGAGATGGCATGCCGTTAGCAGTAGCCGTACCAGCTAACCACGGCCTGTGGTCACGCTGGCTAGCCGACTGCTCCACGGGAAGATCTGGCCAAACACTTACCAGCCATTGGCAAGCGTCCGACCAATCCTCCTCCGTGGCTAGCTGCGAGCGCTCTACAAGACGGGGGCCTTCGTCTTCCTCCTGAGCGCACGCAGCAGAGCTTGACGGCGGATATGCTGATACCCCTGGCAAGCCAGGGAAAGCATGCGGGCCCGAAAGAACAGGCATGCTAAACTCCCTGGCTTGACCAGGAGCAGGCGCCGTGGTAGAACGCGAGGCAGACACCGCCCCAAAACGGTCCCGGCCAGCACCAGCGACACGCTCGGCAAGCCGAGGTATGCGGTAACCCTGGCCATCAGCACCGCCCAGGGCCACCCTCTGGACCATGAATTCTACTCCTGCGTGAGTAGATCCATGGAATACGTCGCCCGTATCCCCCGCGAGGGGTGCACAGATGTCGTACTCCACGGTCACGTCCCCAGACGGTGACCCTAGCAGGAAATCCTCTTCCTCCTGGCCAGAAATATTAGACTCCGGGTCAGCAAAGAGAGCTAACCCAGACTGGCCAGGGAAGGTGCCATAGGAGGTACTGGCACCCGCGGCGTGCGGATCCCCCTGGACTGATAAGCAGCCCGCGGGTTCCTGCGACAGCCGTCCACGGCCCCTCTGCGCGGCACCAAGCCTGCTGCCAGGGTCGTGGATCGCCCCCACTAATGGGGCCACCTCTGAATCGTCGAACAACGTAACCGACCTATGGAAAAGTGACTCAGAGGTGGGGATCAGCTGCTCTGAAGCAGACGCCAAGGACAACAAAGGATCTGGTCCAGGAAGCATGCTACGAAGCAACTCTGGGACCAAATCCTTTATCGTCCTCTTCATCTCTCCCAACATTTCGGACCGGAAGGCCTCCATATCCACCGCGGACGAGGCCTTCCTCTTACCCTTCTTACTCACACCCTCTCTCTTCTGCTTCCTCTCATCCTCCACTACCTTGTCCTTAGCCTGTAAACACAGAAACTCAGACATTAGCTCGCCCCCCCCCCCCCATTGCTTACAGACCTCACACTTAAGCAGTGGTCCACAGGGACTACAGCTAAAGCATAAGTGGGGGACGAAACGATCCTTTAGGAACCGGCCACAGGACGGACAACCAGGTCTCCGAAACAGGACACAGGACGAGGACAATGAGCAAGTTAGTCAAGGTTAGAAAAAACTCAAAACCAACTAAAGAGAGGAAAAAGATCATAAAGATCAGTAACCATAAGAAACCAGCGTTGGACAAAACTTTAAATGTAAATAAAGAGCAAGGCTGATTATGACGTCATCAATCCCATGACAGAAATTAAATCGGTCCGCAACAAGCATCTAAGTGCAAGAACGAATTGTATTCCTAACATAACGTCCTCACCTGGATATTCAGACTACACACCATCAGATACACAATGATAACAATGGTAAATAGTCATTATTTTTTCAAATAATTAACATCACCTCCTATCATTAGTTAGATACCTGATATCTGGTATAGACAAACCATCCACCTGATGCACTGTATCACTCCACCAAGACCACGCCTCTTAACTCTCTCCACCTTAGGGGAAGGAATTGGATCAAGAGGGCAAAGTGAGAAGACCTTTATACTAGGCCTCCGACTCACTGGACATAAACCTTTTTGGTTAGATAACCTAACAGTATTAGTAGGAAATGGAACCGTGGTGGAGAGAAACAAACCCTCAGATGCTGTGATGTCCATTACATATGCTCCCATAGACCTGTGGACATAAACACAGAGAGAGATTAGTCTTATATAGCACCGTTTTGAAACAAACCAACTAAAACAGGCGCTCATCATGGCAAACGCGAGTCCCGGAAACACATTACAACGGGAAAAACTCGCTAGAATGTATTTGAAATCACCTGATATAAGGATCCTGCGCCTTCCTCTGGCGAAGTAGCTCTCTCAGACATAATCCAGGTGATATACTCTCACACAACAAGACTAAATAAGCCCAGAACGAGTGAAAACTTTGCACAAGCACAAAAAGCATGTGAACCCTCTGCCAATAAATTAGCAAAGAGGAAGTAGTAGTCGGCGCATGCGCGGTGGTGAGGCTGGCATCCGCCAGACTACCCTCTGTCTACCTGCCCAGTAGGGGCACCTAACTGTTTTTAATCTGAGTGTTTATTGAGTGAACGCCAATATTTAGCAATATCAAAGGTATTAGGGAGGTAAGTATACTCTTGATGTGAAAACCTGATTATAATAGACACTGTGTGGTCATCTACACATGTGGTTAAAATGCACACTGTGTGGTCATCTAAACACCTGGTTATAATTGACACTATGTGGTCATCTAAACACCTGATTATAATGGCCACTGTGTGGTCATCTAAGCATCTGTTTATAATGGACACTGTATGGTCAACTAAACACCTGTTTATAATGGACACTGTATGCTCATCGAAGCACAGGTTTATAATGGACATTGTATGGGTAATCAAAACACCTTTTTATAATGGACACTGTATACTCATCTAAACACCTGGTTAGAATGGACACTGTATGGTCATCTAAACACCTGGTTAAAATGAACACTGTGTGGTCATCTAATCACCTGTTTATAATGGATACTGTATGGTCATCTAAACACCTGGTTAGAATGGACACTGTGTGGTCATCTAAACAGCTGGTTATAATAGGCACTGTATGGGTCATCTAAACACCTGTTTATAATGAACACTGTATTGCCACCTAAACACCTGTTTATAATGGACACTGTATGGTCATCTAAACACCTGTTTATAATGGACATTGTATGGTCATCTAAACATGGAATGGACACTGTATGGTGATCAAAGCACAGGTTTATAATGGACACTGTATGGGTAATCAAAACACCTGTTTATAATGGACATTGTATGCTCATCTAAACACCTGTTTATAATGGACACTGTATGGTCATCTAAACACCTGATTAGAATGGACACTGTATCGTCATCAAAACACGGGTTTATAATGGGCACTGTATGGGTAATCAAAACACCTGTTTATAATGGACACTGTATGGGCATAAAAACACCTCTTTATAATAGACACTGTATGAGTGATCAAAATATGGTCAGTAAAAAAACTGGTCACATAACTCATTCTTTTTCCTTATGGAACTACCATCTATACTTGTCTCATAGAACCACATAGTATTGTTATCTTATAGAACCATTATCTGTTCGAATATCTTATAAAACCACAATCTTTTCTTGTTATCTGATAGAACCACAATCTATTCTTGTTGTCTTATAGAACCACCATCTACTCTTGTTGTCTTATAGAACCACAATCTATTCTTGTCTCATAGAACCACCATCTAATCTTGTTGTCTCATATAGAGCCACCATCTATTCTTGTTGTCTCATAGAACCATCAAATATTGTTGTCTTCTAGAACCATCAACTGTTCGATTATCTTATAGATGCACAAAGTATTATTGTTTTACAGAACCACCATCTATTCTTTTGTCTTAGAGAATCACCACATTCTGTCTCCTAGAACCATCATTATACATAGCAAATATATTCTCTATGTTACTCATTTAATAGTCAAACCTCATCAAGAAAATGGAAGTTTCTGCTTTGTTAAAGCACATTTACAACAAGGATATTTTTGAAAGTATACCACTGGAAAGACTGGCTCTGCTATGGATCCACGAATTCCAGTAGTAAAATTCTGACTAAAGGTCTGGGCAGTGCATGTCTCATTCTAACTAATTCTCGGATAACAGATGCCATTAGGATGGCAGAGTTATCCTTTACTTCAATAGGGCTTGATGAAAATAGTTTTATCTGGCTCTACAAATGGTCATGTTTCAAGATCACAGCAAATGCTACTTTTGATTGGCTGAACCATTGAACGGTTCAGGAATTCACACAAACAGTATGACTATCATTAATAGCCACATTTTACTCTATAGCCACTGGGTAAATGTTTTATTAACGACAGGAGGACGAGGGTGCTACCCACCACCCCGCCCCATGGCCCAAGATGGCATAAAGAGTAGAACAAAACAGGGGGTGGTTTGGGTGAAATTCAGAAAACCATAGATTTTATTAACAGAGTCCCTGGGCCCAATGGAGGCCCAGGTAGTGATAAAGTCTTCGCATGACATTTGCAATCTATGGTCCTCTAACTAACAAACTAACAAATGATACATATTATTAAAGTTAAAGGTAGTATGCAAGCAAATTATAGTGACCAGAATATAAAACAGTATGATCAGTACGATAAACGAACAAGTGCATAACTATATGGAGCATGTATATGACATAGCCCTACATCTTGCTATGTATGGATATGGAAATGCAGAAAAGCGGGTGGGAGGGTAGGGATTTTAATGTGTACTAGAGCAAGACTGATTATTGATTTCGCCTGCATAGTTAAAAATCTAATAGTGTGAGAAACTTTGACGGAATGAGGAGCTTAGCTGAGGTGCATTATTTTAAGGGGACTAATGGACGGATCCGATTGGGTCCGGCCCAAACTTTTGGCCGGACTGCACCTGCCCAGGCCACCGGCCCAGGCATCTGATAGGTCGAGGGTCAAGGTTATGAATATTAATGAGCTGGGCAATGGGGTTGACATGAGGACCTATCGCGCTTAGCGGGAGGACACCAGCAAAGGGCTGGATTTCCTGTGTTTCTAAAGGCCGGATTTCACAGTTTATCCATTTAGGTTTTACAACTCGGCGCGGATAAACACACAAGGACGGATGCCAGGCTTCCCCTCTACCCACCCGGTGTTAATAAGTTATTAATGATATTAATATTCCCATTAATGACAGGATGAGGGTGCTACCCACCATCCCACCCCCTGGCAAACTTGCCAGGAATTACTCTACCCACCTTAGTATTGTTGAATCCTTCACCAAACAGAATGATCTCAGCGATGAGGTTTGAGTCGGGCACCACCATGGCTATCGGTCTGAACATGGACTTCAGATTGTCAGGTAGCTCTGTTCTACCGGCATAACCTGTAAATGTAACCTCATTTTAATGCCTTGTGTCGATCTTTACTCTGCTAGACATGTAACTTCTCTGTTATGTCCCTGTGTTAAATTTTACTTTGGTGGACACAAAATTAAAAATGCTCATCATATGAAAAGTTGTGTGACCCATTATTGTCGATGATTGCTCATCATAATATAAAAAGATTTCTTATCCATTTAGTCTATGCTGATCACATTACGACAAAGAAAAACAGAATCTGGAAGTCCCTTTTGTTAGCCAAATTGTTAAGCCGCCTACCAGGATAAATTGCATACCTGGGTTCATGGTAATGAAGATACCACATGACCAGACGAGGTCAATGTCACGACCTTCAAACTTGAATCTCTCTGATCCAGCTGCTAGAGCACTCAGGATAGACAAGATCTGCTGTGCCACTACAGACAGCACCTCGATATTGATGCGGTTAAACTCGTCAAAACAGCCCCAGGCGCCAGTCTGAAATAAAACATACACGTAATGATCGCTGGAATTAAGTTAAACTCATTGAAACATCCCCATGCACCAGTCTAAAATAAAACATACAAGTAAGGAATGATTGGATTAATAAACAGAGACTTCAAACACAACATACATTCCTTAAATTCCATTTTAATTGTTGTTTAAAAGATCTTATTTTATCTCTAAATATTAAGAATACCTGTACTATGTCCAAGCTATTGTATGCTTTAAGCACTTACTGTAGCTAACTACAAAGTACAAATGCAGATTCGAGTTGGCATATGTACAAGCGATTGTATGCTTTAAGCACAAAGTTTAATTTCTATACAAAGAAAGCAGCATGCATGTGCATTCTGAGAATGGTGATGCTGAATGTTGTTACACTTAGTTACTGAACGGTGGTACCTAAAACTCTTGCAATCCAGAACGGTGGTACCTAAAGCCCTTGCAAGCTTACCCAAGACAATCCAGAATGGTGGTACCTAAAGCTCTTGCAAGCTTACCCGAGACAATCCAGAACGATGGTACCTAAAGCTCGTGCAAGCTTACCTGAGACAATCCAGAACGGTGGTACCTCAAGCTCTTGCAAGCTTACCTGAGACAATCCAGAACGGAGGTACCTAAAGCTCTTGCGTGACAGAGTGATTTCTGTGTCACAGAATTTGCTTTATATAGTTACAGCTTTTGCGAGATTTAGCCCATTTTGCCTTTTATTGGCCCAGGGGAACTTTAAATTTTGTTAGGTTTTGATTGGTTAGGAAAACTAAGTCAGGTGATATTTTTTAGCGCCTAAATGGAAATGGACATACAAACAAGATTCAGGGAGGGTTTGGTGTAGGAATTTGCTTTTGGAAAATATCATTATTAGATATAAAAATGGTATGTTTTTGGTGCAATTTAGGTCGGTATGCCTTGTTAAATATCTAGGTATTATATAGATCAAAGCTGGTGACGCAGGTAGGTAGTTATATGATGGGAGTTGCACTATTTTGGCGTGTGGAGCGGGTTGGGTACGGGTCGATTTCGAAGGTAGGTGAAGTGGCCCGAAGAATTCTGTAAATTTGAGCATTTCAATCTTTGATTCCATCTTAACATGACGTTGCCCTGAGAAGAGTCCTTGACGTAGAGGAAATGTGCCAATAATGAGGTGAAATTCTTGATGTATATGGAATATGCTGATCCAAGACTGACGGGGGATTGAGTTGGCATTTAATTGTTGTGGGATGGCTTTTGCCTTGGCTTGAGTCAGGATTTGATTGATTTGGATTAGAGGAGCTACCTGATATGACATGATTTTGCCTTTTGAGTTTATCTTGGGTGTGGTGTTGAGTGGAAAACCGTAAGGATGAAGTGGGATTCCGTCTTAGCAATGGATATCTAGAGACCGCCGGATAGCTGTGTGTGAGCAATACTCAACTGAACCTGCAGTGATGAACTTTTCTGTTTGATCATTCATCAACAGTTTTAGATTCATTTTTCTGGAATTGTGTGGACACAGGTTGAAACTAAATTAGTAAAGATTATTTATTCTTTAGGAACACTGTTATAAAAAAAAAATGTCTTATTTGAAGATAAGAGTGGGGTAGTTTTCACTATATTGTTAAAATTAAATTATGTCTTCATTGAAGAGCCAGGTGTGGGGTTAGTTATCATTTAGATGTAAGCTGTAAAGAAAATTTTAGTTTATTATTAATGTAAATTATAAATTTATAGAGGAACATGCAATATGGAACCGGCTATGTTGTTGTTTTACTTTCTTATCTGCTGGGTTAATCACCATGAATTTGACACCTGTCCAAATCCTTAACCATAAAAGAACCCGTGAATAGGTAATCTACATTTAGATGTTAAAATTTGATTTAAATGGATAACATCTAGTTAATAAAATTCCACTTTTTCTAAACCTTATTTTGATCCCTATTCTAATTCTCCTTTTGGCATTAATATAAATTCTTCATCGGATTACTATCTCACACAAGCTTACCGGAGACAATCCAGATAGATGGTACCTAAAGCTCTTGCAAGCTTACCCGAGACAATCCAGAATGATGGTACCTAAAGCTCTTGCAGGCTTACCCGAGACAATTCAGAATGATAGTACCTAAAGCTCATGCAAGCTTACCCGAGACAATCCAGAATGTTGGTACCTAAAGCTCTTGCAAGCTAACCCGAGACAATCCAGAATGGTGGTACCTAAAGCTCTTGCACGCTTACCCGAGACAATCCAGAATGGTGGTACCTAAAGCTCTAGCAAGTTTACCTGAAACAATCCAGAATAGTGGTAACTAAAGCTCTTTGCAAGCTTACCGAGACAATCCAGAATGGTGGTAACTAAAGCTCTTGCAAGCTTACTAGAGACAATCCAGAATGGTGATATCTAAAGCTCTTGCAAGCTTACCCGAGATAATCCAGAATGGTGGTACCTAAAGCTCTTGCAAGCTTACCTAAGACAATCCAGAATGATGGTACCTAAAGCTCTTGCAAGCTTACTGAGACAATCCAGAACGGTGGTACCTAAAGCTCTTGCAAGCTTACCCGAGACAATCCAGAATGATGGTACCTAAAGCTCTTACAAGCTTACCCGAGACAATCCAGAACGGAGGTACCTAAAGGTATTGCACGCTTACCCAAGAAAATCCAGAACGGTGGTACCTAAAGCTCTTGCAAGCTAACCTGAGACAATCCAGAACAGTGGTACCTAAAGCTCTTGCAAGCTTATCAGAGACAATCCAGAATGATGGCACCTAAAGCTCTTGCAAGCTTAACTGAGACAATCCAGAACGATGGTAGCTAAATCTCTTGCAAGCTTACCCGAGACAATATAGAATGGAGGTACCTAAAGCTCTTGCAAGATTACCCGAGACAATCCAGAACGGTGGTACCTAAAGCCCTTGCAAGTATGAAGACTGAAAGTTTACTTGAGACAATTCAGAAAGGTGGTATCTAATCTGGCTGAAAGTATGGAGACAATCCAGAAAGGTGGTATCTAAAGCTTTTGCATGTATGAATAAAGAAAATTTAACGGAGACATTCCAAAAAGGTGGTATCTAACTGGCTGCAAGTATGGAGACAATCCAGAAAGGTGGTGCCTAAAGCATTTGCAAGTATGAATACCGAAGGTTTACTCGAGACAATCTAAAAATGTCGTACCTAATATTGTTACACATATGAAATACTGAACAATGGTACTGAAAGCTTTTGAAAGTATGAATACCGAAGGCTTACCAGAGACAATCCAGAACGGTGGCACCTAAAGCTATTATAAATATGAACACTAAGGACTTACATCTGACAATCCAGAAAGTGGTGCCTAAAGATGTTGCAAGGATGAACTCAGAATGACTACCCCAGACAATCCAGAAAGATGGTACCCAAAGCTGTTGCAAATATGGAGACAATCCAGAAAGGTGATTCCTAAAGCTGTTGCAAAGATGAACACAGAATGACTACCCGACACAATCCAGAAAGATGGTGCCTAAAGCTGTTGCAAGTATGAGACAATCCAGAAAAGGGATGCTTAAAGCTGTTGCAAGGTGATGCCTAAAGCTGGTGCAAGTGACAAGTGAAAGCTGTTGCAAGAATGAATACTGGATGACTACATAGCACAATACAAGGCTATTGCAATAATGAATACTCGATGACTACATAGCACAATACAAAGCTGTTGCAAGAATGGATACTGGATGACTACATGGCACAATACAAAGCTGTTGCAAGAATGGATACTGGATGACTACATGGCACAATACAAAGCTGTTGCAAGAATGAATACTCAATGACTACATGGCACAATACAAAGCTGTTGCAAGAATAAATACTGGATGACTACATGGCACAATACAAAGCTGTTGCAAGAATGAATACAAAATGACTACATAGCACAATACAAAGTTGTTGTAAGAATGAATACTGGATAACTACATGGCACAATACAAAGCTGTTGCAAGAATGAATACTGGATGACTACATGGCACAATACAAAGCTGTTGCAAGAAAAAATATTGGATGACTACATAGCACAATACAAAGCTGCAAGAATGAATATTGGATGACTACATGGCACAATACAAAGCTGTTGCAAGAATAAATACTGGATGACTACATGGCACAATACAAAGCTGTTGCAAGAATGAATACTCAATGACTACATAGCACAATACAAAGCTGTTGCAAGAATAAATATTGGATAACTACATGGCACAATACAAAGCTGTTGCAAGAATGAATACTCGATGACTACATAGCACAATACAAAGCTGTTGCAAGAATGAATACTCAATGACTACATAGCACAATACAAAGTCGTTGCAAGAATGGATACTGGATGACTACATGGCACAATACAAAGCTGTTGCAAGAATAAATATTGGATAACTACATGGCACAATACAAAGCTGTTGCAAGAATGAATACTGGATGACTACATAGCACAATACAAAGCTGTTGCAAGAATGAATACTGGATGACTACATAGCACAATACAAGGCTATTGCAATAATGAATACTCGATGACTACATAGCACAATACAAAGCTGTTGCAAGAATGGAACCTGGATGACTACATGGCACAATACAAAGCTGTTGCAAGAATGGATACTGGATGACTACATGGCACAATACAAAGCTGTTGCAAGAATGAATACTCAATGACTACATGGCACAATACAAAGCTGTTGCAAGAATAAATACTGGATGACTACATGGCACAATACAAAACTGTTGCAAGAATGAATACTCAATGACTACATAGCACAATACAAAGCCGTTGCAAGAATGGATACTGGATGACTACATGGCACAATACAAAGCTGTTGCAAGAATAAATATTGGATAACTACATGGCACAATACAAAGCTGTTGCAAGAATAAATATTGGATAACTACATGGCACAATACAAAGCTGTTGCAAGAATGAATACTGGATGACTACATAGCACAATACAAAGCTGTTGCAAGAATGAATACTGGATGACTACATAGCACAATACAAAGCTGTTGCAAGAATAAATATTGGATAACCACATGGCACAATACAAAGCTGTTGCAAGAATAAATATTGGATAACTACATGGCACAATATAAACGAAATCTAGGATTTCTTTTTTCACGAGAGAGTTGATACTTACCTCCCTAATACTTTTGATATTGCTAAATATTGGCTTTCACTCAATAAACACTCAGATTTAAAACAGTTAGGTGCCCCTACTGGGCAGGGAGTCAGAGCGTAGTCTGGCGGATGCCAGCCCCACCACCGCGCATGCGCAGACTAGCACTTCCTCTGACTAGATTATTGGCTGACACACATGCAACTATTAAGAGCCTGAAGACCGAGCCTCTGTGGGGTGGAGAGGCCGGGTCCGTATCTAGGGAGGTAAGTATCAACTCTCTCGTGAAAAAAGAAATCCAAGATTTCGTTTATTTCACTTCAAGAGTATACTTACCTCCCTAATACTTTTGATATTGCCAGAATTCGAAAGTGAATCTGGCGGGAGGGAGGCGAGGTCAAAAGACCAGCTCATCCCTATACGCTTTTCTGCGTTTAAGGCACTTAAACTTCTGAAACTGTAAGAAAAAACAGTCAGGATTTGACTAACCATCGGATAACACCACCGATGTATGAGAGATGACCGAATGTCATATGCGCTCCCCCCCCCCTCCTTCCAGGGAGGAAGAGTCGACTGACCTCAATGTCCTATACGCTCTCTACGTACAAGTGCCATGTACTACAGGACAGAGACGAAAAAGTTCCATTTTCGTAACTCTCAACAATGAACCACACAAATACACAAACCATCACCATATTAATAACGGGTAATCGTGACAATACAATCAACAACGGACAACACATGAACAAGACTGACCTTGTTGAAAGGGCTGGTGACATCATCTTCCCATTGGTAAAGACTGATGCAGGCCCAAAAAAGTGGGTGTTTCCATAAATTAATTGTGAAATATATAAGTAATGAGGAAAAACCACCTCAAAAAATATAAACCGATTTATTTTTTCAAAACCGACAAGGCGAGAGGATTAGAGGTGTCACGGAGATAATGGTCTGTAAAACTTGACTCACAGTGCCACTGAGCCACCGACATAATATCATCCACAGGGACCCCATTAAATAGGGCCGTGGATGTCACTACGCCGCGGACACTGTGAGCCTTGGCCACGTCAACCTGCTTCCCGGTGGCGGATTTATGGCAAAACTGAATGCATTCCACAATCCACCTGGAAATGGTGTCCTTAGAAGCCCTCCCATGGGGTTCAATATATGACAACCATAACGCTGACTGGTCGGTGCGCCATGCCGCCATACGTTGTTTGTACCGGCGCAGCGCCCGGACGGGACACCATGCTTTAGAATTAGGATCATATCTAGTTAAAGCAGGCAAAATAATAGGTTGACCTGGATATTTCAACGACTGATTTTTAGCCAAGAAATTAATCCTCGGTAGCAGCTTAAGGCCTTCCCCTGAAACCACAAAACGGTCATCCTCGGCTGATAAGGCATGAATCTCACTCCTACGCCTAGCCGAGGCCGCAGCAATTAAAAACACAGTCTTCAGTGTTAATAGTTTCATAGAAATGGAACTAAGTGGTTCAAAAGGCTTATCACCTAGTACTTGAAGCACTAGCGATAAACTCCAAGACGGAATCACAGGTGGATTCCTTGGTCTTAGATTGCCCATGCCTTTAATTAATACATTCAATGTATTTACTTCATCACTTCCCCTCTTAGCCAAGCAAGGAATAACAGACATTAATGCTGACTTATAACCAGCAATAGAGTTAGGCTTGAGGCTATAGGCATCATAGAGGTGACAGAGGAAATCAGCTACTACTTGAATAGATGAATCCATTGGATCAATACATCTTTTTGAGCACCATTCTGCAAATCTGTTGATTTTATAATTATATGCTCTGGAGGTTGACCCCCTCCTGGCTTTGGCCATAAACATGGCTGCTTGCTCAGAAAAGCCCTCCTTAATTCTAGATTCCTTGACAACATCCACGCAGTCAATCTGAACATTGACGGATTGTTGTGAAGGGCCTTGCCCTGGAAGATAATATCGTCCATCAGAGGCAGAGGAACCGGATTGCAGACCAGAAGGTCCAGCAGATCCGTATACCATGATCGGCTTGGCCAATCCGGGGCGATCAGAAGCACTTGGCATTCCTCTTGTCTGATTTTCTGAAGAATTTTTGGAATCAGGATTGCTGGAGGGAATGCGTATGCATACATTCTCCCCCAGCTGATAGCTAACGCATCTGTTGCGAAAGCGCTTGGATCCGGAATCGGAGAGACGTACGTCGTCATCTTCGCATTCTTCTTCGTTGCGAACAAATCGATGTTGGGTTTCCCCCAATGGTCGAACAGACGATCCGCCACACATTGATTTAGTTGCCATTCCGTGGGTAAAACACTCATCCTTCGGCTCAATGAGTCTGCTAGCAGGTTTAACCTTCCCGGAATATGAACTGCTTTCAAGGTAATCTGGTGATCCAGACACCAACAAAGCAGTTTCCATGTCATCATACAGAGACTGGGCGACTTCGTTCCGCCCTGGCGGTTTATGTAAGTCACAACTGTTGAGTTGTCTGAACGAATAAGAACAATCTTGCCCTGAACTTTCTGTAAGAAATGTTCCAGGCCCAGGACTACTGCTCTTAGCTCCAGTAGATTTATATGTTCCTTTGACTGTTCCAGATTCCAAAGCCCTGATATCGTGGATTCTTCCAGGCAAGCTCCCCAGCCCTCCATCGATGCATCTGTATACACAGTCACCTGAGGGTGGGGAGGGGTTAGCAAAACCCCCGGCAAGAGATTCTCTGTATTCAACCAACATTGCAGGTGGTGAATCAGAGGCGCCAACACTGACACATTCGAGTCCAGCGAACCTGTACTCTGGGTCCATTGTGTCATGAGAAACAACTGGATCGGCCGCCTGCGTAAGGCGGCCTGAGGAATGACTGGTTCCAACGAAACCATCAACCCCAGCATTCTCAAGTAAACCCGTGCCAGGACATGACGACTGTCGCACACTGACTGAATCAATGAGATGAGTTTCTGAACTCTCTCCTGAGTAGGATAAACATATCCTGTCTCTAGATCGAAGAACATCCCCAGGTAAACAAACTTCTGGGATGGAGTCAGCTCTGATTTTGGGAAATTGATCATCCAGCCCAAGCCTGTGAGAGTTTTCAAAACAACCTCCAGATTGGCGGACAAACTTTCCCGGGTGTGCGCTTTCAACAGCCAGTCGTCTATGTACGTGTGGACTGCTATGCTTCTCCTGCGGAGGTATGCTGTGATCGCAAGAACCACACGGGTGAAAACCCGAGGAGCCGTGGAAATTCAGAAGGGCAACACCCTGAATTCCCACTGTCTGCCCTGGAATGCAAATCTCAGGAAGCGACAGAAACTCCCGTGGATGGGGATGTGGAAATAAGCGTCCTTCAAATCTATCGACGCCGTCCACATCCCCCTCTCCAACCCCGCCAACACCGAGCGCACCGTTTCCATCTTGAAACTGGGCGTCTCGATGAACTTGTTCAATGGCTTGAGGTTGAGAATCGGTCTCCACCCTCCGGTGCGTTTTGTTACTAAGAACAGGGTTGAATAGAAGCCCGGACACCTTTGTGCCGGCTGAATAGCTCCCTTTTGTATGAGGGAATTTATCTCCTCCTCGATACACAACCTTTGCTCTGGATCTCTCGGAATGGGAGTCCAGACTGGCACCAGAGACAGTCGCGACGGCGGGCCTGTCACCCACTCTGGATGATACCCGACGGAAAGCCATCGCAAGACTAAACGGTCCTGAGTTAACCGTTCCCACTCTTGCATGTGGTCGGCTAGCCGGCCTCCCACCGGTCCACCTAGGGACCGCGGTGGACACGAGGCATGCAAGAGCGGCACTGTCTCCGTCGCCATACACACCGGAGTGGTTCTTACCGCGGTAAGCGTCCTGTCAGGACCGATAACCACGCCCAGATCCTCGCGCGCCCCGCCCCGCCCCGCGCGCACCTCGGTGCGCGGGCGGCTGCCTGGCTGACGGCGCCTGAGGAACCTGCGCCCCCCTCGCTGCTGGCCGAATCGCACGCGGCTGAGGCCGACGCTGCGACGGTGGCTGGCCTCTGACCTGGCCAGCACCACCTCGAGCCTGCAGGGGACGATACGCCGGGGCCGCGGCGCGAACGTTAGCACGACGCAGCACATCAAACTGCTCGCGCAGCGCCCTCTGGTTATTCACCAGGGTGACCGTCTCCTGGAGGTGGCGACATCCCTCACCTCCAAAAAGACCAGGGCCCGTCATAGGCGTACGTAGTAGCCTATTGTACAGGTCCTGAGACGGGCACAGATTGTCCAGGGCAAACGTGCGTCTTGCCCGGACACTCCTGGTCACCGCCCGAGTCATACAGTCCAGCGCCAGGTTAATACCATCCTGGATGGTTCGCTGGACAGTGACCGGACTTGGCTGGCGCGATGCGGATGCCGTTACTACCCCCTGTAACAGCTGGGAGACGTGGGACAGAGCGGCAATCGAAGCCCTCCCACTCTCCTCCGCATCACGCAACGCGGTATTCGCCGAACTCAACGCGTTCGAGCACAAGACACCCGTGTCAGAACGGGAGCCTGGCCGCGCATCCTCACCCAAAGCCGCGCGGTCATCCACGCTGGGCTTGGGTACCACACCGTACCGCTGGTAATCCAGGGGCACGATGCGACAACGCCTGGCCACCTCGCGAGGGGCCTTCGCGAGACGTCCACTCGACTTAATGGACGACTCCGCCGCCTTGAACATGTCAACGACATGCTCCGCCAGCGGCAGAGAAGGCATAGCGTTAGCAGTCGGTTTCCCAGCTAACCACGGCGTGTGAACACGCTGGCTAGCCGACTGCTCCACGGGCAGATCAGGCCTAACGCTCACCAACCACTGGCAAGCGTCATACCAATCCTCCTCCGTGGCTAACTGCGAGCGCTCTACAAGACGGGGTTCTTCGTCTTCCTCCTGAGCGCAAGCAGTAGAGCTTGACGGCGGGTATGCTGATACACCTGGCAAGCCAGGGAAAACACGCGGGCCTGACAGCACCGGCATGAGAATATCACTGGTTTGACCAGGAGCAGGCACCGTGGCAGAGCGCGGGGTATATATAGTCTCACCACGGGCCCGGCCAGCACCAGCAACACCCTCGGCAAGCCGAGGTATGCGGTACCGCTGGCCATCAGCAGCGCCCTGGGCCACCACCTGAGCCGCGGACTTTACTCCAGGGTGAGTAAAACCGTGGAATAAGGCGCCTGTATTCCCCGCGAGGGGTGCACAAACGTCTTCATCCATGTCCACGTCGTCAGACGGCGACCCTAGCAGGTAATCCTCATCACCCTGGTCAGAAAGATTAGACCCCGGGTCAGCAAAGAGAGCTAACCCGGGCTGACCAGGAACGGTGCCATAGGAGGTACTGGCCACCGCGGCGTGCGGATACCCCTGGACTGATAAGCAGCCCGCGGGTTCCAGCGACAACCGTCCACGGTCCCCTATCGGCGCGGCAATAAGCCTGCTGCCAGGGCCGTGGAACGCCCCCTCTAATGGGGCCACCTCTGAATCGTCGAACAACGGAAGCGGACTAAGGAAAATCGATCCAGAGGCGGGGATTACCTGCTCCGAAGCCGATGATGAGGACAGTAAAGGATTTGGTCCAGGAAGCATGCCACGAAGCAACCCTGGAACCAAATCCTTTATTGTCCTCTTCATCTCTCCCAACATCTCGGTCCGGAAGGCCTCCATATCCACCGCGGACGAGACCTTCCCCTTACCCTTCCTACTTACAACCTCTCGTTTCCGCTTCTTCTTCTCCTCCTCTACCACCTTGTCCGTCGCCTGTAAGCAGCACAAGAATTCGGACATTAACTCGCCCCCCCAGTGCTTACATATGTCACAATTAACCAAGGGACCACAAGGGCTACATCGATAGCACAGATGAGGCCAGAACTTTTCATGAAGAAAACGTCCACAGGACGCGCAACCCGGTCCCTGAAACAGGGCAAAGGACAAGGAGTATGAGCAACTAGTTAAGCTTAGAAACTCAATCCAACTCAAAGAGAAGGAAAACGATCATAAAGATCAATATACATCAGAAACCAGCATAGCGCTTGAATCGCTGATAAACACATAGCCAGGCTGATTATGACGTCATTAATCCCGTGACAGGAAAAATCGATCCCAACAAAACATCCAAGTGCAAGGACGAATTGTATGCTGAAAGTCGACTACACAACCATCAGATACATATAGATAACTCTTTTCTGGCAAAAATGTTAATTATCTCCCTTTGTTTGTTTACAATAATTAACATCACCACATTATCAATAACTAGATACCTGACACTTTGTATAGACAAACCATCCAACGTGACGAACCGGAGAACTCCACCATCTGCACGCCTCTTAACTCTCTCCACCTCATGGGGAAGGAATTGGATCAAGAGGGCAAAGTGAGAAGACCTTTATACTAGGCCTCCAACTCACTGGACATATTTTTTCATTTGGTTAGATAACCTAACAGTGTTAGTAGGAAATGGAACCATGGTGGAGAGAAAACTAACTCTCTGCTACTGTGATGTCACCACCTAGCGTCAAACAGACCTGTGGACATAAACAGAAAGAGAAATTAGCCCTAGGTAGCACCGAGTTGACATAAACCAACTAACCAAGGCGCTTATCACGGTAAACGCGAGTCCCGGAAACACAATACACCGGGAAGAAAACTCGCTAATTTTACTAGAAGTCACCTGATTTAAAGGTCCTAAGTCCTCCTGTGGCGAAGTGTTCCCTCCTGCCATACAAATCAGATACTATCACTCCAAAATATACACCAATTAACAGTTAAAGAGCAAGAAAAGCTTATGACTCAAAAAGACATGTGTGTTCTCTTTGCCAATAATCTAGCAAAGAGGTAGTGCTAGTCTGCGCATGCGCGGTGGTGGGGCTGGCATCCGCCAGACTACGCTCTGACTCCCTGCCCAGTAGGGGCACCTAACTGTTTTAAATCTGAGTGTTTATTGAGTGAAAGCCAATATTTAGCAATATCAAAAGTATTAGGGAGGTAAGTATACTCTTGAAGTGAAACAAAGCTGTTGCAAGAATGGATACTGGATGACTACATAGCACAATACAAAGCTGTTGCAAGAATGAATACTGGATGACTACATGGCACAATACAAAACTGTTGCATGAATGAATACTCAATAACTCCATAGCACAATACAAAGCTGTTGCAAGAATGGATACTGGATGACTACATGGCACAATACAAAGCTGTTGCAAGAATAAATATTGGATAACTACATGGCACAATACAAAGCTGTTGCAAGAATGAATACTGGATGGCTACATAGCACAATACAAAGCTGTTGCAAGAATGAAAACTCAATGACTACATAGCACAATACAAATCTGTTGCAAGAATAAATATTGGATAACTACATGGCACAATACAAAGCTGTTGCAAGAATGAATACTGGATGACTACATGGCACAATAGAAAGCTGTTGCAAGAATGAATGCTGGGTGACTACATGGCACAATACAAAGCTGTTGCAAGAATGAATACTGGATGACTACATAGCACAATACAAAGCTGTTGCAAGAATAAATATTGGATAACCACATGGCACAATACAAAGCTGTTGCAAGAATAAATATTGGATAACTACATGGCACAATACAAAGCTGTTGCAAGAATGGATACTGGATGACTACATAGCACACTACAAAGCTGTTGCAAGAATGAATACTGGATGACTACATGGCACAATACAAAACTGTTGCATGAATGAATACTCAATAACTACATAGCACAATACAAAGCTGTTGCAAGAATGGATACTGGATGACTACATGGCACAATACAAAGCTGTTGCAAGAATAAATATTGGATAACTACATGGCACAATACAAAGCTGTTGGAAGAATGAATACTGGATGGCTACATAGCACAATACAAAGCTGTTGCAAGAATGAATACTCAATGACTACATAGCACAATACAAATCTGTTGCAAGAATAAATATTGGATAACTACATGGCACAATACAAAGCTGTTGCAAGAATGAATACTGGATGACTACATGGCACAATAGAAAGCTGTTGCAAGAATGAATGCTGGGTGACTACATAGCACACTACAAAGCTGTTGCAAGAATGAATACTGGATGACTACATGGCACAATACAAAACTGTTGCATGAATGAATACTCAATAACTACATAGCACAATACAAAGCTGTTGCAAGAATGGATACTGGATGACTACATGGCACAATACAAAGCTGTTGCAAGAATAAATATTGGATAACTACATGGCACAATACAAAGCTGTTGCAAGAATGAATACTGGATGGCTACATAGCACAATACAAAGCTGTTGCAAGAATGAATACTCAATGACTACATAGCACAATACAAATCTGTTGCAAGAATAAATATTGGATAACTACATGGCACAATACAAAGCTGTTGCAAGAATGAATACTGGATGACTACATGGCACAATAGAAAGCTGTTGCAAGAATGAATGCTGGGTGACTACATGGCACAATACAAAGCTGTTGCAAGAATGAATACTGGATGACTACATAGCACAATACAAAGCTGTTGCAAGAATAAATATTGGATAAACACATGGCACAATACAAAGCTGTTGCAAGAATAAATATTGGATAACTACATGGCACAATACAAAGCTGTTGCAAGAATGGATACTGGATGACTACATAGCACAATACAAAGCTGTTGCAAGAATAAATATTGGATAAACACATGGCACAATACAAAGCTGTTGCAAGAATGAATACTGGATGACTACATGGCACAACACAAAACTGTTGCATGAATGAATACTCAATGACTACATAGCACAATACAAAGCTGTTGCAAGAATGGATACTGGATGACTACATGGCACAATACAAATCTGTTGCAAGAATGAATACTGGATGACTACATGGCACAATACAAAGCTGTTGCAAGAATGACTACATGGCACAATACAAAGCTGTTGCAAGTATGAATACTGGATGACTACATAGCACAATACAAAGCTGCAAGAATGAATACTGGATGACTACATGGCACAATACAAAGCTGTTGCAAGAATAAATACTGGATGACTACATGGTACAATACAAAGCTGTTGCAAGAATGAATACTGGATGACTACATGGCACAATAGAAAGCTGTTGCAAGAATGAATGCTGGGTGACTACATGGCACAGTACAAAGCTGTTGCCAGAATGAATACTGGATGACTACATGGCACAATACAAAGCTGTTGCAACAATGAATACTTTATGACTACATGGCACAATACAAAGCTGTTGCAAGAATGAATAAAATGACTACATAGCACAATACAAAGTTGTTGTAAGAATGAATACTGGATAACTACATGGCACAATACAAAGCTGTTGCAAGAATGAATACTGGATGACTACATGGCACAATACAAAGCTGTTGCAAGAATGAATACTCAATGACTACATAGCACAATACAAAGCTGTTGCAAGAATAAATATTGGATAACTACATGGCACAATACAAAGCTGTTGCAAGAATGAATACTGGATGACTACATGGCACAATACAAAACTGTTGCAAGAATGAATACTCAATGACTACATAGCACAATACAAAGCCGTTGCAAGAATGGATACTGGATGACTACATGGCACAATACAAAGCTGTTGCAAGAATGAATACTGGATGACTACATAGCACAATACAAAGCTGTTGCAAGAATGAATACTGGATGGCTACATAGCACAATACAAAGCTGTTGCAAGAATGAAAACTCAATGACTACATAGCACAATACAAATCTGTTGCAAGAATAAATATTGGATAACTACATGGCACAATACAAAGCTGTTGCAAGAATGAATACTGGATGACTACATGGCACAATAGAAAGCTGTTGCAAGAATGAATGCTGGGTGACTACATGGCACAATACAAAGCTGTTGCAAGAATGAATACTGGATGACTACATAGCACAATACAAAGCTGTTGCAAGAATAAATATTGGATAACCACATGGCACAATACAAAGCTGTTGCAAGAATAAATATTGGATAACTACATGGCACAATACAAAGCTGTTGCAAGAATAAATATTGGATAACTACATGGCACAATACAAAGCTGTTGCAAGAATGGATACTGGATGACTACATAGCACAATACAAAGCTGTTGCAAGAATGAATACTGGATGACTACATGGCACAATACAAAACTGTTGCATGAATGAATACTCAATGACTACATAGCACAATACAAAGCTGTTGCAAGAATGGATACTGGATGACAACATGGCACAATACAAAGCTGTTGCAAGAATGAATACTGGATGACTACATGGCACAATACAAAGCTGTTGCAAGAATGACTACATGGCACAATACAAAGCTGTTGCAAGAATGAATACTGGATGACTACATAGCACAATACAAAGCTGTTGCAAGAATAAATATTGGATAAACACATGGCACAATACAAAGCTGTTGCAAGAATAAATATTGGATAACTACATGGCACAATACAAAGCTGTTGCAAGAATGGATACTGGATGACTACATAGCACACTACAAAGCTGTTGCAAGAATGAATACTGGATGACTACATGGCACAACACAAAACTGTTGCATGAATGAATACTCAATGACTACATAGCACAATACAAAGCTGTTGCAAGAATGGATACTGGATGACCACATGGCACAATACAAATCTGTTGCAAGAATGAATACTGGATGACTACATGGCACAATACAAAGCTGTTGCAAGAATGACTACATGGCACAATACAAAGCTGTTGCAAGTATGAATACTGGATGACTACATAGCACAATACAAAGCTGCAAGAATGAATACTGGATGACTACATGGCACAATACAAAGCTGTTGCAAGAATAAATACTGGATGACTACATGGTACAATACAAAGCTGTTGCAAGAATGAATACTGGATGACTACATGGCACAATAGAAAGCTGTTGCAAGAATGAATGCTGGGTGACTACATGGCACAGTACAAAGCTGTTGCCAGAATGAATACTGGATGACTACATGGCACAATACAAAGCTGTTGCAACAATGAATACTTTATGACTACATGGCACAATACAAAGCTGTTGCAAGAATGAATAAAATGACTACATAGCACAATACAAAGTTGTTGTAAGAATGAATACTGGATAACTACATGGCACAATACAAAGCTGTTGCAAGAATGAATACTGGATGACTACATGGCACATTACAAAGCTGTTGCAAGAATGAATACTCAATGACTACATAGCACAATACAAAGCTGTTGCAAGAATAAATATTGGATAACTACATGGCACAATACAAAGCTGTTGCAAGAATGAATACTGGATGACTACATGGCACAATACAAAACTGTTGCAAGAATGAATACTCAATGACTACATAGCACAATACAAAGCTGTTGCAAGAATGAATACTGGATGACTACATAGCACAATACAAAGCTGTTGCAAGAATGAATACTGGATGGCTACATAGCACAATACAAAGCTGTTGCAAGAATGAAAACTCAATGACTACATAGCACAATACAAATCTGTTGCAAGAATAAATATTGGATAACTACATGGCACAATACAAAGCTGTTGCAAGAATGAATACTGGATGACTACATGGCACAATAGAAAGCTGTTGCAAGAATGAATGCTGGGTGACTACATGGCACAATACAAAGCTGTTGCAAGAATGAATACTGGATGACTACATAGCACAATACAAAGCTGTTGCAAGAATAAATATTGGATAACCACATGGCACAATACAAAGCTGTTGCAAGAATAAATATTGGATAACTACATGGCACAATACAAAGCTGTTGCAAGAATAAATATTGGATAACTACATGGCACAATACAAAGCTGTTGCAAGAATGGATACTGGATGACTACATAGCACAATACAAAGCTGTTGCAAGAATGAATACTGGATGACTACATGGCACAATACAAAACTGTTGCATGAATGAATACTCAATGACTACATAGCACAATACAAAGCTGTTGCAAGAATGGATACTGGATGACAACATGGCACAATACAAAGCTGTTGCAAGAATGAATACTGGATGACTACATGGCACAATACAAAGCTGTTGCAAGAATGACTACATGGCACAATACAAAGCTGTTGCAAGAATGAATACTGGATGACTACATAGCACAATACAAAGCTGTTGCAAGAATAAATATTGGATAAACACATGGCACAATACAAAGCTGTTGCAAGAATAAATATTGGATAACTACATGGCACAATACAAAGCTGTTGCAAGAATGGATACTGGATGACTACATAGCACACTACAAAGCTGTTGCAAGAATGAATACTGGATGACTACATGGCACAACACAAAACTGTTGCATGAATGAATACTCAATGACTACATAGCACAATACAAAGCTGTTGCAAGAATGGATACTGGATGACCACATGGCACAATACAAATCTGTTGCAAGAATGAATACTGGATGACTACATGGCACAATACAAAGCTGTTGCAAGAATGACTACATGGCACAATACAAAGCTGTTGCAAGTATGAATACTGGATGACTACATAGCACAATACAAAGCTGCAAGAATGAATACTGGATGACTACATGGCACAATACAAAGCTGTTGCAAGAATAAATACTGGATGACTACATGGTACAATACAAAGCTGTTGCAAGAATGAATACTGGATGACTACATGGCACAATAGAAAGCTGTTGCAAGAATGAATGCTGGGTGACTACATGGCACAGTACAAAGCTGTTGCCAGAATGAATACTGGATGACTACATGGCACAATACAAAGCTGTTGCAACAATGAATACTTTATGACTACATGGCACAATACAAAGCTGTTGCAAGAATGAATAAAATGACTACATAGCACAATACAAAGTTGTTGTAAGAATGAATACTGGATAACTACATGGCACAATACAAAGCTGTTGCAAGAATGAATACTGGATGACTACATGGCACAATACAAAGCTGTTGCAAGAAAAAATATTGGATGACTACATAGCACAATACAAAGCTGCAAGAATGAATACTGGATGACTACATGGCACAATACAAAGCTGTTGCAAGAATAAATACTGGATGACTACATGGCACAATACAAAGCTGTTGCAAGAATGAATACTCAATGACTACATAGCACAATACAAAGCTGTTGCAAGAATAAATATTGGATAACTACATGGCACAATACAAAGCTGTTGCAACAATGAATACTTTATGACTACATGGCACAATACAAAGCTGTTGCAAGAATGAATAAAATGACTACATAGCACAATACAAAGTTGTTGTAAGAATGAATACTGGATAACTACATGGCACAATACAAAGCTGTTGCAAGAATGAATACTGGATGACTACATGGCACAATACAAAGCTGTTGCAAGAAAAAATATTGGATGACTACATAGCACAATACAAAGCTGCAAGAATGAATACTGGATGACTACATGGCACAATACAAAGCTGTTGCAAGAATAAATACTGGATGACTACATGGCACAATACAAAGCTGTTGCAAGAATGAATACTCAATGACTACATAGCACAATACAAAGCTGTTGCAAGAATAAATATTGGATAACTACATGGCACAATACAAAGCTGTTGCAAGAATGAATACTGGATGACTACATGGCACAATACAAAGCTGTTGCAAGAATGAATACTGGATGACTACATAGCACAATACAAAGCTGTTGCAAGAATGAATACTGGATGGCTACATAGCACAATACAAAGCTGTTGCAAGAATGAAAACTCAATGACTACATAGCACAATACAAATCTGTTGCAAGAATAAATATTGGATAACTACATGGCACAATACAAAGCTGTTGCAAGAATGAATACTGGATGACTACATGGCACAATAGAAAGCTGTTGCAAGAATGAATGCTGGGTGACTACATGGCACAATACAAAGCTGTTGCAAGAATGAATACTGGATGACTACATAGCACAATACAAAGCTGTTGCAAGAATAAATATTGGATAACCACATGGCACAATACAAAGCTGTTGCAAGAATAAATATTGGATAACTACATGGCACAATACAAAGCTGTTGCAAGAATGGATACTGGATGACTACATAGCACAATACAAAGCTGTTGCAAGAATGAATACTGGATGACTACATGGCACAATACAAAACTGTTGCATGAATGAATACTTAATGACTACATAGCACAATACAAAGCTGTTGCAAGAATGGATACTGGATGACAACATGGCACAATACAAAGCTGTTGCAAGAATGAATACTGGATGACTACATGGCACAATACAAAGCTGTTGCAAGAATGAATGCTGGGTGACTACATGGCACAATACAAAGCTGTTGCAAGTATGAATACTGGATGACTACATAGCACAATACAAAGCTGCAAGAATGAATACTGGATGACTACATGGCACAATAGAAAGCTGTTGCAAGAATGAATGCTGGGTGACTACATGCCACAATACAAAGATGTTGCAAGAATGAATACTGGATGACTACATAGCACAATACAAAGCTGTTGCAAGAATAAATATTGGATAACCACATGGCACAATACAAAGCTGTTGCAAGAATAAATATTGGATAACTACATGGCACAATACAAAGCTGTTGCAAGAATGGACACTGGATGACTACATAGCACAATACAAAGCTGTTGCAAGAATGAATACTCAATGACTACATAGCACAATACAAAGCTGTTGCAAGAATGGATACTGGATGACTACATAGCACAATACAAAGCTATTGCAAGAATGAATACTGGATGACTACATGGCACAATACAAAGCTGTTGCAAGAATGACTACATGGCACAATACAAAGCTGTTGCAAGTATGAATACTGGATGACTACATAGCACAATACAAAGCTGTTGCAAGAATGAATACTGGATGGCTACATAGCACAATACAAAGCTGTTGCAAGAATGAAAACTCAATGACTACATAGCACAATACAAATCTGTTGCAAGAATAAATATTGGATAACTACATGGCACAATACAAAGCTGTTGCAAGAATGAATACTGGATGACTACATGGCACAATAGAAAGCTGTTGCAAGAATGAATGCTGGGTGACTACATGGCACAATACAAAGCTGTTGCAAGAATGAATACTGGATGACTACATAGCACAATACAAAGCTGTTGCAAGAATAAATATTGGATAACCACATGGCACAATACAAAGCTGTTGCAAGAATAAATATTGGATAACTACATGGCACAATACAAAGCTGTTGCAAGAATGGATACTGGATGACTACATAGCACAATACAAAGCTGTTGCAAGAATGAATACTGGATGACTACATGGCACAATACAAAACTGTTGCATGAATGAATACTTAATGACTACATAGCACAATACAAAGCTGTTGCAAGAATGGATACTGGATGACAACATGGCACAATACAAAGCTGTTGCAAGAATGAATACTGGATGACTACATGGCACAATACAAAGCTGTTGCAAGAATGAATGCTGGGTGACTACATGGCACAATACAAAGCTGTTGCAAGTATGAATACTGGATGACTACATAGCACAATACAAAGCTGCAAGAATGAATACTGGATGACTACATGGCACAATAGAAAGCTGTTGCAAGAATGAATGCTGGGTGACTACATGCCACAATACAAAGATGTTGCAAGAATGAATACTGGATGACTACATAGCACAATACAAAGCTGTTGCAAGAATAAATATTGGATAACCACATGGCACAATACAAAGCTGTTGCAAGAATAAATATTGGATAACTACATGGCACAATACAAAGCTGTTGCAAGAATGGACACTGGATGACTACATAGCACAATACAAAGCTGTTGCAAGAATGAATACTCAATGACTACATAGCACAATACAAAGCTGTTGCAAGAATGGATACTGGATGACTACATAGCACAATACAAAGCTATTGCAAGAATGAATACTGGATGACTACATGGCACAATACAAAGCTGTTGCAAGAATGACTACATGGCACAATACAAAGCTGTTGCAAGTATGAATACTGGATGACTACATAGCACAATACAAAGCTGCAAGAATGAATACTGGATGACTACATGGCACAATACAAAGCTGTTGCAAGAATAAATACTGGATGACTACATGGTACAATACAAAGCTGTTGCAAGAATGAATACTGGATGACTACATGGCACAATAGAAAGCTGTTGCAAGAATGAATGATGGGTGATTACATGCCACAATACAAAGATGTTGCAAGAATGAATACTGGATGACTACATAGCACAATACAAAGCTGTTGCAAGAATAAATATTGGATAACCACATGGCACAATACAAAGCTGTTGCAAGAATAAATATTGGATAACTACATGGCACAATACAAAGCTGTTGCAAGAATGGATACTGGATGACTACATAGCACAATACAAAGCTGTTGCAAGAATGAATACTCAATGACTACATAGCACAATACAAAGCTGTTGCAAGAATGGATACTGGATGACTACATAGCACAATACAAAGCTATTGCAAGAATGAAAACTGGATGACTACATAGCACAATACAAAGCTGTTGCAAGAATGACTACATGGCACAATACAAAGCTGTTGCAAGTATGAATACTGGATGACTACATAGCACAATACAA
This sequence comes from Chaetoderma sp. LZ-2023a, assembly GCA_034401795.1. Classification (NCBI taxonomy): domain Eukaryota; kingdom Metazoa; phylum Mollusca; class Caudofoveata; order Chaetodermatida; family Chaetodermatidae; genus Chaetoderma; species Chaetoderma sp. LZ-2023a. Next base: position 1,203,437 of record CM067368.1, read on the forward strand.
AGCTGCAAGAATGAATACTGGATGACTACATGGCACAATACAAAGCTGTTGCACGAATAAATACTGGATGACTACATGGTACAATACAAAGCTGTCGCAAGAATGAATACTGGATGACTACATGGCACAATAGAAAGCTGTTGCAAGAATGAATGCTGGGTGACTACATGGCACAGTACAAAGCTGTTGCAAGAATAAATATTGGATAACCACATGGCACAATACAAAGCTGTTGCAAGAATAAATATTGGATAACTACATGGCACAATACAAAGCTGTTGCAAGAATGAATACTGGATGACTACATGGCACAATACAAAGCTGTTGCCAGAATGAATACTGGATGACTACATGGCACAATACAAAGCTGTTGCAACAATGAATACTTTATGACTACATGGCACAATACAAAGCTGTTGCAAGAATGAATACTAAATGACTACATAGCACAATACAAAGCTGTTGCAAGAATGGATACTGGATGACCACATAGCACAATACAAAGCTGTTGCAAGAATAAATATTGGATGACTACATGGTACAATACAAAGCTGTTGCAAGAATGGATACTGGATGACTACATAGCACAATACAAAGCCATTGCAAGAATGGATACTGGATGACTACATAGCACAATACAAAGCTGTTGCATGAATGAATACTGGATGACTACATGGCACAATACAAAGCTGTTGCAAGAATAAATACCGGATGACTACATGGCACAATACAAAGCTGTTGCAAGAATGAATACTGGATGATTACATGGCACAATACAAAGCTGTTGCACGAATGAATACTGAAGGTGTCCTTACCTGTGACAATCCAGAAAACATGCGACCCATGGACTTATAATCCAATCCTTCGGAACAGTTAACGACAATCACATAATTGCCCAATGCTTTTCCAAGATCCTTGGCCGTCTCAGTTTTGCCTGTGCCAGCTGGACCTTTGGGACTTCCACCTCGGTGCAGATGCAGGGCAGTGGTTAATGTCATGTAGCAGCGGTCAGTCAGAGGAGTGATGACCAGACGACCGGAGTTACCGAGATATTCATAGCCATACTGGAACATGGTGTTTGTCTGACGAATTACACAATCATCAATTTCCTGAAATAGTTGATAAAAAATTGCTACTTTACATACTAGATATTATTCCAACACCTTATTGACCACTTCAAACATGCACACACTTAAAGGGATGTAATCTCATCTTAAAACATGTATTGTACCAATAGATTATGTTACATAGATTTCTATTCATTCACTTCCAGACATTCTTTTATCTGTATCACAATTATTTGCCCTTTAATATCCTGTCAATGTTGAACTGTGGTCGATGCCATTTTCTCTCAAGCGATAGGGTATTATGTAATTATTATCATATTGAATATTTCGAAACTAAGTTGCCTGGATGCTGTTGCTGCTCTAAACTACTGCAGCCGCCAGATAATAACTTCAATGAACAATAACTCTGGACCGGCTGAATATTTTCAAAACAATTTGACTGAAAGTTGTTGGTGGCTTAGCAACCAACTTTCAGTCAAAAATTTTCAAAAATATTCAGCAGGGCAGACAGCCATTGTGGATTAGAAATATGTATAATACCTCTTTATACCGGGACCCTATATAATAATCCTTACATGGACACCAGACACTAAATAATACCCTTTTATACTCGGACGGTATTTAATAATCTTTATTGGGACCCTGAACACTATATAATACCCCTTTATACTGCAACAGTATATAATAATCTTTACTGGGACCCTGAACACTATATAATAGCCCTTTATACTGGGACCCTATATAATACCCCTTTATACTCGGACCCTATAAAATGCTCCTTTATACTGGGATGGTATATAACAATCTTTACTGGATCCTGAACACTATATAATACCCATTTCTATATTATAAACCTTTATACTGGGATGGTATATAATACCCCTTTATACTGGGATGGTATATAATACCCCTTTATACTGGGATGGTATATAATACCCCTTTATACTGGGACCCTATATAATAACCCCTTTATACTGGGACAGTATATAATACCCCTTTATACTGGGATGGTGTATAATAATCTTTACTGGGACAATGAGCACTATATTATACCCCTTTATACTTGGATCCTATATAATACACCTTTATACTGGGATGGTATATAATCTTTACTGGGACCTGAACACTATAATACCCTTTTATACCGGGACCCTATATAATACCCCTTTTATACTGGGACCTATATAATACCACTTTATACTGGGACACTATATATTAATCCTTACTGGGACATTGGACACTATAAATAATATGCCTTACTGTTAACTCACCCTGTCCCAGTAGAGTCTGAGCTGACTAAGCCATTCAAAAGCAGTTACATCAGCACAACCAGATTTAGTGAGCTTCTCGATAATGTCTCGTGCATGTACATCAATGGTTACCAAGGCAACAATCTTCAAACGCTGAATTTTAGTCAAGTTGCCCCGAATAGCCTCTGAAAATTTGTTCAGCGTTGCAACCTGTTTATAGAATAAAACTTTTTTGCATAGAAGTTCTATACCTCGAGGCTCAAGTCAAACACCACAGATAAACTAGCAGCCTTATTTATCAACAAATCTTATCATGCCATATATGAACTGAGGTCTTGTCATAAGGAGTTGACATTCCACATTTGAAATGAATCCACTGAAGCTAACTGAAGTTATCGAGCGGAAACCACATATTTTACGATAAAGTTATCCTATTCACAATCTGATATGTCAATAATAAGGAGCACAGGTCTATAGTGCTTGTGTAATATCTGGTATAATGGTCAGAGGATCACACAGACTTACACAGGTCTATAGTGCTTGTGTAATATCTGGTATAATGGTAAGAAGATCAGACAGACTTACACAGGTCTATAGTGCTTGTGTATTATTTAGTATAATGGTAAGAGGATAACACAGACTTGCACAGGTCTATAGTGCTTGTGCAATATCGAGTATAATGGTCAGAGGATCACACAGACTTACACAGGTCTATAGTGCTTGTGTAATATCTGGTATAATGGTCAGAGGATCACACAGACTTACACAGGTCTATAGTGCTTGTATAATATCTGGTATAATGGTCAGAGGATCACACAGACTTACACAGGTCTATAGTGCTTGTATATCTGGTATAATGGTCAGAGGATCACACAGACTTACACAGGTCTATAGTGCTTGTGTAATATCTGGTATAATGGTCAGAGGATCACACAGACTTACACATGTCTATAGTGCTTGTGTAATATCTGGTATAATGGTCAGAGGATCACACAGGTCTATAGTGCTTGTATAATATCTGGTATAATGGTCAGAGGATCACACAGACTTACACAGGTCTATAGTGCTTGTGTAATATCTGGTATAACGGTCAGCGGATCACACAGACTTACACAGGTCTATAGTGCTTGTGTATTATCTGGTATAATGGTCAGAGGATCACACAGACTTACACAGGTCTATAGTGCTTGTGTATTATCTGGTATAATGGTCAGAGGATCACACAGACTTACACAGGTCTATAGTGCTTGTGTATTATCTGGTATAATGGTCAGAGGATCACACAGACTTACACAGGTCTATAGTGCTTGTGTAATATGTGGTATAATGGTCAGAGGATCACACAAACTTACACAGGTCTATAGCGCTTGTGTATTATCTTGTATAACCATCAGAGGATCACACAGACTTCCACAGTTCTATAGTGCTTGTGTAATATCTGGTATAATGGTCAGAGGATCACACAGACTTGCACAGGTCTATAGTGCTTGTGTATTAGCTGGTATAACCGTTAGAGGATCACACAGACTTGCACAGGTCTATAGTGCTTGTGTATTATCTGATATAACCGTCAGAGGATCACACAGACTTATACAGGTCTATAGTGCTTGTGTATTATCTGGTATAATGGTCCAAGGATCACACAGACTTGCACAGGTCTATAGTGCTTGCGTAATATCTGGACTTGCACATGTTATTATTGCTGAATTACCTGCTTCTTTTTCATGCTCTTTAAGGCTTTCTTGTCACCTCTCTCCTTAGTAGTGGTCAGTGCTTTGGTCACATCCACTGTCCACTGAATCTGACTGGAACTGATACAGATCTAAAAACCATGCAGCAAAGCAAGCTAAGAAATAAATCTCATTTTATCCACTTAAATGAAACATAATTTGGGCCAGTTCTAGTAGTGTTCTTACAATTAATCGATTTGATCGATGATTGATTGGTTTGCATGTTCAGCCAGCCGATCGATTATGATTTCAAAAATCGATTTGGGTTGTTTATAAATTGACTTTATTAATATGTTTTAAATGGTCAAGCTAGAAGGCGAATATTTTCGGAAAATTTTTTAATTTAATTGTTACAACTATATAGTATTATTCCTTAGTCTAAGACATTAATTCTTGCCGCACTGAAATAGTATGTTAATTTCAAAGCAACCATACATCCAATAACATGTTGAATATTTTGAAACTTATTTGACTGGAAGCTGTTGCTGCCTAAGGCATCAACAGTTTCCAGTCAAATTAGTTTCAAAATATTCAACAGATTATTTCTTAAATTATTAAGAATCTGTCATACCTGCGACTTGGTTTGAAAGGGGTAATTATCCTTGAACATGCTATAATTACTGCATTAAAAATGGGTAAAAATGAGAACCTGTTATGATCAATCATTAATTGATCATAGGTTAGTATAGAAAACCAATCATCGATCACAAAAATAGTACCAATTCCCAACACTAAGTTCTAGCTTCTCTGTTGATAGAAAATACCATACCAGAATGATACATGTCATTTTCAGATTGATAACATGTCGTGGGTGAAAGATATATCACTTTTACCAGTGAACCTTTGACGTGATAATCGATTGCAGTTAATGAAATCTTAGCCAATCAGAAAAATCCTCACCGTGCGCTGCGGGCGAGCTCAGGTGATCTCGTGATGTAACGCGAGTGGCAGAAAATTTAGAGCTAAATAGATTTCACTGAGCAAAGGAATTAAATTTACAGTCCTTGAGTTATAAATCGGCATTTCGAAAAGTTGAGTCAATACACGCTGATCACAGATTGACGATGCTGGTACGTGCTTTTGATATTCCAATGTAAATACACGTAAATATGCATGTACCTTTATTGTGCCCATAGTCTAGTAGAAGCCGATCCCAAAACTTTGAGAATGATCGGCACGGTTACTTAATCAGTTAATTCAGTAACACGTTAGCATTGGAATGATTGCTACAGTTACTTACTAGTCTATTAGTACAGTGAAACATTAGCGCTAGAATGATTGCCGCAGTGATGTAGTCAGTTAGTCTAGAATGATTGCTACAGTTACTTAGTCAGCTAGTCTAGAATGATTGCTGTGGTCACTTAGTCAGCTAGTCTAGATTGATTGTCACAGTTACTCAGTCAGCTAGTCTAGAATGATTGCCATGGTTACTTAGTCAACTAGTATAGAATGAACAGCCCTGTTACTTGCTCAGCTAGTCTGAATGATTGCCGTGGTCACTTAGTCAGCTAGTCTAGAATGATTGCTGTGGTCACTTAGTCAGCTAGTCTAGATTGATTGTCACAGTTACTCAGTCAGCTAGTCTACAATGATTGTCACGGTTACTTAGTCAGCTAGTATGGAATGAACAGCACTGTTACTTGGTCAGCTAGTCTGAATGATTGACGTGGTTACTTATACAGCTAATCTAGTACGATTGCCGAGGTTACTTAGGCAGCTAGTCTGGAATGATTGCCGCAATTACTTAGTCAGCTAGTCTAGAATGATTGTCACAGCTACTTAGCCACCTAGTCTAGAATGATTGCCGTGGTTACTTGGACAGCTAGTCCAGTGGTACGTTAACACTAGAATGATTGCCACAGTTACTTAGTCAGTTAGTCCAGTGATATGTTAGTGCTGGAACGGTTGCCACTGTTTGTTTCTTAGTCAGTTAGTTCAGTTGTACATTAGCGCTGGAAAGATTGCCACAGTTACTTAGTCAGTTAGTCCAGTGATATGTTAGCATGAGAATGATTGCCACAGTTACTTAGTCAGTTAGTCCAGTGATATGTTAGTGCTGGAACGGTTGCCACTGTTTGTTTCTTAGTCAGTTAGTTCAGTTGTACATTAGCGCTGGAAAGATTGCCACAGTTACTTAGTCAGTTAGTCCAGTGATATGTTAGCATGAGAATGATTGCCACAGTTACTTAGTCAGTTAGTCCAGTGATATGTTAGTGCTGGAACGGTTGCCACTGTTTGTTTCTTAGTCAGTTAGTTCAGTTGTACATTAGCGCTGGAAAGATTGCCACAGTTACTTAGTCAGTTAGTCCAGTGATATGTTAGCATGAGAATGATTGCCGCGGTCACCTAGTCAGTTAGTCCAGTGGTATGGTAGCAGTGGAATGATTGCCACGGTTACTTAGTCAGTTAGTCCAGTGGTACATTAGGGCTGGAATGGTTGCCACCGTTTGTTTCTTAGTCAGTTAGTTCAGTTGTACATTAGCGCTGGAATGGTTGCCACTATTTTTTAGTCAGTTAGTCCAGTGGTACATTAGCTCTGGAATGATTGCCATGGTCACTTAGTCCACTTCTTAATGAGGGTACAATGTGCAATGCTATTTATACCTGTCCAGGCTACGCCTTAATAAGGATACAGTGTAGTGCTATTTATACCTGTCTAGGCCATGCCTTAATGAGGATACAGTGAAGGGCTATTTATACCTGTCCAGGCTACTCCTTAATGAGGATACAGTGTGCAATGCTATTTGTACCTGTCCAGGCCACTCCTTAATGAGGGTAGAATGTGCAATGCTATTTAAACCCTTCCAGGCCACACCTTAATGAGGATACAAAGTGCTATTTATACCTGTCCAGGCCACTCCTTAATGAGGACACAGTGAAGTGCTATTTATACCTGTCTAGGCCACTCTTAAATGAGGGTACAATGTGCAATGCTATTCATACCTGTCCAGGCCATGCCTTAATGAGGATATAGTATAGTGCTATTTATAGCTATCCAGGCCACGCCTTAATAAGGATACAGTGTAGTGCTATTTATACCTGTCCAGGCCACGCCTTCATGAGGATACAGTGTAGTGCTATTTATACCTGTCCAGGCCACTCCTTAAAGGGAATCACCAGACCCTCTATACTACTGTGTATAAAATGAATCTACAGACCGTAACGTTTTCAAAAATATAATTGTAAGATCTGTGCTCAAATTAGAAATATATATCTTCGTTATTTAAATATGTGGTACATGGGTTAAATTTCTATTCCCGGATGAGGCGTATGACGTCATAAGTTGAACGTTTTTCTCGCTGTCATCCAACGCTATCGCAATAAAATTGCGAATTGCGTTTTTATAAGGGGATTTTCCTCAGTGGTTTTAGGAACATATAAACTATATTTGCGGAAATGTTGAGGAATATATACTAACAGTCCTTTGTCTGATTTCTCTGGTGGTGCCAATTTTGACATGAAGTTTTGATCTTGATATAAATGAATGACGCGATAGTATAGGCAATTCAATATAATTGCCACTATTGAATCAACACTCTCACTGGGGCTACGGCAGATAATGTTATTATAGTTTCATCTATTAATATGAGAGTTTAAATAATTTGTACATACATCCAGTCCATCTTTAGGTACTTATGTTTTCATACTAGCCTCAAAACTTCCTGAGATTTTGTAATGTTAATGTAATTGGCAGGTATCTTCATAGAAAATGGCCATCTTACGGTTCGGCAATTAATGTGTGAAAATAACAAATACATTCCATAAATTTGCGATAGTGTGATACACGTCTTAATCTCTTCAATCTGTATATATATATAAATGATGTCGATAGCATTATCACCGATAGAGATATCACCATCCAAATGCATGCACTCATGTCTTCAGAGTGCCGTTATTATTGTTCTTGTCGGATGGGATTCAACCTATGACATCATAGGTTTAATAACTCGCAGAAAATTATAGTAACATAGTGTTTTTTAACACCATTTTACTCGGATTTATGTATAAATGTCGGGGATAAGCTTTACACAGTAGCTTAAATGTGGGATCTACAATAGAACGGCGTATTTTATGCAAACGATGGTGACCCTTCTTGTGTTCCCCTTTAATGAGGGTATAGTCGAGTGATATTTATCCCTGTCCTGGCCACTCCTTAATAAGGATACTGTGTAGTTCTATTTATACCTGTCCAGGCCACTCCTTAATAAGGATACAGTGTAGTGCTATTTATACCTAGGCCACTCTTTAATAAGGATACAGTGTAGTGCTATTTATACCTGTCCAGGTCACTCTTTAATGAGGGTGCAATGTGCAATGCTATTTATCCATGTCCAGGCCACTCCTTAATAAGGATACAGTGTAGTGCTATTTATACCTGTCCAGGCCACTCTTTAATGAGGGTGCAATGTGCAATGCTATTTATCCATGTCCAGGCCACTCCTTAATAAGGATACAGTGTAGTGCTATTTATACCTGTCCAGGACACTCCTTAATAACGATACAGTGTAGTGCTATTTATCCCTGTCCAGGCCACTCCTTAATAAGGATACAGTGTAGTGCTATTTATACCTGTCCAGGCCACTCTTTAATGAGGGTGCAATGTGCAATGCTATTTATCCCTGTCCAGGCCACTCCTTAATAAGGATACAGTGTAGTGCTATTTATACCTGTCCAGGACACTCCTTAATAACGATACAGTGTAGTGCTATTTATACCTGTCCAGGCCACTCCTTAATAAGGATACAGTGTAGTGCTATTTATACGTGTCCAGGCTACTCTTTAATGAGGGTACAATGTGCAATGCTATTTATACCTGTCCAGGCCACTCCTTAATAAGGATACAGTGTAGTGCTATTTATACCTGTCCAGGCCACTCTTTAATGAGGGTACAATGTGCAATGCTATTTATCCCTGTCCAGGGCACACCGTAATGAGGGTACAGTGTAGTGCTATTTATACCTTTACAGGCCACGTCTTAATAAGTATACAGTGTAGTGCTATTTATACATGTCCAGGCTACTCTTTAATGAGGGTACAATGTGCAATGCTATTTATACCTGTCCAGGCCATGCCTTAATGAGCATAGCATATTGCTATTTATACCTGTCCAGGCCATGCCTTAATGAGCATAGCGTATTGCTATTTATACCTGTCCAGGCCACTCTTTAACCCACTTATCACGCTTGGTCAGAGCTTTCTTTAGGGCAGTCCTGCAGTTCTTCAATACCTCCTTCAGAGTCCAGCGCATTGTCTTTTCTACATCGCACAACCATGCCTAATATATAAGAAATTAGAGGTCAAAAGGTCAGGATATACAGAGACATCAGACAAACATGCTGAATGTACAATATTAGAGGTCACAGGTCAGGCCATGACACAACCACACCTAATATTCAATATTAACGGTCAAAGGTCAGTTATATCACACACCATACAGGCCTCTCTCACACAATGTACAATACTAGAAAATGTTGTTTGACTCAGAGGGCCCTGCAATCACTACAAATACCTTTCTCTATGTAGTAGGTAGCAATTTTATTAAAATCCTTCATATTGTTAAAAAGAAGATTTTCAAAAAATTAAATTTTTAGCATTAAAAAGCCAATTTTCATCCAAAATCTTGGATCTATAAAAGTAAATCCTTTAATTTTTGCATTAAAAAGCCCATTTTTACATAAAATCTTATACCTATAAAGGTGAATTCCTCAAAAGGCACATCTGCATATCATAACTGAGGCATACATCAAGTTTCATTAAGATATCTGTAGCCGTTCTGTATGATATGCTGTTTATGAGGAAATTTACAAAAATTATTTTGCGGTGTCCCAGGGCTCTAGCCCCATTATCCCTTGCCTTAAACCAGATATGAGTGTGTTAAGAAGAAAACTCTCTGTAGAAAGTCCTACCTCAACAGGTCCTTCCAAGTAGACAGCATGACTGTACTCGACATATTCTCCATCTGATGATGACATACCCAATGCTTCATAGCGCTGAGAAATACCAGTCTAAAAAATAAGACGTAGAATAACAAACAAATAAACATAGAATAGCGTCAGGGTTGGAAAAAATCATGATTTATTTTATTTAATCAGATATTTTTTTTTTTATATGATTTTTATGATTTTTTTACTAGAACTATATAACAAAATCATTGATTTTTTTTACATGCACCCATGTTCGGAAGTAAATAGAATATAATCACTCTAAACAAGGTTGACCTTATTTATACTATTAAAATGTATTATGACAATAAGCATCCCAAAATTTGTTCTTGTTGTTTTTAAGACATTTTTTAAAGTGTTGTCACATTTTGAAATAACTGCAGTTCTACTGGACAGGGCATGACCATTGACCAAATGTCTAATAAACATGCCTACACTACCGTAACCATGTTTTGTCTACACTTGATTGGCTACATTTTATCAGTTTTAATATTTTGTGGATAAAATTTGTATAAGGCTGTATAACTCTGGACATGGTATAAAATATTTTGAATACAATTTAACTGAATGTAGTCGGCAATAACTGTCGCTCAAATTTGTTTGAAATATTCAGCTGGTCTAGTTATCATTGTCTAGTGAAATTATTGTCTAGTGGCTGGCAGCAGTCAAAGTCAAGTCAATTAAAAATAATATCCACAGAACTGTTATACATAGTATTGGTCTGTGCTGTGTTTACGCATCAGGTAACAACTAAGGAAAGTTTCCACTAACTGTACTGATAGAAATAAAGCTTCTTAGTTCTTATATTAGCATAATATTGTACAACCAGGCCTATAAACTATCTGAAACAATAGCTACAATAACTTTTAACAAATCAAAAAAATCTTTAGAAATTTTATAGTGCAAATGAGATGAGTTGAGGAGGAAAAAATCGAAAAAAATCAAAAACATAAAAAAGTTGATATTTTCAACTTGATTTAATCATTGATTTAATCATATGATTTAATCGATTTGATTAAATCAAAACAACCCTGAATAGCGCTGAGAAATACCAGTCTGAAAAATAACATGCAGAATAACAACCAAATATTAATATAGAATAGTGCTGAGAAATACCGGTCTGAAAATAACACGCAGAATAACAAACAAATATTAACATAGAATAGTGCTGAGAAATACTGGTCTAAAACAGACAGAATAACAGACAAATGTTAACATAGAACAGCACTGAGAAATACCGGTCTAAAACAGACAAAATAACAGACAAATGTTAACATAGAATAGCGCTGTGAAATACCGGCCTAAAACACAGACAGAATAACAGACAAATGTTAACATAGAACAACACTGAGAAATACCTGTCTAAAACACAGACAGAATAACAGACAAATGTTAACATAGAATAGTGCTGTGAAATACTGGTCTAAAACTCAAACAGAATAACAGACAAATGTTAACATAGAATAGCGCTGAGAAATACCAGTCGAGAAACACAGACAGAATAACAGACAGATGTTAACATAGAACAGTGCTGAGAAATATGGTCTAAAACACAGACAGAATAACAGACAAATATTAACATAGACTAGCGCTGAGAAATACAGGTCTAAAACCACAGACAGAATAACAGACAAATATTAACATAGACTAGCGCTGAGAAATACAGGTCTAAAACCACAGACAGAATAACAGACAAATGTTAACATAGAATAGCGCTGAGAAATACCGGTCTAAAAACACAGACAGAATAACAGACAAATATTAACGTAGAATAGCGCTAAGAAATACCGGTCTGAAAACACAGGCAGAATAACAGACAAATATTAACATAGAATAGCGCTAAGAAATACCAGTCTAAAAACACAGACAGAATAACAGACAAATATTAACATAGAATAGCGCTAAGAAATACCAGTCTAAAAACACAGACAGAATAACAGACAAATATTAACATAGAATAGCGCTAAGAAATACCAGTCTAAAAACACAGACAGAATAACAGACAAATATTAACATAGAATAGCGCTAAGAAATACCAGTCTGAAAACACACACAGAATAATAGACAAATATTAACGTAGAGTAGCGATGAGAAATACATGTCTAAAACACAGACAGACTAACAGACAAATATTAACATAGAATAGCGCTGAGAAATACCGGTCTAAAACAGACAGAATAACACAAATATTAACATAGAATAGTACTGAGAAACATCAGTCCAAAAACAAAGACAGAATAACAGACAAATATTAACATAGAATAGCGCTGAGAAATACATGTCTAAAAACACAGACAGAATAACAGACAAATATTAACATAGAATGGTGCTGAGAAATACAGGTCTAAAAACACAGACAGAATAACAGACAAATATTAACATAGAATAGCGCTGAGAAATACCAGTCTGAAAACACAGACAGAATAACAGACAAATATTAACATAGAATAGCGCTAAGAAATACTGGTCTGAAAACACAGACAGAATAACAGACAAATATTAACATAGAATAGCGCTGAGAAATACCGGTCTGAAAACACAGACAGAATAACAGACAAATATTAACATAGAATAGTGCTGAGAAATACAGGTCCAAAACACAGACAGAATAACAGACAAATATTAACATAGAATAGTGCTGAGAAATACATGTCTAAAACACACACAAAATAACAGACAAATATTAACATAGAATAGCGCTGAGAAATACATGTCGAAAACACAGACAGAATAACAGACAAATATTAACATAGAATAGCGCTGAGAAATATAGGTCTAAAACACAGACGGAATAACAGACAAATATTAACATAGAATAGCGCTGAGAAATACCGGTCTGAAAACACAGGCAGAATAACAGACAAATATTAACATAGAATAGCGCTGAGAAATATCAGTCTGAAAACACAGACAGAATAACAGACAAATATTAACATAGAATAGCGCTAAGAAATACAGGTCTAAAACACAGACAGGATAACAGACAAATATTAACGTAGAATAGCGCTAAGAAATACCGGTCTGAAAACACAGGCAGAATAACAGACAAATATTAACATAGAATAGCGCTAAGAAATACCAGTCTAAAAACACAGACAGAATAACAGACAAATATTAACATAGAATAGCGCTAAGAAATACCAGTCTAAAAACACAGACAGAATAACAGACAAATATTAACATAGAATAGCGCTGAGAAATACCGGTCTGAAAACACAGACAGAATAACAGACAAATATTAACGTAGACTAGCGCTACGAAATACCGGTCTAAAAATAATGACAGACAAATATTAACATAGAATAGCGCTGAGAAATATCAGTCTGAAAACACAGACAAATATTAACATAGAATAGCGCTAAGAAATACCAGTCTAAAAACACAGACAGAATAACAGACAAATATTAACATAGAATAGCGCTAAGAAATACCAGTCTGAAAACACACACAGAATAATAGACAAATATTAACGTAGAGTAGCGATGAGAAATACCTGTCTAAAACAGACAGAATAAGACAAATATTAACATAGAATAAACTAAATTTCCTTTTTCTTGATACTTACCACCCTGATATTCTATATTTCCCAAATATCGACCTAGCTTCAATAAGACTCAGAATTATAAGGAAACCTCCTCCACTGGGCAGGTTACTCAACTGACAGTTTGGCGCATGCGCCACCCAAACTCACGCATGCGCGGGGCTGTCTCTTCCTATTCCAAATTATTGGCTGACAAATTGCAACATAAAACGCTGAAAGAACGAGCCTCTGTGGGGCGGAGGCCGGGATCGTATTAGGGTTTTACGTATCACTCTTTCGTGAAAAAGAAATCTGTGATTTCATTTATTTCACATCAAGAGTATACTTACCACCCTGATACTCTATGATATAGCCAGAATTTGTACGTGAATTTGGCGGGAGAGAGGCAAGGTCAAAAGACCGGCTCGTCCCTGGAAGAGCAAGCTCTTTTGCGTTTGGAGCACAAACATCTGAATTTGCATATGAAACACAACCAGGAAATGACTTGGACATTGGCTAACACGACCAATGTTGAGAGTAATGACCATTTAACATGTGCTCACACACACACACATGCACGCACGCACACACACACACACACACCACCCCAGTCTTTTGCGAAAAAAGGGGAGCGATGACCTCAATGTACTACATGCTCTCTATGTACTTGTGCTAACGTACTATAGGACACTGGATGAAAAGCTTCATTTCGTATAATCTCTGATGGAACCACATAAAAAGTATATGAACCATCACCATATTAGTAATAAACAAGAGGCCCAAGGGCCTGTGGCGCTCACCTGGACAATTGGCATTTAAACTATTTGCATTTAAATAGACATGATGGATGATTTTCAGAAAATCCAAGATGGCCACCAAAAAATTGACCCATCAAGATTCTCGTTTAATATGTTGAAGCTTACCATCATAGGATCGTTGCACCCAAGTTGTGTTGAAATCAGGCTATTGATTGGAGTAGTTTTTAAGGTTCCAGAAAACGAGGAGTAGCATTTTATACAAATTTCCATTTTTTGACAACCATCAAAATCAAGAGGTCAAAATTATAATAATTATATACTATCTCTAGATCGAAGAACATGCCCAGGTAAACAAACTTCTGTGACGGAGTCAGCTCTGACTTTTGAAAGTTGATAATCCAGCCTAGATCTGTTAAAGTTTTCAAAACTATCTCCAGATTTGCTGATAGACTTTCTTGATTGTGTGCTTTTAACAGCCAGTCGTCTATTTATGTGTGGACTGCTATGTGTCTCCTGCGGAGGTATGACATCATAGCTAGGACCACTCGAGTGAAGACCCGAGGAGCTGGAGATACTCTTGGATAGCCAGGGAAGCCATACGGACCCGCAAGGGCCGCATGGCTGCGCCGTGGCTACTCAGGAGCCGGATCTACAGTGCCATGAGGGGATAAATGCATGATGTCATAGTCCGGACCTTCCGTAGCATACCTTTAGGCTAGCTGAAGGATACGGTATGGCCAGCCATCGGCTCCAAGCCAGCCTAACCATTGAGCCGCGAAACCTACTCTCAAAGAAGGAGTCCCATGGAAACGGTCACCCATGCACAGTGTCCCTTCATCCTGCCCAGAAAGATTAGCTGCCAAGCTTGAAAAGGGATCAAACTCGGCCTGGGCAGGAGGAGTATCGCGTGAGGTGCTGATACCTTTAGCCTTTGGCTGCTCCAGGGAGACCGATAAGCGGACACTCGAGGCCATGGCTTTCGCTCCCGGATCCACAGCCAAGACAAGCCTCAGTGATGGACCAGCTTCAGCTGTCTCTAGATCTAAATCGAAAACTGGTACCCTACTAGAACCAGACCCAGAGATGGGAACACTCTGTCCAGGAGCAAATGAAGAAGACAATGATGAACTTGCACTGGGATGCAAGCTGCGAAGCAACTCCGGGACAAGATTTATTGTTTTCTTCATTTCTCCCATCATTTCCAAATGGAAAGCCTCAATGTCCGACATGGCAGACATGGACGCCTTTCTCTTCATACCACACATCTCCTTCTCCACTCGCCTCTTCTCATCAGCTGCCCGGTCCTTCACCTGCTGATTTTAAAATTCAGAAAATAGCTCAACCGGCCATGCCTCACACACATGGCATTTAAGCAGGGGCCTGCACGTACTGCACCTAGTGCAATCATGAGGGAAGAAGCGGGCCTTTACAAAATGGTTGCAAGCAGGGCATTTATTGTCAATGACCCTCTGAAAGACACAAAACGAAAACTAATATTTTTAAGTTTTATAAACAAATTATCAGTATTTGAACTTCAACACTTGAGAGGCGAATGCTAGACTCAACACTCCATATAAAAGATTCATTAGTAATTGAACTTATTAATACAATGAACCTAAACATAACCATCAAGAGAGATAGGCATAATAAACTCAGTCATAAATAGTGAAATATTTAAAAACAAGAACGCTAAAGCATACAATGTCTCGCCTGTAAAGGCATGGATAGTGTTGATTGGCAAAGCAAACTTGTCATGGTTTGTAATACACATATTCATATTCAGTAATGCACCAACAAACAAGTGTAACCAATCAAACATGGAAATTTTTTACCAAACTGCGGATAGTCTGATCTTGAAATTCTTTTCCAAATGAAACTAGTAATGATGCAGATAGCACTTCTTGCTTAGTATATAACTCTGCTGTAAAATTTTGTTGATATCTGATGAGCCATTGTTGAAAAAAATGGCCACGTCCAAAACTGTGAAAAAAAAAGTTAAAATGCCCCAAAATGAAATCCATTGTTTGTAGATTACATCCCTGTACAGAATAGATCACTTCTGTAAAGTTTCATTGAAATCGGATGAGCCAGTGTTAAAAAATAAGTTTGACCCCTGGCCACTGCCGTCAGATTGACTCAAGAACAAGAAAATGTGTTGTACTGTAGTCTACTAACTATAAGCTTCAAAATGACATGTGACATGACCACATTTGCTAAAATTTATTTTCTGGCCACAATTTCCCCCACCCCTGCCCCTGGGGGTGATATCAAAATTCCAATGTGTCATGCACATCTCTGGCCATATGTGTAATCATACAGAAAGTTTCAAGTTCTATCTGAAATGGTCTAGGAGGCGTTGCATTACAATAGATTGGTGCCAACTTTTGACCCCGGCACCCACCTCACCCCCACACCCACCCACACCCTCAGTTGGACCAAAGATCAAAATAATTCTTTGTACTGTAGTCTACGCATCATTGTCTTGAAAATGATATGCGACATGACAAGCTTTGGAAATTTTTTATTTTTTATCCCACATTTCCCACCCCCAGGGCTGTGACCCCAGGGGTACAGCCCTGGGGGTGGGAAATGTGGGATAAAAAATAAAATTTCAAAAGTATCATGCACATTCCTGGCCATATGTGCAATCATCCCCAAAGTTTCAAGTTTCTATCTGAAATGGTCTAGGAGTTGCATTACAATAGATTGGTGCCCACTTTTGACCCCACCCACCCTACCCTCAGTTTGTGACCCAAGATCAATATAATTCCTTGTACTGTAGTCTACTCATCATTGGCTTGAAAATGATATGTGACATGACCTTTAGAAAAATTTAATTTTTGACCCCACATTCCCCACCCCCAGGCAACTGCGGTCATGCCAAAATTCCAAAAGTGTCATGCAGATCCCTGTTCATAAGTGAAATCATCTCTAAAGTTTCAAGTTTCTATCTGAAATGGTCTAGGAGTTGCAATAACTTTTGTTTAACGCAAAAACTTAATGTAAAATATTAACAAAGCTTATACTGTGACCTTTGACCCACATAACCTTGACGTCATGACCGATTTATCAGTGGGCTGCTTCCATTCAATGTATATCACCATGTACCCAAGTTTGGTTCCAATTGGATCAAGCATTGCTGAGATATAAGGCAATAACTTTTGTTTAATGCAAAAACTTAACGTAAAATATTAACAAAGATTATACCATGACATTTGACCCCCATAACCTTGACCGCATGATGTCTGCATCAGCATGCTGCTTCCTTTTGATGTATATCACCATGTACCCAAGTTAGGTTCCAATTGGATCAGGCATTAAAATATTAACAAAGATTATACCGTGACCTTTGACCCCCATACCCTTGACCTCATGATGTCTGCATCAGCATGCTGCTTCCGTTAAATGTATATCTCCATGTATCCAAGTTTGGTTCCAATTGAATCAGGCACTGCTGAGATATAAGACAATAACTTTTGTTTAACGCAAAAACTTAACGTAAAATATTAACAAAGATTATACTGTGACCGTTGACCCCATAACCCTGATGGCATGACCGCTTTATCAGTGAGCTGCTTCCATTCAATGTATATCACCATGTACCCAAGTTTGGTTACAATTGGATCAGGCATTGCTGAGATATAAGGCAATAACTTTTGTTTAATGCAAAAACTTAACGTAAAATATTAACAAAGATTATGCCGTGACCTTTGACCCCCATAACGGTGACCGCATGATGTCTGCATCAGCGTGCTGCTTTCTTTCGATGTATATCTCCATGTATCCAAGTTTGGTTCCAATTGGATCAGACATTGCTGAAATATAAGGCAATAACTTTTGTTTAATGCAAAAACTTAACGTAAAATATTAACAAAGATACTGTAACCTTTGACCCCTGTAACCTTGACCTCATGGCCTTTTTATCGGCGGGCTGCTTCCTTTTGATGTATATTACCATGCACCCAAGTTTGGTTCCAATTGGATCAGGCATTGCTGAGATATAAACTTGACTTAAAAGTTTACGCCGCCGCCAGAAAAGTGATACCTATGTCTCGATCCTGCTTCGCAGGCGAGACAAAAATTAAATGACTGATAACTAACTCTCAATACCTGACCTCAGATGTAAGGATTTACCCCTGAAGACGTGAGTGAGGTATGCTGGACTACAACAGGCATACCTAGTCCTGAATCCATAACCCTGTGGTAAAGGGTGCGGAGAGAATGCGGAACAATTACTTCTCATGGTAATAATTCCCTATGCAAACTCTGGCATAACTTTTTGGACCAAAAAAAACAAGTATAAATGATTGACCAGATGAAGGATGCATGTGATAGATGTCACATATCAGCTAAAAGTATCTGAAAATACAAAGCATAACATGCGTTAGCTAATATTTAGCAAAATGAGCCTAATATAGACGTGTTAGCGCAAATCCTGGATATACCAGCCGATACAACACGCACATTTTTTATCAATAAATTTACTAAAAAAATACACTTGATGGCTAGGACCGAAAACATCCTCCGGAGACTTGGCGATATCTGACATCTTAGTAGTCAAAACAAACTAAGTTAAAGAACTTAAAAAAAACTTTAAAAATTAAAGCAAAAGCAATTCTTTAGCAAAAGTAAAAGGTGTGTGCAATGACAGGTCAATAATTTGAGAAGATGAGGAGACAGCCACGCGCATGCACGAGTTTGGGCAGCGCATCCACCGGACTGTCAATTTGGTACCTGCTCAGTGGGGGCGGTTTCTTTTTAATTCTAAGTCTTATTGAAGCTTATGAGGTCAATATTTGGGAAACATCATAGAGTATCAGGGTGGTAAGTATACTCTTGATGTGAAAAGTGCACACCAGTCTAAAACAACATAGATAGAATAACAGACAAATTTTAATATATAAAATCAAATGCAGAATTATTATTCACAATGAGATCTAATACAAGCTAATTCTAATCAGACTTATACAAGTTCCTCATCAAATGCATACATTTCTCAAAATCTAGCAAAAGATTTAGATGTTAAGGTCATGTTATATTTTGTATCATGGTATAAAATATTTTATTGAAAACAATTTTTGAAATTTTTTCTTGTCCATTAACTTTTTCAACAATGAAAATGAAACAATGAAAGTTGTTGAATATTTTTAACTAATTTCAATGGAAGCTGTTGATGCCATGGACAGCAATAACCGTTACTCAAATTAATTGCAAAATGTTTTTAAAAATATTTATTAAATTGTAAATAACTGTTTATAGAATATCTATAAATATAGTTACTTCCCTTGTAGTCTGTAACAAGAGGCCTAAGGGCCTTAACGTTCACCTGGACCATTAGCATTTGAACCATTGGCATTTGAACGGATATAATACTTTAAATTCAGTAGTAACAAGACATAAAATACCAAATTGGGAATTCAACACAATCAATATTTATTGGGAAATTAATGATGAATGATGACCACACAATCAGACTGAACCTTAGGGAACCTAATCCAGACAATAAAAAAAATTCAATACGGCCATCAAGCCCAAAATTTTGATTGGTCCATGACAACCATGTTTTATCAAGGATCAAGCTCTCTTGAACAAAGTTTTATCACCTTTAGCTTTTGATGAAATTAAATCCAATGAGTTTTAGCCTGATCTGTACAGCAGGTCCTGAGATGTCATTTTGGAGACCAAGATGGTCACTAGAACACGCGGTTAATGAGGAGTACCACTTTAAACGATCTCCAGCTATTTTTGGAAAATTCAAGATGGCTGCCGAACAACTTGACCAATCAAAATTCTGTATACATGTTCTGAAACATACCACTCTAGGGTCCTTCCAGCCAAGTTTGCTTGAAATCGCTCAAGTGGTTAATGAGTAGCATTTTAAGCATTTCCCGAAGTTTTCAGAAAAGCCAAGGTAGCCACCGGAAATATTTCCCAATCAGAATTTTCGGTAGAAGTGTTGAAGCCTCTCAGCATAGAATTAGTCCAACCAACTTTCCTTGAAGTCGGGCCATTTATATTGTAGTAGCGTTTACAATTTCATGAACATTTTTGCAAAATCCAAGATGGCTACCAGAAAAATTGACCAATCAAAATTCTGAATAGACTTTTGGAGCTTACTACCATAGGATCCTTCCAGGCAAATTTGGTTGAAATTGACCAAGCAGTTAATGAAGAGTAGCGTTTTTTAATGATTTGCCGCTATTTTTTTCGGAAAATTCAAGATGGTCAACGAAAAAATACAGCAATCAAAATTATATACACAAGTTTTGAAGCATACCACTCTAAGCTCCTCCCAACTGAATTTGTTTGAAATCGGCCAAGTGGTTAATGGGAGATTCTATGAAAAGTACCCCTAAAAAAGCACTACAAAAATTGAAAATTTTTTAAAATTAACTTATTTGTTTTTACCTTGCTGTAAAGAGTCTAAATTATGTTAATTAGAATAAATTTTAGCATTGTGCTATTTAGGAAGGTATAATTTGGGTACCTAATTAAGTATACAGTAATAAAGCTAAAAATACAAATTGGGGTAGGGCAAACTAAAATTGAAATTCTAAGAAATTGATCTAAATTATGGTCCATTTTATGACTCAGTATTACTCTTTCGTATACCAGCTAGCACTATGAACCACTAAAACATAATTTTGTTGCTGGCAAAATCTTTGAATAAACAAATAATAGGAGATGGATAATTATGTCCCGTACAACACTTAAAAGCTATATATATTTTTAATAGCTACAAAGAAATTTGCCTCTATTACCACCAAATTAACTTTTCTCTTTCTCTATAAACATATCTTATACCCAAATGATTATTTTGAGCAAAAGTCATAAGACGATAAAAAAGAGTTCCAAACTTTGTCCCGTACAACACTGCATGATAACTCACTGTCACCCTCAACTACTCAACCCCTAATAGCTAATTAGCAATAAGTTACATTATTTCTTTAGTGTAACAATAAACATGGAACTATAAACTAATATTATCCTGCTCAAACACCCCAAAACCTGTATATAAAGGCCACTCCATGGACCAAACAAGTGGTCTTTATATACAGGTGGCCTTTATATTAAGGTCAAAAGGATGGCTTTCATGGTTTTGGAACTAAATAAAGGTGGTCTTTATGTAGAGGTGCCTTTCTATAGAGGTGGACTTTAGGGAAGATTTGACTGTGTAGACTGTAAATAGGTCATGTGGCTTTGTAAACAGTACACACAATGAGGTGTCTCTATACAGTGAGCTAGGCAGCAATGAGTTTCAGGCAAATTATTTTCTGAATGCATTGCATGCAAGTATGTGCTGATTTTCTATAGTGAGGGCTGTAAGCTTAGACAGCAACCGTCATATGGTTTTCTCTGCTTATATGTACATGTATATATGTGTTCTGCAGTTGGTATCTTAGGCAGCGACAAGCTCTTGGTGATTTCATGGACCAGTCAACCATCTCTCGTACTGTGTAGATTTCAGCTGATCATTTTACAGCAAATAGTGAACCAAATCTGTGCACTAAGTATATCAGTCATGCCATAATGGCAGAAAGACAGAACCTAAATCAGTGGCTCTCAATTGTAAAGAATATAGAACAAGACAGAAAGACAAGGATCCAGGCTTTTTGAAGGCAGAACGTGAAAGAATTAAAGCCTATCATGAATCAAAAAAATTGTCAGAGACTAGTAAAGATATTGAAGACAAAAGAAAGCGTGAAGCAGATCATAAAAGACAATATAGAAAAAGGAATAAAGAGGAAGCGTGTCAAGAACTCCTAACACCTGATAGAAAAAATGCATATGAACATCCTCAAAGCTTTGGAAAGGCAATGACCCGAGTACTACGAGCTTTGCCACAATCACCACAGAAAAAACAAGCTGTTGTTGCTGGTATTGCCAAACATGTTGGACTAAAATTGGAGGACAAAATGAATGCTGAACTTTCAAAACATGGATGCAGCATAGATGAAACTGAAAAAGCAGCGGCTATCAGTTTTTTCTTTCGACCAGATATTGTGTATACTATGCCTGGTATGAAGGATGAAATGATTGTATGGGATGAACACGGTACAAAACAGAGAAAACGCAAATACTTCCTCACCATGTTTCTCCGCGAGGCGTATTCTATATATAAAAATGAACGTGAACAAGGTGAATCTGTGTCATTCAATAAATTTTGCCAGTTTAGGCCTGAAAATGTACTGTTTTAAAAGACTCACCAAGCGATCAGTGCAAGTGTGTCATTCATGAAAACTTACAGCTGATGTTATGCGGCTTCAAAATATGCTATGACTCTGACAAATTCTGTACTTCTGTGCTATCTGATACCACACAAAATTCTCTATGTTGGCGTCAGGAATGTGAACTCTGGGCAAACGGTAAATTGTTTGAAATGCTAATTGATTTTGATGATGATACTCCAGTTAAATGGAAAGAATGGGAGAACATTGAGAAAGAAAATGGTGATGGTTCATCCTGTAGCGTGCTTACTTGTTATACACAACAGGGAAAAGAAAAAGAACTTTTACAAATACTGAAACACAGCATGGCACTTACTGTCATCCATATTAATGTTAAACGGATTCAGGCGCAAGACTTTGAGGATGACAAAATCAATCCTACAGCTAGGCTCCTGCAGGTTGACTTTGCCATGAACTATTCATGCGAATATCAAGATGAAGTACAGTCTGTCCTATGGAGTTGAGCTGCAGTTATGTTGTTTACTGCTGCTGTTACCTATCAGGACAAGTGTAAGACATACCTGATATGCTCGGATTTAACAGATAAAGGGAAAAATACAGTTGCAGTTTTTATAGATACTTTGTATGATTTCATTGTGAAAGATGAGTTTATCGCTGAACATGAAATTATTTGGAGCGATGGACCGACCATCATCCGAGTTCAAAAACCGTTTTATGGTTCATTTTCTGAAGTATTTGTCAGAAAAGCATCAAAGACCGTTTTTGTGGAAGTACTTCGCAACCTCACATGGAAAAGGTATCATCGATGGTGTAGGCGGTAGAGCCAAGTCTATCATTTGCCAAGCAGTCATGAGCAAAGCCCTTGATGCTCCTATTGTTCAAAGTTCAGAGGATTTCGCAAATTTGTCCAAACATCTGCTTGAAAAAACAACTGTAATTCACATACCCCAGGCTGAAATAGACATCAAATTTTCAGAGATGAACATTTTATGGGAGGAAGCCCATGGAGTTCCTGGCATACAGAAAATGCACATCATCAGCTTTGATACTGATATGAAGTGTTGGAAAAATGCATTGGATGATTCAAGTGGTACTTGCAATAACAACGTTGACCATTCTGATTCTGTTATCTATCTTGTAGTGGGAGATTGGTGTCTTGTTAGATACGAAGGACAAGATTTTCCTGGAGAAGTTAAAAGTGTTCAACCAGGACAGGAGTATGAAGTTAGTGTGATGCATAGTGATGGTGGATATTTCAAATGGCCAGCAAAAGCTGACTGCATTGTCTATCCATCTTCCAGTATGATAAAAAAGATCAGTCCTCCAATTCCTGTTGGTAGAAGGGGACAATACATGTTTAATTTTTTGATTTTGTGAACAACTGCTGGAAGTTGTTATATGAAATGTACTGTAATTCAGTTATGATACGTACTGTAATTAATAATACAGGCAGCTGGCCTGTAAAGTGTAAACTTGATCTCTTTGTGATGAATAAAAAGGAATTCCATTATAGATGCACTTTTAAAATGTGGTTTGAGGATTTCTTTTTATCAAGTATTAATATTTTGCAGAGATTTTTAAAAAGGATGATGGGACAAAATGTCCCGTACAACACTGTCCCGTACAACACTATGACTACATTATTTTGTCATAAGAGTATTAGAAAATAATTAAAGTGATGATCAAATGAAGTATGGGTAATCAAACTAGACATATGTAGAAATGTTCTGAGGCTTCTGATTTATATATAACTTCTGATTTAGCAATCAGACGTCAGACTTTTTAAGTTGAACATTTATATGAAAAAATTTCTAATTCTCTGCGTCCCGTACAACACCAAGTTAAATTTGCTCTAACTTTCCTCAGAAGGAAGATATATAATTCACTTTGCTGTCAGAGGAATCACACCATCCTATATTACTTGCATGCACAATATCATTCTGGTTTGTAAATAATTTGATAGATTTTTTGACAAAAATATTCTCTGGATGTCCCGTACAACACCGGTGGAATCGCCCTAATGAGGAGTAGGCTTTTAACCGATTTCCAGAAATTTTCAGAAAATTCAAGATGGCCACCGGAACTATCGACCAATCAGAATTCTCGTTAAAAGTGTTGAAGCCTCCCACAATAGAATCATTTCACCCAAGTTTCGCTGAAGTCGGCCCATTTATATTTTAGGAGTAGAGTTTTAAATGATTTCCGGAATATTTTCAGAAAATCCAAGATGACTGCCAGAAAAATTGACCAATCATAATTCTGAATAGATGTTCTGGAGCCTACCACCATAGGACTCTTCCAACCAAATTTGGTTGAAATTGGTCAAAGCATAAATGAGGATATGCGATTTGACGGACGGACGGACGACGGACAGCCACCATGCCATAAGCTCACTTGGCCCGAATAATAATAATAATAATAATAATAATAATGACCTACCCCTTTAATGATTTTAAGTGACTTGATATTATCGAAACATTTCTTTAGATGAGGCTGAACTGCCTCTGGATTCTTTGACTGTCCCAGAATCTCGAGCAGATCATCGTTAGACAAGAAGTAGAAACGTGGAAAGATTTGCCGCTTAGTCTCCAGGTACATATCTAGAGCTTTCTGTATTTCTTCTAGTTTGAGATTCATGTCAGTCAACTGTTCCAGCATACCTGTAAGTGAACAGAGCAAGGTCATTATAACATCGCGACCTTTGACCTATTGAACACATATGTCAATCATCTGTTCTAGCGCACCTGTAAGTGAACATAGCAAGGTCATTATAACATCGCAACCGTTGACCTATTGAACACAGCACAGCTGTGATTCAACTGTTCCAGCATACTTATAAGTGAACAGAGCAAGATCATTATAACATCTTGAGAGTTGACCTATTGAACACATATCTCAATCAACTGTTCCAGCATACCTGTAAGTGAACAATGCAAGGTCACTATGACATCGTGATCTTTGACTTATTGAACACAGATGTCAGTCAACTGTTCCTGCATAATTATAAGTGAACAGAGCAAGGTCATTATGGCATCGTGAATTCGCCATATTGAACAAAGATTTCTATTTATATGTATGTGTGACGGTAGGCATGCGTGAATGTTCACATACAAACATTTTCGATTTATATAATATTGTAAAGCATGGGAATAAATATTAAAAATTAAAATTTGACAGGAAAGAAATTTACCTTCATCAGAAGGACTATGGCCCTTAACACTCAAAACACACATGACAACTTAATATTTAATACAATTTCAACAGTTGAATTGTTCCTTGTGTTGTCAATACTGGTCAGACCACAAAGTATCTATGTACCCTTCTTCATGGCGACTTCCTCACAATGCGTTCTTATCTTTATTTAGACAGGTCACAGAGAGTACAAACCTTCATGGTGACTTCCTCGTAATGCGTTCTTATCTTTATTTAGACAGGTCACAGAGGGTACAAACCTTCATGGTGACTTCCACGTAGAGCTGGGCGGTCTGACGGTAGTACCGTGAGGACCGCGGTATACCGTGAACCGATACCGTGACCGTTGACATTTCCAAATACCGTGAATACCGTCCATAATGTTTGAGCAATATTTGAGAAATATATTCATAAAATCTGACTTGACCAAGGGTAAATAAGTGCTAATAGTGCCAAAAATACAGGCATCCCTAACTATTAGCCGAGTTCAGGTGAAAGGGTTGTTGTAAAAACACACGTCAAGACGTCAATTACAAAATAATGACAGCCAGAATTGTATGTCAAACGTACGTCTTGAAAGTCTCACGGTAAAATTGCTTTATTTAAAACATCTAAACTCATTCTCTGGCCGGCCGCCGGTAGTAATTACACTATAATATATTTCCTATTCCCGTTTCTATTATTTGTAATTTATTACTCCAAGCATTTTGTCACCGAACAAACACGCTAGAATAACAAAATAACATACAAACTGCGTGCTATTCAAACACAACGGCGATCTCGCAAAGACGTATCTGATTGGTTGTTCATGAACTAGACCGTGGGAAAATACATTACTATGCTGAATTTATCAATGAAAATTTACTAAAACGTAGTATTTACTCGCGCCGTTTTGATCACGTGCTAATTTATTAACAACGAGCAACGTTGAAGTCGTTATTTTTTTATTTTTCTGGCTTGTTTTAAGAAATTTCTTTACGGATTAAATCCAGTTTAAGTACCGACACCTAAAAATTACAGTGTTTTAGTTTTTGTAGTTCATTTTTCAACTGGCTACATGTAGGAAGTTCGCGGAAATAGCTTTTTACACGCATTGTTCACGTGAAGCATGGCGAGTAACGAGTCTGCACATCGGGTACTCGGTAATTATCAGAAGCTTTGGAATCGGCTATATTCAATGTCGTGTTATATGTATGTGTATAGGCCTGTTTTCGCGAGTAACAGAATATACGACTCCAACAGAAATAAAAGCGTACAACACTCGCCCCGTTTAAATACTCACGGATTTTGTCTGGACTCTGTTTATCAAAGAGCTCGACTGCCAAACTAAAATTTACCGTTTGCTGGTCGCACGCATTAATAGCAAGAACAATCCAGATTGAAAATAGTGCACCCCAATGTCTCAAACAGCGGGTTATAGTTAGCGAGTCGACCACAGCCTTTGACCGATATTCCCGTGAATATTACGTCAATAAAAATAGTGACCTAATAAAATCGTGAAACTAAACAGTAGTTTTTACACAACAATGGTTTTAAACCCATGTTTTTCTTCTCTAAATCAGGAAGCCGATTTATTTATTTTACCTATATTTACCGTTGATTGGAGATGGAAGTGAAAAGGAAATGGAAAAAATTGTTCTAATTTCATGGCATGCCTCAAGCTCAAATGACGGTATACCGTGGTACCGCGGTATTTTTTCATGGTACCGGTACCGTCATGTAAATATCAATACCGCCCAGCTCTACTTCCACGTAATGGGTTCTTATCTTTATTTAGACAGGTCAAAGAGAGTACAAACCTTCATAGTGACTTCCTCGCTATGCGTTCTTATCTTTATTTAGACAGGTCACAGAGAGTACAAACCTTCATGGTGACTTCCTCGCTATGCATTCTTATCTTTATTTAGACAGGTCACAGAGAGTACAAATCTTCGTGGTGACTTCCACATAATGTTCTTATCTTTACTTAGACAGGTCACAGAGTACAAACCTTCGTGGTGACTTCCTCGTAATGCGTTCTTATCTTTACTTAGATGAGTCATAGAGAGTACAAACCTTCATAGTGACTTCCTCGCTATGCGTTCTTATCTTTATTTAGACAGGTCACAGAGAGTACAAACCTTCATGGTGACTTCCTCGTAATGCGTTCTTATCATTATTTAGACAGGTCACAGAGAGTACAAACCTTCATGGTGACTTCCACATAATATGTTCTTATCTTTACTTAGACGAGTCATAGAGAGTACAAACCTTCATGTTGACTTCCACATAATATGTTCTTATCTTTATTTAGACAGGTCACAGAGAGTACAAACCTTCATGGTGACTTCCTCGTAATGCGTTCTTATCTTTACTTAGACAGGTCACAGAGAGTACAAACATTCATGGTGACTTCCTCGTAATGCGTTCTTATCTTTATTTAGACAGGTCACAGAGAGTACAAACATTCATGGTGACTTCCTCGTAATGCGTTCTTATCTTTATTTAGACAGGTCACAGAGAGTACAAACCGTCGTGGTGACTTCCACATAATATCTTCTTATCGTTATTTAGAAAGGTCACAGAGAGTACAAACCTTCATAGTGACTTCCTCGCTATGCATTCTTATCTTTATTTAGACAGGTCACAGAGAGTACAAACCTTCGTGGTGACTTCCACATAATATGTTCTTATCTTTACTTAGACGAGTCATAGAGAGTACAAACCTTCATGTTGACTTCCACATAATATGTTCTTATCTTTATTTAGACAGGTCACAGAGTACAAACCTTCATGGTGACTTCCTCGTAATGCATTCTTATCTTTATTTAGACAGGTCACGGAGTACACAATTTTGTGGTGACTTCCTCGTAATGCGTTCTTATCATTATTTAGACAGGTCACACAGAGTACAAACCTTCATGGTGACTTCCTCGCTATGCATTCTTATCTTTATTTAGACAGGTCACAGAGAGTACAAACCTTCGTGGTGACTTCCACATAATATGTTTTCATCTTTACTTAGACAGGTCACAGAGAGTACAAACCTTCATGGTGACTTCTTCGTAATGCTTTCTTATCTTTATTTAGACAGGTCACAGAGGGTACAAACCTTCATGGTGACTTCCACATAATATGTTCTTATCTTTACTTAGACAGGTCACAGAGAGTACAAACCTTCGTGGTGACTTCCTCGTAATGCGTTCTTATCTTTATTTAGACAGGTCACAGAGGGTACAAACCTTCATGGTGACTTCCTCGTAATGCGTTCTTATCTTTATTTAGACAGGTCAAAGAGAGTACAAACCTTCATAGTGACTTCCTCGCTATGCGTTCTTATCTTTATTTAGACAGGTCACAGAGAGTACAAACCTTCGTGGTGACTTCCTCGTAATGCGATCTTATCGTTATTTAGACAGGTCACAGAGAGTACAAACCTTCATGGTGACTTCCACATAATATGTTCTTATCTTTACTTAGACGAGTCATAGAGAGTACAAACCTTCATGTTGACTTCCACATAATATGTTCTTATCTTTATTTAGACAGGTCACAGAGAGTACAAACCTTCATGGTGACTTCCTCGTAATGCGTTCTTATCTTTACTTAGACAGGTCACAGAGAGTACAAACATTCATGGTGACTTCCTCGTAATGCGCTCTTATCTTTATTTAGACAGGTCACAGAGAGTACAAACATTCATGGTGACTTCCTCGTAATGCGTTCTTATCTTTATTTAGACAGGTCACAGAGAGTACAAACCGTCGTGGTGACTTCCACATAATATGTTCTTATCTTTACATAGACAGGTCACAGAGAGTACAAACCTTCGTGGTGACTTCCACATAATATGTTCTTATCTTTATTTAGACAGGTCACAGAGAGTACAAACCTTCATGGTGACTTCCACATAATATGTTTTCATCTTTACTTAGACAGGTCACAGAGAGTACAAACCTTCATGGTGACTTCCTCGTAATGCGTTCTTATCTTTACTTAGACGAGTCATCGAGAGTACAAACCTTCATAGTGACTTCCTCGCTATGCGTTCTTATCTTTATTTAGACAGGTCACAGAGAGTACAAACCTTCATGGCGACTTCCACATAATATGTTCTTATCGTTATTTAGAAAGGTCACAGAGAGTACAAACCTTCATAGTGACTTCCTCGCTATGCATTCTTATCTTTATTTAGACAGGTCACAGAGAGTACAAACCTTCGTGGTGACTTCCACATAATATGTTCTTATCTTTACTTAGACGAGTCATAGAGAGTACAAACCTTCATGTTGACTTCCACATAATATGTTCTTATCTTTATTTAGACAGGTCACAGAGTACAAACCTTCATGGTGACTTCCTCGTAATGCATTCTTATCTTTATTTAGACAGGTCACGGAGAGTACACAATTTTGTGGTGACTTCCTCGTAATGCGTTCTTATCGTTATTTAGACAGGTCACAGAGAGTACAAACCTTCATGGTGACTTCCTCGCTATGCATTCTTATCTTTATTTAGACAGGTCACAGAGAGTACAAACCTTCGTGGTGACTTCCACATAATATGTTTTCATCTTTACTTAGACAGGTCACAGAGAGTACAAACCTTCATGGTGACTTCTTCGTAATGCTTTCTTATCTTTATTTAGACAGGTCACAGAGGGTACAAACCTTCATGGTGACTTCCACATAATATGTTCTTATCTTTACTTAGACAGGTCACAGAGAGTACAAACCTTCGTGGTGACTTCCTCGTAATGCGTTCTTATCTTTATTTAGACAGGTCACAGAGGGTACAAACCTTCATGGTGACTTCCTCGTAATGCGTTCTTATCTTTATTTAGACAGGTCAAAGAGAGTACAAACCTTCATAGTGACTTCCTCGCTATGCGTTCTTATCTTTATTTAGACAGGTCACAGAGAGCACAAAATTTTGTGGTGACTTCCTTGTAATGCGTTCTTATCATTATTTAGACAGGTCACAGAGAGTACAAACCTTCATGGTGACTTCCTCGCTATGCGTTCTTATCTTTATTTAGACAGGTCACAGAGAGCACAAAACTTTGTGGTGACTTCCTTGTAATGCGTTCTTATCATTATTTAGACAGGTCACAGAGAGTACAAACCTTCATGGTGACTTCCTCGCTATGCATTCTTATCTTTATTTAGACAGGTCACGGAGAGTACAAACCTTCGTGGTGACTTCCACATAATATGTTCTTATCGTTATTTAGACACAGGGTTCGTACAGGTTTGGGAAAATCAAATTCAAGCACTATTTAAGCACTTTTCAAGGACAATATATATCATTTTCAAGGACTATTTTCCCATTCCGAACAACAAAATTTGAAGCAAATGATCGATCTCCTTGAGTTTACCTGAAATCTAAAAGGCAGTAATGTTGTTTTTATTTATTCTTAAACCCTTTATAGATCAAGACAGGTTAAGAAAATTTACATCATTGCTTAATGAATGCTCATTTGCAGGCCAGAAGAGCATTTAAAAAAAATTACCACTGGAATTGCTGATTCGTTTATCGACCCAGTCGTTCTAGTGATAAATTTTCAAAAATAGTCTTCTCTTGGCTTGAAAATGGACATTGCTGAAGACAATTGCAGAGGCCAGTTTTGGCCGGCTTAACCACTAAAGGGTTACATCTGAGTCCCAAAACTGGTCTCTGTATGGGGTCTCGTTGAGAAATGTCAAATTGCAGACAAATGGAAGATTAGTTTTGAAAATGTATCACTGAAATGACTGGCATGATAAAACAGCCAGTCATTCCAGTGCTATAGTTTCAAAAATAGTCCTATCTTGGTTAACAAATGAACATTTTCTATGAGCAAATTGTAAATTCATTGACACCAAATTTGGACATTATATGCTCAAGTTATAAACTTACCACAAAATGTAGTATCTGCTTTCTGAATCCTCCCTGAATAATTGATAAATGCTCCAACAGATGGAAAATCATGAAATAGTCAAATTGGTGATAAAAGATTGAGTTACTTGAATTAAACAAAACTTAATGTAACATTCAAATAACACTCCAACATATAATACACAATTGTTCTGGTGGCACATCCTAACAATTACTGCTTCAGTGAGGAGACTTTGTCTTCCAGTTGTTTAGACAGTGAGTGACACAGTTTCTCCTTCTGTTTTGATTTCTCTCTATGAGCATTGGCTTGTGCCAACATAGTAAGCTTACCCATATTCTCTGCTTTCACACACAATTTATCAGCAGATTCTAACAATGTTTTGCAGTCCAGGTCAGCTTGTATCTTTCTCTTCTTCAGTCCTTCTATCTCATCAAGGAGGAGCTTCCTCTTCTGTTGTTGACTCTCTGTTTTCTCCTTTTCTCGTTGCCGATCCAAATAGGAACCATATCGCATCCTTGCAGAGTGTGCACTTAACAAAAGCTTACTGGTTATTTCAAAATTGTGTAATCCGCCAATGCTATCAACATAGTCACATATAATCCACTGGGCAACTACAGTCTGTT